>JARHVA010004898.1:185000-255000 GCA_037957365.1 Torreya grandis | reverse complement strand
CATGTTGTTATGTGTATCTAATAGTTAACGTCATATATTATGTTTAATAGATTGGGTTTATAATCTCCATGTGCTTGGTAAAAATATTGGTGATATGATTGTGATACTAATTTCAAGGACTACTCTCCAAGACTCATGTATTAAGTCATGAACCCATTATATGTAACTTTGGGTTCAACAAAATATGGATTGCTAAGCTTGAGCCCAAGCTCATGCATTTTATCTGTTCTCCCATTTATCAAGGTCTTCCTCTTGGAGAGCATATTTATTATCTTGGACTTACTCAACATAATTATATGGCCTCCTCTAGCCTAAAGTACTTAATGAATATCTTTTGGGCATGGACCAAAGCTTAGTCTACTTGGCAATAGATACACAATCTCTTTATCCCTTCTATCATGAGATGTTCTCATGGTGTTTTGATCTCTTTGTGGACTATGAAAATTGTCTGGATTATATAGTTTTTCTATGGATTTTTTTAGAGATGTTATTTTATTTTAATTATGCAAAACTATAAACATTGATCCTATTTAACAATGAATAACATTTTGTCATTTTACCAATAATGAAAAGATGTTTATGTTATCATTACATTTTATGTATATTCAAGCCTAGCCTAAAATGGTGGCTATGGAACTTAGGAATATATAGGAGCTACTAGAACATTAGGGGAGTGATTCTTGAGCTATGAGTCATGTCCCATAGATTGTCCATTCTAGGGATCTCAACCACTAGTGTCCAAACATTTTCAAAGTCATTTGTATAGCAAAAGTTGTTTTTCCAGACCTCCTCCCCAATTTGGGTGGGGGGGGGGGGGGGGGGGGGGGGAGGACTTGTTGGATTCTACTGCCTCCTAATGGGAAATCTACCACTAGTTTGTCTCAGTGGGGTTTGACAACTCTTGGTCCTGACCCTATTGATAGTGTGGTTTAACATCCTCTTTGTTGGGGTATTATTATTTCTTTGGCTCATTTAGACCCCATGGATGGATGAGTGGCTCTTGATCCTCCCTTGGTTGAGACTTGTTCTTGGAGTACTCAACCGCCTAAGGATGATCTTCCACCTCATCCTTATGATGTGATGCCATATGATTGATATCTTACTATTTATTAAGTAGTTACTTGGTTTTTTTATGACTTATCATGATTTTCTAGTGCTTCTTATTTTTGATCTAGATTTATTCCTCCCATAGGTAGTCTAAGATGTGAATTTTAATAGACTAATTTTCTATGTAATCTCATGTATTTTTTATTTTAGTAATAATAGTTTTACTAAATCATTTCAATAGTAAAATTGTGTGTGACAAAAAGGGTTAAATTTAATACTATTAAACATTGATTGGTTTAGGAAAATAAACACTTGTTATTAGTCCTTGTTGACAATAGATGTGATTTAATATATGATAACATTCTTTATAGTTTCGAAGAAACATAAAATAAAATTTATGATAATTAAATTTTAAAAATTATTTTTTTTAAATTTATTTTTAAAAAAAATCATAAAATGGCATTATTTTAAAGTTAGTTTTGTTTTTGGAGGGGGGAGGAGGATTATCTCTTTGCTTATTAAATTTTTATGGTTTATGAGAATCATTGTTTTATATAACACACACTTCATACTTTTACATTGGGCCTCAGATCCTTTATCTATTCTTTAAGTGAAGACCATAACACTCTAACTTACACAAATGAAAGTTAACTAACCTAAAATCCTATATACAAATGATATTATTAATGACACTACGTCATTGACAAAGAAGTTTGTAGTGTCTAATGTGCTATCAATGTCTGAGAGTGCCATAATGTCTTTTGTTTGACAATGTATTACTCTAAATATATGATAGGGAGTAAGTATATAGTACAATTATAATTTTGATCTCCCAAAGTATACATACACATATATACTAATTCCAACTTACTTATCAAAGGGCCATATATAATACTTTCCCTGAAAAGTCAAGAATGATCTAATAATATTTTTAGTGAGATTATTTTTTATTTATTTATATTAAATTATTATTATGTCACTAATTTTTTTAATTATATATGTGTTATATTACTTATAAAAACTTATCACAAAGTATTCATTGAAAAAAGGTCAATGGTGTGAAAGCATAGGACATCACATCTACATATTTTTACAAATAAGCTTAGGAAACATTCATCAATAATATTATAATAAAACCTAATTAAAAAACGCAATAAAAAATACAATGTATTCATAAATAATATATCAGTGGTGAATAGATCTTTATTGTCTAGATTAACCCGATTGACACTTGGTTTGCCCTTGCCCTTAGGTATGGGCTCCCATAGAGTCTTTCCATTATTCAGTGTCTTAACAACTTCCTCATTATCATCTATAGACCTTCTGGATCTACCGTGGTAGGTTAAATTTCCAAGGCAAGACATGATTTTTTTATAGGTGAAATTTATGTACCAAATCATCATAATGTGTAGGAGGATATCCCCAATCACCACATTTAACATGTATATGTGAGAATCTACATACATGAGGCCACCTATACTAGCTATGAGGACAATGGAAAGAGTGGATCCATCATGGAAACCCCTCTAAATTACATCCATTGAAGGTAAGGAGGGTGAGATATGATCAACAATGCATGACACATTTCTCTAATGATCCAAAAGGATATACAAATGGGAAACCTCCAAGACAACATTGTTAGCTTGGACATGAATTTGTGTAAATAACCATGGCTTTCTTATAACCAAAAAAATGATCATCAACAATAGATTTAGAAAATAAATAAACATTTACTTATTTTTAGATAAAAATAAAAAATTTACTATAAAATTATTCCAAATATATTTTATAATATAGGATTCATAAGTTAGTCACTTAGGGAAACATTTTTATAGATGAAAGGCTCCGATCGAAATGATTTGAAGAAGTCATGGATCCATGTTTGGGTAGTCTAAGATTTTTTAAACAACTAAAAAAAAATGCATTTAAGGATCTTCTACAATTAAAAGGTTCCATATATATACAAGGCCAAGGAATATTATTTAATTATCAATAAATCTTCTCAATTAGCATACACATTATTTTATTTAAGAGCTATTGAATCACACCATATAATAATTTGCTAGATATAAATTATATAGTATTGTGAAAGGTCAAATTGCACTTGCATTGCTTATTCCAAGGGGTTTAATATGATATAAAGATTATATATTTGCACAATCACCATTACATACATATATATAGGAGGGAGAACTAAATGCATGTTTGAGACCCTATTCAAGCTTTATGAATATGTAGGTAGCGCTTAACATCAATAGGGGTGTTAGGGTTATTTTGAATCACATGCTAACACATTTTTATTGAGTTACATGTTCTTAAAGAGGAAATAAGCTAGGATTTTTATGTCATAGGTAGATCATGCATAATTTGATTGTAGGTTAAAGTAGAAATAATAAATATAGGTATAATTATAAATTTAGTAAGAAACATAGTTGGTTACAATAGATGGATAAAACTATCAAAATAAGGACATTACCATCAATGTTAGTATCCCAAACTTGATGCTAGTGTCCAGGTTAAATAAACTAGTAAAAACTTGAATAGATAAAGAAAAAAGATAATTTATGGGACTTAGATGATGTTGAGAAATAGTGTTAGTCCAAAAATAGAACTATAAAAAATATATGCTTATCCCAACCTGTAGTTTTATAATTATTACTATATTTATTGCACATGCTAGAATGATTACTTTTTAAAATAATGTTATATACTCCCTATATCTAAATTTTACATTGTGGCAATCAAGGTTTTGTTTCTATAGTGTGTTTTATGCAAAAAATCCATTTTAGATAAAACATTCTGGTGAACTCTTTTGAGCATGGTCATTGATGTTAGCTTGTCATTGATGTCAAACATATCATGAGATCATAGTGCATTAATGACAAATGATCATATTGATTGTTTGGAGAGTGTTTGCCTAGTTAAGTAACTAATAGATGATATCGATGGCATGGACATGTTATAGAGACCTTATGGGGAATTATGAGTGCTTAGAGTGATTATGGAAGTGAATAAAATTCACCAGAATAGTTATATGATGGTCTAAGCTTAAGTAGTCATCTTGATAGATAAAGCTAAGTGAGAAGATTGATGATGTAATATTCCACACATGTGAAGGTTTCAAGAGCAATTTGATACATGGATGGATTTCCCTATGTGAGGAGATCGTATCGTTAAAGTATCAGGTCTAGACATGGTGTGTAGCAAAATTTATTAAGGTGAATAGTTGGATTCTTAGATAGAGTTCAATAGTGTTCAATAAGTTCTCATACTTGGCCTATTTTGTGATATCAAAGATCTATAGTGAGTGTTTAATTGGATTATAGATCTAATGGTGAGCATTTAATCTGACTAGATAATGATCTAACAGAGCACATGATCTTGTTAGAAGAAAATAAAAGGTGCGTATATATTAAATATATCAAAGGATTCTCACAATGCATACGAGGTTGCCAAGTGGTAGAAGTTCATTAGAGTCAAATAGTCAATGTGCTCAGAAGGCACGTGAGGGTGCCAAGTGTCTTAATCATAGAATCACATATCTAAGATCAATGGTGAGCACTAAAGGTAAAAACTAGGCTAATCTTGAGGAGATTGATGGAACACATTTGATCAATATGAGTAAGCCCATGGGATGAAGACATGTGTCTACAATGTCTACATTGAATAGTGACTATTGGAATTTGAATATTTTAATTAACAAAGGAATAACTAGTCTATAATATTTGACCTATATATTTTGATCCGAGATGAATTTCATGGTGATGTAAAAATAAAAGTTACAAAGGAATTCAAGGTGCATCTAGAGAATAAATAAGAAGATTTGAATATTCACAGATATTGAGCTCCAAAGTTGACTATGTATTTGACCATGTTTTACAAGTGATCCAAGAAAGATAATTAAGTTATTCTTGATAGTATTTTGATGTTTCAAGATGAAATAAATATTGGAGAGTGTATTAGACTCCATGAAGACTATCTAAGAGGATTAAGGAGGTTTGAACAATCCTTATTCAATATGAACAAATGCTTAGAAGTTGACTGTGTTTATTAAATGCACTAGCAGTTTGAGTGACCATCTTACAGAGTTACATTGAGAATGTTATTAGTAGAGTTAAGGAAGAAAATGAGTATGGATATGTTTTTGAAGTCTCCATGGATTATTAAAAAGTATTGGTTGTCATAGTTTTCCCCTGATCAGATATGGAGAGTCAAAATAGTATAACTATATTTAGACTATATATGACCAGTCTGATTGGTCATTTTGAGAGAGTTTATTTGAGTGCTTAGAGATTATGTTGAAGTTTCTAAATCACATGGATATTTTACATAGGTAATGAAGGTTTCACCCATGTGATCTAATAATATTTATATGTGAAATATTTGATTGTTTTCTTCAAAAATTTGAGACTGTATTTTTTGTGTATGAAGACCTAAAGAGCAAGGAGACCTAATTAGTAGGTTCAAATGTTGAGTTGGTTTTACAAATGGAATAGAACAATGAGGGAGTGATAAAGGGTATATTTGAGATAGGTTTGATGTTTTTAAATCATTTTTAAAGGATGAAGGTGTTCCAAGTAGTCTCACATGTAACGTGTGAGTATGAAGGCCTAATTATTTTAGGTCTTGCCAAGACCTAAATGTGATTTAAGACAAATAAGGTAATGACAGACCTAAGGTGTATGTGGTTCTCACGTGTAACATGTGTATGGACCTATTTTAAGTGTGATTAAAATATGTAAAACATCTTGGCTGACCAAGATGGGTTAAAGGAAGAGTGTGGTATAAGTATAATGTCTAATTGGACTAATTGTGCTAGTTGAGCATGCATGGAGTAAAGCAAAGAAGAGAACCTTTAAAATATAAGGTATGTGTTGGTTAGGACCATGAGAGTGTGAAAAATATTAGATGTGTTTATCTGATCAAGTTGATGTAGGAGAACACACAAGTCATTAGACCCAATGAGGCTAAAAGAGGTAGTTTGAGCAAGTTAGTCCTAGAGGCAACATGAGAGAGATTGGAGGTGAAGAGTATAGACAAAGGTGATAATCATTAGTTTAAGAGTATCAAAAAATGTGTTCAAGGTGATCTATTCAAGTTGATGAGTGGGTTTTTGGTTTCCTAGGGGGTTGGTTCCTCCTTGTAAGGAAATATTTGTTAAAGGTCTAGTTGTTTTGGGTGTTTAGCTAGACAGGGGCATTTGCTCCTTGTGGGATTAGTGTCTCAAAAAAATAAGGGATGGGTCTTCTTTGATCAGTTGGTTTTGGTATAAATTTTAGATATTTTTTTCTATGATTGTAGTCCATTTTTTAGGGTTCACAGGGTTTTATCTCGTAAGAGGGTTTCCCACATATATGATGTGTACATGTGATGTATGCTCTTATGTATTCTTTGTATGCATGTGTTTTAATGCTTATGTTTCTTGATCGAGTTGATGTATGATAAAATTTTAATATTTGATAATTTAATTGGATTATATTGTATCACTAATTCCCACCCTTAGTGATTGTACCTCTAATGATTGGTATCAGAGAGGACCTTCTATGCAAGTTTAACCACTTGAAGGTGATTTAAGGTACAATATAGGTGAAAAGATAATCATGTTTGATGAAGAAGTTTGATATGATAGTAAAGAATAATAATTTAATCTAGAAGCTGAGCTAATGAGTGCACTTGATGAGTTGAAGGAGCAAAATAAGAGGAATCATAAGAGGAATATGATCAAAAGTCTTGAAGTGTAAGTCAAATCTTTTGAGGGGAGTTTATCAAGAAAATCCATGAAAGAGGAAAAGGATAATCAAGAACTGATTAATTTTATGGATTAGAAAGCATGTAAATTGAAAGATGACATGACCAAAAGGGCTAAGTAAGAAAAGGAGAATCAAGAAATGATCAAGTCTATGGAATAACAAGCATGTAAATTGAAAGGTGATATGGTGAAAAGGGATAGGGAGGATAAGGTGACCATCAAAGATCTCATAATTTAATTAGAGGTTGCAAGTTCAATCATGAGAGATAAAGAAGATGAATGTACTCAATTATAGAATAAAATTGTTTCTCTAAAGGATGAGCATGAAAAGGTCATAATCAAGATAGGCAAGCTTGAAGAAGAATAAAAGAAATCAGAACAAGACAAAGAGGATGGTAGCATGAAAGACAACAAATTAGGTCAGGTTAAGATCAAAATGAAGAAACCAATTAGATAACCAAATGCTTCAAGATGTCATAGAGTTGGTCACATTGATAGGTATTGAAAGAACATGTTGAATGAGTTCTCAAAGAAAAATAAGGTGTATGGAGCCCCTAGTATGCAAGGAAGAGGTCACAAATGGTTATGGAAACCTAAGCTTTTTAGGAGAGATTGGATTGAGACCAAATATGGTTTAATTTCCATGATAGACATGAATAAAAGCTAAAAGTTTCTATTAAATGCTCTTGTTGATAATTCTGAAGTAAATAATGAAGTTAAGGATCCATTCAAAGTCAATTTGTTGATGAGGCAGGGCTACAATTCAAATGAGAGTATGGAGATATGGGAGTCTCCTAAGTTTTTGGACTTTTAGTCTCTCTATGTCAAAGGGGTGTCTCTCTCTAAGCTTCAAGGAGACATTTGACAAGTAAGATGAAGCATGGTGGATGCCAGTTGAACTTTGGTTGATGTTGCAATACAAGAATATCTTTTGAAGATATTTTTAGCTAAGGGGGAGTTAACTCAGTTAGCTTGAGTGGCTTAAAGAGATATTCATGATGTGAGGGGGATCATATGTGAGATTGTTAGTTTTGGTATAGATATGAAAAAGTCTACTACAGTTGTGAATTCAAGAAGATTGATATCATGACTTGTTCAAACTAAGTCATGTGTTCTGACAAGGTATTGAATATTCATGCATAAGCAAAGAGAGTTTTATGATTTTTGTAGATAGATAGGTCCAAGGATCAAAGAATCCAAAGTTTAGATTGGTTTATATCAAATAAAATATGACATGAAATGGAACTTGATGTTCGGGGGAGCTTTCTAAGCTCTGTGAGTAGTTTATCAGTTCCAAAGATTAGAGAAGTCCAAGTTCAGATTAGTGCATATCAAAGGGGGAGTGATTGATTCATATGACTGAAATTATGTACATATTTTTAGCATATTAAATAGTATGTTAATGCACACATGATGTTTAGGAATGATTTTTGGCATTTTAAGGAATAAATCCTTTATCATTGATGTCAAAGGGGGATAAAGATCAGAATGAAGGAGTTCATATGAAGTCATTGTTTAAATGAAGCCATTTGGAGGGTGTTTTACCATCAATGACAAAGGGGTAAATTGTTGAGAATCATCATTTATGTTAGGTTGTCATTGATGTCAAAGAGAGCATGAGATCATAGTGCATTAATGACAAAGTGATCAGATTGATGGTTTGGAGAGTGTTTGCCTAGTTGTGTAATTAATGGATGATATTGATGGCATATATATGTTGCCAAGACCGTATGGGGTGTTATGAGTGCTTAGGTTGCTTATGGAAGTGGAGATAATTTATCAAAATATTCATATGAAGGTCTAAGCTAAAGTAGTCATCTTGATAAATAAAGTTGAGAGAGTAGATTGATGATGTCATATTTCACACCAGTGAAGGTTTCAGGAGTAGTTTGATACATGGATGGATTTACCTATATGAGGAGATCATATGGTTCAAGTTTCAGGTCTATACATGGAGCGTAACGAAATTTATTAAGGTGAAAATTTGGATTCTCAAACATAGTTCAAAAGAGTTCAATAAGTTCCCATACTTAGACAATTTTATGATATCAAAGATCTATGATGATATTTTAATTGGATTACAAATATAATGATGAGCATTTAATCTAACCAAATAATGATCAAATAGAGTACATGATATTATTAGAAGAAGATCAATGGTGTGTATTTATTCAATATGTCAAAGGATGCTCAAAAGGAACAGGCGATGCTAAGTGGTAGAAGTTCATTGGAGTCAAATAGTCAATGTGCTCAGAAGGCATACAAGCATGCCAAGTGTCTTAATCATGGAAGTGCATATCTAAGATAAATGGTGATAATTGTAGGCATATAATAGGCTACTCCTGAGTATATTGACAAAGTGTGATCAAGCTGAGCAAGGCCCACATGTCTATAATGTTTACATTGAACAATGACAGTTGGAATTTGAATATTTGAATTAGCAAAGGAATAACTAGTATGTAAAAATGAATTTCATAGTGATGTAAAAATTAAATTTGTATATTAATTAATGATGCATATATAGAATCTAATTAAAATATTTGAATGTTTTTACAATTATAGATATTAAGCTCCAAAGTTGATTATGTGTTTGACCATGTTTTACAAGTGATTTGAGAAGGATAATTGAGTTGTTATTGATAATATTTTGATGTTTAAAGATGAAATAACTATTAGAGAGTGTTTTATAATCCATGAATACTATGTGTGTGGATTTTTAAGGTTTTAACAATCCACCTTTAATATGAACAAATCTTTAGAAGTTGACTATGTTTTTTGAATGCACTGGTAGTCTGAGTAACCATATTACAGAGGTATATTGAAGGTGTTTTGAGAAAATTTAAGGAATAAAATGAGTATGGATATGTTATATAATTCTATAAATATTATGAGAAAGTATTGGTTGTCATAGTTTTACCCTAGAGTCAAAATCATATAACTATATTTTGACTATATATGACCAGTCTGAGTGGTCATTTTGAGAGAGTTGATTTGAGTGTTTAGATCTTATGTTGAAGTGTCTAAAGAACATGTATGAATTTAAATTCCTAAAGGTTTACACCATGTTATCTAATCATATGTTTATGTGAAATATTTGAGTGTTTGCTTCAAAAGTTTGAGACTGTGTTTTTTGTGTATGAAGACCTAAAGAACAAGGAGATCTAATTGGTAGGTTCAAGTGTTGAGTTGGTTTTCCAAGGGGAATGGACTCATGAGGGAGTGAGAAATGGTCTATTGGAGATAGTTTTGATGTGTTTTAATCACTAGTAAAGGATGAAGGTGGTTTAAGTAGTCTGAAATGTAATGTGTGAGTATGAAGGCCTAATTAGTTTAGGTCTCACCAAGACCTAATGGTGGCTTGGGACTAATGAGGTAATGACTGACATAAGGTGTGTGTGGTTCTCAAATATAATGTATGTATGGACCTATTTTAAGTGTGATTAAAATATGTAAAGAATCTTGGCCAACCAAGATGGGTTAAAGGAAGATAGTGGTATGAGTACAAGGTCTAATTAGACTAATTGTGTTACTTGAGCATGCATGGATTTTAAAAAAGAAGAGAACCTTTAAAAGAGAAGGTATAGGTCAATTAAGAGAATCAGAGGGTGAAAAATAGTACACATGTTTATTTGATCAATTTGATGTAGGATAAAACATAGGTTATTGGACCTAATGAGCCTAGAAGAGGCAGTTTAAGCAAGTTAGCCCTAGAGGCAACTTGAGAGAGATTGGAGGTGAAGAGTGAAAATAGAGGTGATCATCTTCACTTAAAGAGTAGAAATATGTGTTAAAGATGATATATTAAGGTATATTATTGGGTGATTATTTACCTATGGGTTAGTTCCTCCTTTTAAGGCAAAGCCTTAATAAAGGTATAGTTGTTGTGGGTGTTCAACTAGATAATGACAGTTGTTCCTTGTGGGATTGGTGTCTCACTAAACTAAGGGATGGGTATTCCTTGATTAGTTTGTGTTGGTATAAATGTTCTATCTTATTTCATAGGATTGTATTCCATATTACATGGTTTAGTGGGTTTTATCTCCCAAGATGGTTTCCCATATATATGATGTGTACATGTGAGGTATGCTCTTATGTATGCTTTGGATGTATGTAATTTCATGTTTATGTTTTTTGAGCATGTTGATGTATGCTGAGTGTTTAAGAGTTTTAAATTGAATTATATTATCTTGAATCATTTATTCACCCCCCCTCTTAGTGATTTTACCTCCAACAAACTCAACCTTTGAATCTAATTAAACCAAACCCTCACTTTCCCTAGGGTTTCAACCTTCTATAGTTTAAGATTGTTTACATTCATTTTTATAGATATAATTTTTGTATGGGCATAGTATAGGTGAAGATTTTTATCTTTTTTTCCCTAGCCTTAGTGATTTTTATTTTGGGTGTGTTTGGATTTATAACCCTCAAAATGAACCCCCATAGTGAAAATCCTACAAAGCCTCATCCTTTGGATTTTATGTTCAATATTATTGATGACCAATACATTGCTTATGAGGATCTCATGAAATATAGGAAATATGATACAAATCCCTATTTTATAGAAACCCATTAAAAGTATGCTAATGAATGGAATAATAATCAAGTTGATGTAAATGCAAATAGTGATTATCATATCGAGACTAATAACACCACTTATATTATTTTTATGATTATGATAGTTATTCCACATATTTAGGAAGTGATTGTGAATATAGAAACTCTTCTCCTTACCTTATATTTATTTATTCACAATATAAAGATGTATTTCCTAAGAAAACACCTATTTTATCTTTACCATTTTCTAGTGCATTGCACCACATTCAATGTTATAAAATGAACATGAAAGAAAATAAAAAGAATCATATTATTCATCATGTTGATAATAAAAATATCCCTTGCATAAAATATCCTCATTACATACATGTAAAAAACATTGAATGCATATGTCTTCTACTAAATTGTGAAAATGTTACAAAATTTGAAAATTATTTGCAATATTTAGCTAATGAAAGTATTAAAAAAGTGAAAGTACTTCTCTCTCTAGATTTAAATGATATTAATTCATGAAAAATTTCTCTCCCTCTTCTTATATAATGGAAACATGAAAATGATAGTACTAGTCAAATTAGTATACATGATGCATGTGAAAATGATTCAAATGATAGAAATAACATTTATTGAAATGACAATGATTACAAAGTCCATAGTGATGGGGATGAGTAATTTAATACAGTATATTATCCTTATAACTCTTTGATGGATAGTGAAAAAATTAAAATTTCATTTATTTCATGTAATAAGGATTTAACTATTCAATATCATTACCAAAATAGTATGCATGATATGTCAATTGAACTAATATGCAATGATTATTTACATAATAGGAATATAATTATTTGTGATATTACAAATGATATAATTGATTCTTAAAATACATCAAGTGATATGAATATTCCTTTATGAAGTGTATCTAAATCATGAAATGATGCCAAGTTAGAATGCAATGATAGTTGTAATGAGTCCATTAACCCTGTGTTTTAATTAGATGGAAAATTACAACCCATAAGTGCATCTTCCAACACTTCAACAATTCCTACTAGTCACATTATATCTATGATTATTTTTATAGGGGACCTTCAAAATAAATTTTCAATTCTCAACCTAAAAGTATTTTCATTTCATGCTAATATAATGCTAACATTCTAGAAGGTCAAAATCTTAGAAGGAATGTTTTTGAGTATCCTTACTCAACTAGATTTGTCATGCCTATGTTACCTTTATTATATGGTCAAGAAGATAATTCCAAAAATTTGACCCATTATATACATTCATTGGTCATTGGGATAAACATGGATACATGTTGTTTAATGCCTTTCATATAAGTTTAAAACAAGAAGCTAGTGATTGATTTTATAGTCTTCTATCTAGTTTTATTACCCACTTTCAAAAATTTAGAAAACATATTTTTGTCATATTTTCACAATCATGATGTGCCTAAATTCATATTAGAAAATTCAAAATGATTGAATTAATAGTTCAATGAGCCTATTTGATATTGTCCTATAAGGTATAAAAATGTGTAATATTCTTTGACATATCAACCCTCAAACATGGAAGTACAATCCATATTCAATAGGAGTCTTATATTTATCCACTTAAAGAGATAAAATTTCATAAGACTACTTCATTTGATAGTGTATATATGGATGTTAATAAGTATACATGTGAGCTAGTGAATAATAACATGAAATGAGATGTACCTTCATTAAATGGAAAATCTTTTGTAAAGTATTCTTACAAAGTAAAAAAAACAAACTCAAAAGGTTCATAAGTCATCTCCAACACATTATTCTACATCAATAGTTCATAGTGAGGAATAAATAGTAAAATTAATTCATAATGGAAAGGAATCAAAATATATATAATACCTCCTATAGTTAGATAATATAATTATACCAAGAGGTATGCACTTAAGCTCAATCGCACCAGAGATTAACCACATGAAATAATGAATGTATTATTAGATAAGAATTATATTAATCTTCCTATAAATATGAAAATATAAAAGGAAAACCTTTTTTCACTAATCATGGTATTAATGGACATCATAACAATAATTATTATGCCTTACAAAAAAAGTTTGTGCAAGTTATGGTTGAAGGATTTATTGTGTTTAATAATGAGACAACAAGGTCTCCTTACCCTTCTCCTACTTCTTCCAAAGGTCATTATTAGAGGATAGAAACATCCCATGACACTCATATTAAGGAATCAATGGTCTATCAACCTTTGTAGAAGCAAACCATTAGAAGAAGTACTTCTCCTGGTGCACAATTTACAATGAATAATATTTCACACATTGATCCTAAAAATGAAACCGTTTGTTGATTGAGATATAGTTAGAGGTACAATTAGGGGAAGAATAAACCCAAAGGTTTCAAAATATAATCATACATTGACACTTATGTTTTTTACGTAGAAATAATGGGTACTAAAAGTAAATTAGAAGGTTATAAATGCAATAAACACACTTGATATTTCAAGATATTCATAAAAAATTATGTTAAAACATAAAAACATTACAATTGTAACATCATCATTATAGTCAATAATTTTTATTTCCAACTGCGTTCCATAATATGCACTAATTTCCTTAGTTAAATTTAAATCAAATTTCATGAATAATAATAAGTATTTCATTAAAAAACATAACATAAGCTCAACATATAAAATAAAAGAAAATAACACACTTGAACCAATATAATGAAGCCATGCACATATGATAACATGCCAAGAATAATCTCATCATATATATCAAATCAATAATATGTTCATTTATTAAGTCAATCAAATGTAGGGTTCATATCCATAGGAATATATGAATCATCACTATCTACATCCATATGCATCATAAATCTCAATTTCAAGGCTCAACCTATAGGTCTAGGACTACATGAGAGAGATCACTCCCATAATATCTCCTCCAAGGCCCCTAGGTGATGCAATGTCTACTCATGCTCATGATGTTTAGTTGCCATTGTGTGGTATGTTTCCATAGCCATGGTGATAGGATCAAATAGGGGTGCATGGGCACTGATAATATCAACATTCCAATCTATATCCCCATCACCAAAATGGTCCATGGGCACATTGTGTGTTAGAGTGTGCATAACAAAGTCAACCATCACAAACCACTCTTGGTTGCTTGAAATCATAAAGTAATGAAGTTACCTCTGAATAAGGTCAGAATAATAACCAACTGAGCCCCAGAACATAACTAAGTATATACATATAAAAACCCAAGACCAACCCAATCTTCTAATGGTACTATAAGGTTTGTCTCCCCATATGTGAGTGTTGGTAGATTAGTAGCAGTGGGGAAAGCCCTCTCATTTAGCGTACGGCTAAATCTCACTCTATGATTCCATAGATAATCATATGAAGGGACTCATTAATAAATCCTAAAATAACTAAAACATGATCAAATTATAATTGGTCATATACATTAAGAAACATGTCCACTAACCACATGCTCAACTACACACATCGTAACTCCTACCCATCTTTGAACCAACCATTGTAGGTCCTATAGAGATGCCATATAATCTAATCCAAAATTTTTCAATTGAGTGTTGTCTAATAATCCATGGTATTATGACCATTATGTCATGGTAATACCCACAAATATAAAAATATATATTGGTTGGACCATCCAACAAGGGTTGCACAAACTATTCATACAACTAAAATATTCTCATATGCCCATATTTATTGAGCTATGGTTGTGCCAAATCTGCAATCATGATTCTCTAGGAAAAAAATGAATAAAGCTAGATATAAATGAGCCACCATGGAGAATCTCAAAGAATACTGATCACCCATATAATTAATGTTACACATAATATGATACATGTTATATGACATCACCACCCCAATACCATCTACTATAATGAATGAAGCTAGTAAATATAAAATTATTGTTTACAATTATAGAACATCAAACCTCGCTATGATTTCTTGGTGGAATATCCTATATGGTTCCACCTCATAACACATTTGACATGCAAAATATACATGGGACCTATGAATATACCCCACACTCAAGTCCCCTGATACTTAAGTCCTTTCTCTTATGATGGGAATCCATAAAACCTGATACACATATTCTAAAGTGATAGTGATCTCCCCTATGAGGCACAAAAATGTGTACATATAAAAATTATACTTCTCATCCAATGTTGCCATTAGGTAAAAATCATAATGAATCTAGCCTAATTGACTAACCTAACCAAGCCCTACCTAATCTATAATATGTAGGCTTAGATATATCAAACTAGATAGGTAACTCCCATGTCTAAATCCTCAGATATACACATATTTATACATAAATTAAACGTAAATAACATCATTAGTCATCAATTAAATCACATATTAACATCAAAATATGATAAATTTATCAATAGCTATGTAGACATTAACATCAGATGTTACCATCAAGAGTTTAGTAGTATTGTTTCATGTGTCGATGGTAGTGTCCATCGATGCATTTAAATTATAAAATGGAGCTGAAAAAGATTAAAAAAATTCAATTCAATGAGTTTTTTTCATTACTTGCTACTCCATATCATAATACTCCAAGGCATCCTATAAGACATGAAAGCACATTGGACGCAGGGCTCTCCATTGAGGAATTTTCAAAAAATTTAGAGAAAAAAAAATCAATATATTGAATAGGAAAATGAAATGAAAAATAATTTACAAATCTAATTTATATAGAAGTTGACATTTTCTCTACTGTGTGCATAGGTTATGAACTTCTAACTATGATATTTTGTGCCTTGTATATCCAAATCATGAACTGTAAGTTGCACTAGAGCTCACACAAAGAGCTCTTACATGTTATTCAGTTTTCATGAATGCTACTTAAAAATTCAAAAATGTCATATTCTAATCTATAAGCAAACTATAATAATTTTTACAAGATAAAATAAAAAATATCCAATTATTACTAATAATAATTCTATTTAGGCATGACATTACTACATGGTTGATACACATATAATATCGTCATCTTATCCTTTTTATGATGAGGTGATTATGAGGCTAAATTCCCCTCATCCTAAAAGGAGGGGGTATATCAGTGGGGACATGTCATATAAATATGAGTCCATAGATACATAGTTGGCATAATTGGTAGAGTTTGATATAGTATACAAGATTTAGATATACACTTGGGTAAAATTTTTTGGAAATATTATCATTGATGTCAAATTAGAATTTATTGTCTAAAGGTGTTTTTAATGTTTATATCTTAGTTAAGTGTGTTAATATTAATAAAATATTAATGAATATATTTTTGGTTGTATAAAGACAAAATAAGGCCCATGAAGAAGTCGAAGAGTCATCACTAAAGACAAAAGAGGAAAATGACACATTTCTCCATGAAAGGTCACCTTGAGAAATACAAAGAGTCATCACTAAAGGTAAAAGAGGAAAAGGATGTATTTATCCATGAAGGGTCACCTTGAGGAATTCAAAGAGTCACCAGATAAAGACAAAGAAAGAATTTGAAGGGTCACAAAGGGTGAATACCATAGGTCATTTGGTAAGATATAAATAGAGGCTTGGGAAGCCATTTATAAATAATGGAAGTGAATGATTTTATATAAATAAGAAGAGTAGAGGAAAGAAGATAAAATAAAAGATATATAGTCGTGTGTTATCATTTGTTGAGAAAGCAACATTGAGAGATAGTTACTATTTTATACACAAGAGGGGTTGGTGCTCCTATGGGTGGATGCTCATGAATCATTGTTATGTTGGTGCTCCGTCAAGGGGTTGGTCTTCTTAAAAGTTATTGATTTCAAAAATTTTAACTTGAGTTGGTGCTCATTTATATACTTGAGATTATTATTTATGGTTTTTCCCACTTTGGGTTTCCACGTAAAATCTGGTGTCTCTCTCTCTTATGTGGGGCATGTTTTTACTTTCAGTTTTATTGCATATCTTGAATGTATGATTAAGTGATTAAAGCAAAAGGAATTTGATTAAGTAAAAGATATATCTCAAGCTTAACAATTGGTATAAGAGCATGTTCCTTTGGAAAGAGTTTAACAACTCAAGGTAGATTGGGGAAAGCATGATGGACAAGTAGCTAAAGAAGGAGAATAAAGAGTCGAAATATATGGTCAAGGCTGTTAAGGAATAGGTGCATATATTGGATTCTAAGTTGAGTATAGAATCAAAAGAAGATAAGATGTTTATTTAGGATCTTAAGAACCAGCTAGAGGTTGCGAATTCAAGGTTAAAATCAAGAGAAGAAGAGTGTAATCAGTTGAAGGTTGAGTTAGGTTGTTTGAAGGATAAGCATGAGAGGCTCATAATCTAGGTTGAGAAAAATCATGAAATATCAGTCCAAGTAAGAAGGATGCAAGTTCTAAAGGCAAATTAAAGAAGCCAATCAGGCAGCCTAATGCTTTTAGGTTTTCAAACTATTTTCATGGCCACTATTTTATTTATTGTCATGTTGGTCATAGGGATAAATATTGTATGAGGATAAGCAATTAGTCAAAGGGAGATATTAGTCACATTCAAATAAAAGGTATGATAAATGTTGTTTGATTTTGTTGTTATAAGGTTGGCCATATTGCTAAAGTATGTCCAAATAAAGTAAAGAGATCTTCAAGTTATGTCAAAAGATACAGATCCTATAGAAGATATGAGAAGATAAAAATTCAAATTTGGAGACCTAAGACACTAAAGGTTGATCAAGTTGAGTTTAAGAGTGAGAATAAATTACTTGCTACAGTGGATAAAGAATCAGATAAGAAGGACTGTGAAGAATCTCTTGTTACATTTGAGCATGAGCCTTATCAAGATAAGATATTTTCAAGAGTTGAGAAGATGAAAAACATTATGAATGTTCAGGTTAGTAAGTCAAATAAGCTAGACATGGTTAAACATATTTTAAGATAAAGACACAAGAAGATCAAATAAGTACCAGAGGAGATGTGGGAATCTCTTGAGATTTTGTTCTACGACCTTTTGTGTGGAGTGTCTCTTCTAGGCTTCAAGGAGACACCTTTAAGAAAAATTGAAGTATGGTGGATGTTATTGGGTCTTGGCTATGTTTCATGACAAGAATGTGAGTTTAAAGATTACTTTTTATATTAGTTGAGGGGGAGCTAAGTGTGAGCTCTTGGATAGAATCTTTGCCATTAATGTCAAAGGGTAGAAGTACAAGAATAAGTTGAGGAAATAGGATGCTATAATAAGGGGGAGTTACTATATATTTTTAGTTGATTCAATTTATAGGTCTCAATTTTAGGTTGGCATGTGCAGCACAGATTTATCAAAATTGGTGACAGTTTTAGGTTACCATCAAAGACAAAGGGGGAGATTGTTGGAAATATTATCATTGATGTCAAATTATCATTTAATGTCTGAAGGTGTTTTTAATGTTTATATCTTATCTAAAGTGTTTTAATATTAATTAAATATTAATGAATATATTTTTGGTTGCATAAAGATAAAAGAGGGCCCATGAGGAAATCAAAGAGTCATCACTAAAGACAAAAGAGGAAAAGGACACATTTCCCCATGAAGCATCACCTTGAGGAATATGAAGAGTCATCAATAAAGATAAAAGAGGAAAAGGATGCATTTCTCCATAAAAGGTCACCTTCAGGAATTCGAAGAGTCACCAAGTAAAGATAAAGAAAGAATTTGAAGGGTCATAAAGGGTGAATGCCAAAGGTCATTTGGTAATCTATATACGGAGGGTTGGGAAGCCATTTATAGAAAATGGAAGCAAATTATTTTATCTAGCTAAGAAGAGTAGAGGAAAGTAGAGAAAAGAGAAGAGATATAGTAGTGTGCTATCATTTGTTAAGAAAGCAACATTGAGAGATAGTTAGTGTTTTATACATAAGAGGGGTTGGTGCTCTTATGGGTGGGTTCTCATGAATCATTGCTATGTTGGTGCTCAACAAAGGGGTTTTGTGCTCATGCAAGTTGGTGCTTGAAAACTTTGTAAATTGAGTTGGTGATCATTTATATACTTGAGATTGTTCTCTATGGTTTTTCCCACTTTAGGTTTCCATGTAAAATCTGGTCTCTCTCTCTCTCTCTCTCTCTCTCTCTCTTATGTGGTGCATGTTATTTATTTTAGTTTTATTGCATATCTTGAATGTATGATTAAGTTGTTAAAGAAAAAGGAATTTGATTAAGTAAAATATATATCTTGTGTTTAACAAAAATGTAATATATTTGACTCTAATTTCATAGGTCTAGGATAAAGTTATTTAGATTTATGACAAATATTATACACAATGACATCGTTTGGGGGAATATGCTATCCACATGTACTTCAGTTAACATAGTTATAATATCTAATTTTTTACAAAGAATATGTTACATTTTGATATATACTTTGGTTCAAGACACATTAGAGGTGCATATGACAGGAAAATGCATAAAATCATAGATATATAGATACATATTGCACATCAATTACAATAGATATGATATGGGGGTGAACAAAGTTTTTTCCTTCTCTCATTTATAAATTGATGCACCAAAATTTCCATGTCACACCAATTGAGAATTTATCTATCTATAATAGTTGGTTCCCTTGAGTAATGTGGTTGAGAAACAACACACTTGATGGTCCTATCACTACTCCCCTTTTTAGGTTGAGATGGTTGTACTATTTTATCTTAGCTAGATTGGTCAGATTATGTTCACACTTGAGTTGTGTGGTTGAGATTTAATGCCCTCAATACCCTTGGCACTAATCCCATTAGACAAAGTTGGTGGCATGATCACCCAATAATTCCTCTTTAATAAATAATCTATAGGATTCATTACACATGACTACTTACAAATTGATTGATTTTATGGGTTAGGAAATCGATGGGGCCTCAAGTCACCTTCTACTTCTCCATCCTAAATGATGGGGACAATACTTCAGAGGAATCACTATGAAACACATACATAGGTGTATTATTTACATGTTTTTTAGTTTTCTAGATACTTTGATTATTAATCATTTTTACATTATATGTGTTAATTATACTGTAACTTGATTTTATTTGTAGGACAAGATACTACAAAGTCAAATTGGAGCCAAAATGAGACCAAGGTGTGCTTACATACCTAGCTATGAACTTCCTTTAACTCTAGTAATTTTATTTCATGCACTTACTAGATTAAAGGTGGGTAAAATGTAGATACCCATATTTGGTGTAAACCTCATTTCATAATGTCTTATTCATTACTTTGGATGTATAGACCTTTTGATAGAGAGCGGAGTACTTAGTGGCATGGTCTTATATGGTTTACTTAGATAATGTGTTTTCATTTAAATATATGACCTTTTGTGTCTTCCTATTTAGTACTCCATATTTTAGCCATCTTGTTACATCGATATCTAAGCACATGTAGTTTATTTTATCTTCTAAGTTCCTAGACACCACCATTTAGCTTAGGGCATTAGAATCCATGCTAGTGTCCTACACCTAGTGGTAGTTCCATGCATAATCCTCTTATATATTTCTATGATTTTCACTATTTGAATATTTTTAAGGGCCCAAATGTTTATTCTACTATGATATTTAATGCACCAATAGGTGTTATTTTAGATTAAAAGATTCCCTATGTATACAAGGCTAGAGTATAGTATTTGATTATCAATCAAGCTTCTCAATTAGCACACACATTTTTTTAATTCAAGAGATATTCAATCACACCTTACACTAATTTTCTCAAGATAATTTTTGATGTATTATAAATGGTCAAATTACACCTTCATTTCTTGTATGAAGGGTTTCAATAGGATAAGGAACATCTATTTTCAAAATCGCCACTACATGTATATAAACCTAGGAGGGATAATTACATAGGATTCTAAGGCCCTCTTCAGTGTTTTTCAATATTTGACAACACTTTGCAATTACAAGGTTGGTAGGATTAACTCGACTCATGGGCTAACCCCTTTTTATTGATTTACATTATGTTTAAGAGATAAGAAACTAGCATTTTGTTATCATAAGTAGATCATGCTTAATATAATCACAAGTTTAGGTATAAATAATAAATCTCTGCACACTCATAGATTTAGGAAGAAGTAAAGTTGGTTATCATATAGGAATAAAACCTTTAAAATTAGTGTTCAAACCTTGATGCTAGTGTTTAGCCTAGAGAAACCATTACAAATTTGAATGAATAGACAATAAAGATAAAATATAGGATTGATACAAAGCTGAGAAATAGTGGTATTCTAGAATAAAATGAAAAATATGATATGATTTTCCTTACCCTTAGTTTTATTATTATTTTTATATCTATTTCACATGCTTGAATGAGTAAATTTTTGATACTGTTGGTTGGGTGCATGAGGTTGGGCAACAATCCCACGGACATCCACCAAAATATTCAATAATATGTATGAATTATCTAAATAATGTGTATACTTTATTATATAAAAATTACATATTATGTCTTAGTAATTACCATGCCATAACACATACACATTATTAACCATGTTTTCTATGTTAAAAAGGTCTCATGACCCCCCATTTCAAAATTTATTTCTTGCCTCTCACAACATTCATTCCATGATCGCACTTATGCCTATCAAGGGAAAATTACTTGATAATAGTTTGTTGAAAAACATAGTACATATTGAACTTCATGATGATGCCATATAGATGAGGTAAGTCATTAAGAATTGCAACTATTAACCTTGTATTTTACCAAAAAAATTTTACATTATTTAATTTGTTAATTATTTCTTTTAAATAGTCCAATCCACTATAGGAGACCATAACCATCCTCTTAACCATCCAATTAACCATGTTATTCCTATGGATAACCTTCAATCTAAACCTACACCTATTCTTCCACCTAACCATCCACCTAACCCTCCACCTAGCCCTCCTAATCCTCTAGTTAACCCTCCACCTAACCTTCCTACAATTCCAAAGATCCCCCAGGTAGCTAAGAACATATAGCTATACACAATGTGGAAAACAAAATTGAAATTGAGCAAATAATCAGGATAATGAGGGATCCTACATTCACCAATAGCTACCACAATTATCTAGCTAATAACCTAGAGTCATTATTGGATCAAATTGACTTGATAAAAAGTTAAATTGATATATGGGCATATTATTAGGATAATTGTAAGGATTATTATGATGAAAAATTGTCAGCACATGAGGTCAAAAAAAAATCAAAAGATGACATTTGTACATTATTCATTAACCCATCCACGAATGCACCATTTCCAATAATTGTTAAATGTTTCCCAATCCATAGGTACCGACATAATTTGATAAAAGTACATTTTTGGGACTGATGGTGGATGGTGTTTGATTATCCATAGTGTAACAACCATGAATTCCCATTTTAGTTTTTGAGGAAATGTTACAATCATTTTATCCTCAATGATATTCAAAATTATTTTGATTATATTCAGTTTCAGGGCTGAGGGAAAGGCTATATGTAGGATATACCATGTGCATGATGTGTACCAAATTTATCTACAAGGATTGATACTCAAAATCCACTTCATCCTGAGATGCCTTATATGACAAAGGAGGTCATGGAGATCTACATTGAAAGAGTTATTAAAACTCTTTAGCCAAGTTCTCACCAATAGCTCATTACGATAACCATTGATTCTTCAACATAAATAAGAGGAAACCAATTGATAAAAAAATTGTATTACTAAAATTATATGAATACAAAAATAATGAATATTTTAATGATAGCACTTAATTTTATAATTGAGATAAAACATGATAAAATCTAAACTAGGCAATGTGGGACTAAACCCCACATAAGAAAAAACAAGGTAAACACAAATGCCTAGAGCCTAACAAACATGAGTAAAAGATACTCTAACACCTCCACTCAAGTGAATATAGGGGATAAAAATAGAGGATGTAGTGTGAATTCATATGTCCCAATGGATAGAAATCCATCATGTAAGAGTAGATAGATGTCGAGTCAATATAAATGCCAAGTTGATGTAAGAATGGTGTTGAATACAAAGATCACTGAACATAAACACTACACTCCAATGTACTAGGTAGAATGATGAACTTGATGAAGAATTTCTTGAACACCCTCCAACATCATAGTGATAAGTGAGCACAAAGATGATGAGGCTATCACACTAATGTCCCTAGTGGGGATACCACAGTAGTGTCACTATAAGAATCACCAAAAAGGCCATGGAGTCAATTAAAAATCCTCATATGGTTTATGTCAAAAAAAGTACCTGAATAAGACATCCATGTATAAAAGAGTAATCTAAAAAACACTCAAAAGTGTGAAAAATACATAACTCTCATAAAGTAGAGAAAAAGAGAGAAAATCTATAGGAAAAACTCCCCCCTAACGAAAAAAAAAGAGAAAAAAAAGAGCAATAAATCTCCCCAAAGATGATGTTGAAGAAGTCTGTACTAAAAGTACTCATAATTCAAAAAATAACTCAATCTACATGAGTGGTACAAATCCACTACTTGATCATAAAATAACTGACTCTGAGCTTCACTAGAACAACTTTAATCAAGAAGACTATCAGTGGTGATGAAAGTGCAAAAAAGTATAGTATGTGCAAGGAATGATCAACACCAAGAAGCAAAATGTATGTCACACCCCCCCCCCCCCCCCCAACCCCCCATACTTTTGAATAGATAGAACAAAAAAAAGATCCGCATGAGTGGTCTTAATCTACTACTTGAACATCAAACAATTTGACACTATATACACCAGAATAACTCCAAACAAGGAGACTATTAATTATTGAAAAAGCTATTGAAAATAAAGATAAGTCTTTTAATGAATATGGACCATGGTGGTGATGGAAGAGATAAGAAGTGAAATTGTGTTCAAAATAGACAATGCAAATTCATGAATATAAATAAGGATGAAATAAGAAACCCACCATATCACTTTATAAATTAGTGCAAGTACAATATAACCCATACACAAAAAACACTGGATAGAAATAAGATAATAGGCTTCACTAGAATAACTTCAAATGAGGAGACTGTCGACCTGTTGAATAATCCATCAAGAGAGATGACTTAAAAATAAGATAGTGATGAGATGTGTCTCCAAAGAAGAAGGGAAGACACTAAGAAAGGGGCTTCAAGAGACTTGAAATAATTACCAATGTGTCAAAGTACTAATTCATGTCGTGGGATGATAAAAGAGTTTGAAAAATGGTGAAAAGAGTCATAATGTGTGCAAACACACCAAGAAATAATCAACAACCAAAAACAAAAACATGCAAAGCACATGCAAGGATGTCAAACTTAGCTAAAAATGTGTTCGAGATCGTGTGTATGAGAATTATAATGTAGGGACCATATCACATGAAACCCCATATTAGTGAAAATTTAAACTTAAGAATAGCATCTCAGACTTAGGCAAAAATGCATCCATAAGTGCAATAAATGATGATAATGCAATCTATAGGCAAGAAGGAAGTTTGTATTTCTTGTGAGGGGGTCTGACCACCTGCTAGACCAGACCTCACCCTCTGACTCTAATAAATGTAAGAGATAAGTTAAGTGAAAAATAATGAATATTCCCTCAACAAATGCTCACAACATAACAAATGTCTCATTGCTAAAAATGTTACCACATGAAAATAAGTACAACGCAACACAACCACTATGAAGAGACCCCTAATAATGTGACACTTTATAAAATAATACATTTTTACAATTTAATGACACCAATAGATAGATAATTAAAAAATAGACTCTTTTGAAAAAATAACTCAAATCTGAGTTATAGTTCAAATTTATAAGCGTTTTGATTTCTCATAAAAATGGGTCAAAATAATTAAAAACCAACACAAATTGGTTTTTGTGACCACATCAAAGACAAACATAGACGTGAAAACACTCGTTAGATTCATAATTTCTCCATGGACTTAGAAAAGTCAATTAAATTAAAAAATATCTTCTTGATTATCTCAAGATACATGTAGGCCAGTTTAACTTCATCTTTAAGCAAATATTATAGCTTAGTAAGGCAATAAAAGAAAATTTTAACCTTGTAAAGAGAAAATAAGAGTTTTTTATAGGTGTGTTTAGTTGATTTCTAACACTAAGGAAGAGAAAAATAGTTTTAATTCAAAAAATATTAAAATTTGAAGTTCTAATGCCTTATAGGTGGAAGAATGTGAAGTGTAAAAATTGAATTTTACAGCACATAAGATAAAATAGGAATTGGTGCATGAGTTCAAGAGAAGAAAAATCCATGTGGTTTACACTTAGATGGAATTGCAATGTAACGTTGAGATCTATTTTAACACCTTAGTTGAAGGAAAATGAGTGTAATGCATTGATATATTTATTTAAGAACAATAGGTTTATATACAAAGAGAGATTCAGTTATCTTGTAACTACTGATTGATCCCTATGCCACCTAAGCACCTAACTATTGCAATACAACTGATCATTAAACTGCATAATTAAGCTTAACTAGATAATGTAATAACTTAAATTTTGATAACATTTTCCCCTTTATTACATTAATTTAACAAACATAATATTTCCTGATAGTAGTCCCCCCTTTATTAAAAACATTGTAAAAATATTTACACTCTCTGTGTAGCCTGCTCACTTTTTGAGGTGGCGTGCCATCTTTATAGATTCAAGGTCTTGGTGACACCTTATTTTTTCCTTTTAGGATTACCAAAAACTTGGAAGTGATAGGAACACTTCTCTCTACTAACACCTTTGATGGTTTCCCAGATTACGAGGATGACCACAAACCCATATGGTTTTTTGTTGCAGGTTGACAATTAACCTGAAGGGTTATAGGAGATTTCTACTTCACTTTGGTGGTTTATTGAATTAGAGCAAACCCTTTTCGAAGAAACAAGCGTTACTTTAGTGCTTTTGCTCTCCATAATATTATTTTTTAAGAGATACCAAACTAGAAAATAATGATCAGTGCTTTATTGAAAATAAACTACAAAACATAAAAGAAACACAGCAAAATTTATCACCATAGAAATGTTGTGACCCCATCGTAGGTGACTCATGAGAGGATACCAGTTGTCCTCCAGCCTCCGTGTATCCTCTAGCCTCTAGTAAATAAATCTACATTACTCAGTTGATCTCTCGATGAGGCTCATATGCATGTCATTTATGAGGGAAAATTTCTCCTACTGATACATATGAATTAGGACATCATGTTCACCTTATAATGCATCTGTACAAAAGATTTATTGACTTTTGACATAATATACCCAAAACAATATTGACTCTAGATGACATGACTATAGATGACATGACTAAAATTGACTCTAGGACATGACTTTTGGCTCTTTTTTAAATTTTAGACCTTTTTTCTTCTCAAAAGACTTTGACTATTCTTGAACTTTTAACAAACCTATAAAGTGACTTTTTATATGGATAAATCAACTATTTATTCAAAATCTTTTACTCACAACTAATTCTTGAAATCTATTAAAATATTGACAAGACTATGATGAAAAGACAACAAAAAAATATTAATTAAACCTAAAACTAATATATTGAAAATAAATGACCCAAAAGACTCTTATTATAAAAGAATGTTATGATAGGTAATACTAAATAGGCTTAGAGAAAATAATAAAACTTGAAGTTAAAACTATATGAAGTATAAATAACATAACTATAAAAGGGGACTCAAATAAATCAAACCTGTAGTGACCATCACTCCTATCTGGGTTGAACCTCATACTAATGGATTAGCTAAATGTAAATTCAAATAAGATCTTTGATGATCCACATTTCATTGAGTGTTTACCGTTGTAAAAGTTTATGATATACATTTGACTTCTATCTTGTATGCAAAGTAATGAAATTAGAATATCATCTTCAGATGAACATAGAGTGATAATATGTTGGACCATTTATGGAAGTGTAAGGTGATTGAATAAATAGTGGAGAACAATGCTCATAAAATCTAGGTGACACTGAAGTCTCAATAAGTCAAGCTAAACATAAGAGTATGGTGGGTGACATTGGATCAGGTATATGGCTGTAGCACATCTTCATAATTTGATATTGCAATTTATGAGGTAGATTGACCTTGATGAACATCTCCATGCTTTTAATGCTCCAAACACTTATATAATGAGATTTTTTTCTCCCTAAAAACAAGAACATGATCCACAAAGACAAAACACATGCAGTGAGAAATCACGTTACTCCCACCCTAATCTCAATCAAGATCTTACTTCTATGCTGCACATTTCAAGCTATTCTACCAATAATTCAAAGATTTTGATACCAATGAATGAAAATGAGTGGAATTCATTGATACATTTATTGAATAACACCAAATTTATATACAAAGAGAGATTTAGTTATCTTGTAACTATCAATAGATCCTTATGCCACCTAATCACGTAACCATTGCAATACAATTAATCATTGAAATACATAATAAAGCTTAAATAGATAATGTAATGACTTAAATTATGCTAAAATTAGTAGCAGTAGCAAGGGTTGTTAATGCCAAATGTAGATCTATGATGCCAAGACATTGGGAGGTATTGACACTTTCACTATATGTAATCAATAGAATATGTTAATTTTATAGACCTCCACCCAAACCTCTCTTCACACTCCAAAAAAGGATAAGACACCCACTCCCATGTTTTATTCTTCCAATTCTATATCAGTAAAAAAGAACCAAGATAATAGGTGAAAGTGCAAAATAAAATAAGGCAGATCTATGTAGTCCAAAAGAAAATATAAAAAAGATCAGAGATCTTGATCTCTACAACAAATTTGCCTTTCTATTCCAATGCCAAAGTATCCACAATAGGAAAAAATGCACATTATACTACATAGCTAATGCATCTTTTTCTTTGCAGGTCTGATCCAATACAATAGAACAAGAGATCTTGCCTCCTTAGGAAAAAATACTTAAACCTCTAATACAACACCCAACACACAAATCTTGGTCAAATCAGAAGAACATAGGTTTGAATGTTTCAATGCCTCATCATAATATACCACACCTTAGTGGAATAAGCCAACACCTCTCCTCTTAGAGTCTAAATAAATGAAAAAATGTAGTCTTCCTCAATAAAAATAATGTAGATCTCCTTCAAAACCTCAATAAATTTAAGCCATTACGCTTGCAAAAAATATATTCATAGTTAGAAAAACTCATATCTAACCAACTCAAATCCAAATCATATTGTGAGGACAAACAATCCAATAAAGTAGGCTGAGTAATGGCTATTGAAGATGGCTTTGATTTCCATGAAAGAGTTATCAAAAATCTTCATCCAAGATCTCTCTAATGGATCATTACCACAACCATTTATGTTTTAGCATAAACAATAAGAAACAAATTAAAAAAATTATTTC
This sequence comes from Torreya grandis, assembly GCA_037957365.1. Lineage (NCBI taxonomy): Eukaryota > Viridiplantae > Streptophyta > Pinopsida > Cupressales > Taxaceae > Torreya > Torreya grandis. Next base: position 226,299 of record JARHVA010004898.1, on the reverse strand, counting down.
TATACTCATATGATGTGTATACAAAAATAATGCATATTACAATGAGAGCAATTGTTTATATAAGCAAGGCAAAATATGATAGAATCTAAACTAAGTAATGTGGGAGTAAATCCCACATAAGACAAAACTAGGTAAACACAAATACCTAGAGCCTAGCAAGAATGAGTAAAATATACTACACTCTACATGCACTTAGTACACTTATCGATACACTCACTCAACATATGAGTAGGATTTCAGTGACTAATGCTAGAGATACATCACCTAGTGTGCATACTCGACCCCATCCTTATAGATATTGTAGAGATATATGTATTAAACCTTCTAATAATGATGGTGATGGTGTTTCAAAGAGGTTGGATGATATTCTCTTGAATGGAATTTTTTTGGCATGCATTTTTGGTGTTTAGTCATTGGCCACTACATGGATGCAAGTATATTTTATATATTTATGTCATGTCAAATTTAAGATTTATTTTCAAATTTAAAATATAAAAATTATTTAACATATAAAATGAATAATGTATATAATTTTTTTTTATGTTCTAAGAGGAGACGGTGCCTTCGTCATCATAGACCATGTTTGCAAGATTTAATCTTACATAGCCATTGTTTACATATACAAATCAAACTAGTGGCCCATCTACTACTATAGTTATTTGTGTTAGCATGACGAATTTTACTTATATAAAAGTAAAATTTTGAGTACATATTAAACTCTTGGTTTAATGAAGGATAAATAATTGCCATGTATCTTTGATACCTTGTACAAAACTAAGTGAGACCTTGTTTTGTTCAGTTGATGTCTCAAGTAGACACTCCACCATCCATGTGAGTGGAGCTAGACATAGGTATTTCTAGAATGATGTCATTAACATAGTCCCTCATAGAGGTACATATTAACATGTAATTTAAAAACGTAAAATATATTTTCCTATAAAATTTTACTACATACTTCCCTAGTAAATATAACTCATGTGAATGTATTATGTATGCAGGCTTGTCTTATGACATCTCATAGTCCATTGTAGATTGGTTAGTAGGGAAAGATATCATATTTCATCCTCATTTAAGATGTCTATTCATGTAGCTCAACCTGTTATTGACCCAATCAAGCATCAAATTCATATTGATTAGGACCATGAGATGGTAGTAAGTGCATGTTTAAATGCTTTTTATTTTATTTTGAAATTAATTTCTTAACTTGTTTGAATACATATTTTACATTAATTTTTTAATAATACTTGTATTTCAACAAGTTCAATTTCAAGGGAGTTCTAAGTGTAGGACACATATTTAGACCTTGAAGCAATCCAAGGAATTTGAAGGATCTCCATCTACTAACACGACATCCTAGGGAGGGTCTTATTTAGGTAAGGCAAAGAGATAGAGGCAATTTGATGATTAGCTCATGTCTTACATGTGATGTACTTTTCTGTATGCCTATATAGAAATGTACACATTTTTGATATGGCTATATATGGCAATCTATGTATTATTGACATTGTACATGTGCCTATATGGAATTCACCTGACATTATATTACATTTTTAGTTTTTAAGTCCTTAATGTCTTTTATTATTATATTGTAATTTATGCTGATATAATATTATTTTGGTAAATGGATGAATAGGTATTTAAAATTTATGTGAATGTACTTGAGGTTCTATGATTAACTTTTTATACTTGTAGTGCCTAAGATGGTTATAAATTGATTATAATGGATTTAATGTTCAAACACTAGTGTAGTATGGATATATTATATATCATTTGATTAAGCTAGGATAATCTGAGAAATATGTCAAATTTATCATTATCTAGTAATACATGAAACTAAATTAGTAATGTATTAGGACCAATGATTATAGGTAAGTTAATTATCCCAAGTGGTGTCCTATTTATAATATAATCATATCCTCTATTTCCTATAATTATTTCAATTAGATATTTATGTGTATATATCAAATATTTGTAACATAATTCATTATGCACACTTTAATATTTCAACCATTATGAGTCATAATCCCATTTGTTACATCAAATGTCATGTATCTATAGAATATATAATGAATAATTGACCATGGTTAGAATCATCCTCTAGTTTTTTTTTGGTCAAAAAAGTAATTGTATTAGGTTACTTACTCGTTTCATTAACTACATCAGTGAATTCATCAACCAGATACACATTATAAAATTTTGGAGGTGATTTTTTAACTATGATATAGACATCATCTTAGTCTTTGGATTGAGTAACATGTTTTAAAAAAGATTTTAAGATGTTTATTTGGTTGAGAAAATTATTAAATATAAATACTATTATAACCTTATATTTATACTTATTTGTCTTCAATCAAGTCTTGAATCATATGCTTTAGAGTAGTGTCCATTTTTTTTAAGAATGGCCAGGGAGTATATGGAAATCAAAATATGTGAATTAACATCATCATTTTGAAGAAAGAACATTGATTAGTTACTTAATTTTCACTATGGGGGTAAAGATATCATATTATATTCTTGACTAATTTATGAAAAATGAATTTTTTTTGACTTCCATTATCACTAATTAAGTGTAACGTTTGACCATTGATCCACAATTGATAATTTTAGGTTATTTTTACAACGAAGTGTAATTAAAAAATTGTAGGACTCAACATATTCTTTTACCTCAACTTATCTTGCATTGTAAAGGCATCCTCTAGGTTTCACTAGGCTTAATGGCTTTCCACTTCAATCATGCATTCAATAACTCTACCTCTACCTTCTAACATATTCTTCTACCTTCCACCATACCTATAAACTTTTCTTATCTTCCTTTTACTTATCTTGACTCAATTATCTCTTTGGTCCTTCAAGGGATATTAGGCCTAAAAGGCCTAATTCATGCTTCTAAGGGGTATTTTGGCCCTAAGGCCTTCTTGTTAGTTCCAAAACATATATCCATGGTTTTCATATCTAATCCAACTTAAATCAACCTTTATTAGGGTTATAAACCCTCCTTTCCTTGGCTTTTATCTCTCTTGGCTTGATTCCTAATCTTAATTCTTGTAGCCCTCCAAACCTGTAAACTTTTTTGTCTAAAACAAACTATGACACTTTTGGGTAAATTAAAATCTGTTAGTATCATGAGTCAAATTATGAAAGAAACTATCCCAAATTTCTCAATCCACTCTTCTTTAATGGTGGTCAAATATAATGTTAGTCATTGGTTTCAAAATATTTTCATCGACTTCAACTAAGTATTTACCTTTTATATGGATAATTATTGGAGGTGTTATTATTGGTAAAAATTTTTGAGAGGGTGTTTCAAAAATTTCATTACTTTTATTGATTAGTGGTTGAATGACATTTTATTTATTATTTCTTTCCTCATTATATTCTTCCATCAAAATTTATTCATTACTAATTTCATCATTATTTATTTCCATGAAAATTTATTCATTACTAGGGGGTAAGGCATCATGCATACAGTCATCATCAAAAAAATAATAAACACTATAGTTTCAATGTTAGCTTCCAACATTATCTAATTCATTATTGTCAACTCAGTAGTTTGTGTCTATATAGTCATAGTGCATACACATTATAGTATAACACATATGCATTATATAATGCATATGTGTTATAAAATACCATGTACACATTGTATAATGTGTATGATTTATAAATTTGAATTTAAATTCTGAGCCTTTTTGCTCAAAAATGACATGGATTCCCAATCTAAAAGCTTGGACTTGTCAATCTACAAATGACTATGAGATCTTGGATAGAAAAAAGAACTTTAAACCTCCACCAAATACACTATGAATTTCAACAATCCAATTAATAAAATTATTATCACTATGATGAGCACAATCTCATCTTTCCAAATATATGATTTTTATAAATTTTGGACTATTTTATGGTTACAAACTATGTTTATTTTTAACTTCAGTGTTTTTAGGCCACCACATTTCATAAATATACATGCCTATACATGTTAATATTATAATTTTTTCATTCATCCAAGTGGAAATATATATATATATATATATATATATATATATATATATATATATATATATATATATATATATATATATGGCCACAAACTAGGCCTAATTTTGCACACATTAAAAAAAAATACATTTTTTAAAGGTAATTAGGGAGGCCACATGACTAGCTATCCATATTTTTATCTATTTTCAGGATCTATTTACTTACAAAATTAATTAAAAAAAATTTTACTGATTTAAAAAAAACAAAATAGGTCACAAATTAGAATATTTAATCTAAATATTCACCAAAGGTTTTCAAACAATATTAAATGATGCTAAAAAATGGTGGGCCACACAACCATCTATCCACTCTATTTTCATTGAAAAACGTATGTGTTTCTATTCAAATTTTAGATGTTTGACCTAGTTATACTTGATCATTTTTGGAAAAAATGATTGTTTTGGAAACTAGACTTATAGTGATACAATTAACGTTCTTAAAGCATATTCAAAATTTGAGCGTATCTATTTCAAATTATCTACAATGGTTTAGTTTTCTTAAATTTTAGGAAAATAATGTCCACAAGTAGCTCCTTTTTATCCCCCAACTTTGTGCACTTAATCTATTCCATACTGCATAGATCTAAATTTTACGTTGTTAAAATAAATGTCTTATTTATATAGTGTGTTTTGTGCAAAAAAAACATTTTAAATAAAATAATACCTTTTTGGGAGTATAACATTTAAAGGAATAACTTGACAAAATTAATGGTAATCAATCACTAATTTGTAATTTTAATAAGGCAAGAGCTATGGATTGGAATTCCAATGCCTCCAACCTAATGTAACTAATGTAGCTTGATATTGTAACACCAAGATAGAAAGTGTATTATATATGATGGACTCATGGAGTAATCCTTAAGGTATGGAGAAACATAAAACCTCAATCAAATTACTCACTAAATCCCAAATCATCCAATGTAGATAGACTTATATATTTAATGGTGTGCATTTCTTGGTAAACACTTGGTAATAAACTACATAGGTAAAAATGTGCTTCGATCAATTACATGCCCCATTATATGAACTGATCAGTGCTAACATTGGTAAAATATCATAATATATATGCATGAAACTATTTCATGCCCCATAATATGACATACTCAATGTTAAATAGATATAGAACATTATGAATCTTTACACTAAATTTGTGTGTCAAAAGCATTTATATGTGAAAATCTATAAGTTATGTTCTTCTAAAAAGCATGTGCACTTGTATGGAATATGTACTCAAGTATATATACACATATATTTTGTAATCTCATGTTTCTATAAAGTGAGATGCATGCATGTCATATGCCCCCAAAATCTATACCATTGTGTAAATACTTGTCTCATATTTGAAGCACTCTCAAATCAATGTATCTAATACACCATAAAAAAAATTTATTTTTATGTTTATGGAAGATTAAGTATCTATGAAAACTCCCACTAATATGCCCCCATTTTGAGGAAAGGGATGTATCCTACAAGTGAATCATCTCAAAATCAAGAGTCAACTATAATAATTTTATGCATATGGATGTAACCATGTGTGATAATGTAAAAATTTGGATAATATGTCATCATAGAAATTTAAATAACATAAAATCATGTATATAACATATGGAGTGCCCTTATAAGTGGTATATCAAGACATATATAGAAATTATACACACAACAATATCCATCTCTAATAATGCACTAAATAGATCTACATAGGATAAGGTGCATGATAAGGATAATGACACTAATTATAATGGGGAAGTACATGATATGGATCATGACACTAGAAAACTAAAAAATCATGCAATCTCAATAATCAATGTCACACAATACATTGGAATGTCACACATAAGGTCAAGGAGTTGTATAAAAGGGATTTAAAGTTGTCAAAAATAATCAAAGGCTAAGGAGCCACAAAAAAGGGGAGATTAATTTTGTATAATGAATGATAATAATAAAAATAATGGGAAATAATTCCCATAAAAATAAGGCTAAGGAGAAACAAAGAAAGGTCTCAGAGACACAAATAGTTTTTCTACCCTAATTCATACTAAGTTAAATTAATCAATCTAATTATGATATAAACTAGTATGTGAATTTAGATTACAAAGTATGGTATTTAAGCATGGATGTAAATGTAAAAAATTAAAATATATTTCAATGATTTAAAAAGTAGAATGTGATAAATATAGTATATAAAATAAATGGATAAATACATAGATTTTCTTATTGACGATCTAGTTGTGACTAAATTTTAATAGTGGAAAAAAAAATTAAGTAGGCCTATGATTTGTTAGGTTTATGTAATGCATCTTTATATTCACATGGCCAATCTCACCATATTTCGGTAAGTATTGAATATCAATACTAATATGTGGTTAACAGTGAAATTTTCCAAAATATAGTTTATGACTATATGGTCACCTTCTCCTAACTTTAAAAATTATATATGTGTGATTTTAAACCTTGATGTCATGCACAACTCTATAAATCCTCCCATTTAATTTGAAACCATAGGTGTGCTTATGATGGATATAAACATGTAAATATTTTAGGAGTGTAATGGGATAAAATGACCCTCAATCACCATCATTGATGATTGACCATTACCAATGTATCTGATACTTAAAGGAGGGAAATAAAACCACACTTAATTATCCCACCTAGTGTGATTGTGCAATTATGAACCTTTATTATATGAATGCAATAAATAATTTGGATAAATGATACACTATAATTTTTTCTTTTACTTGTATTTGGTATGATTTAGACATGGATAATGACTACTTCTAGTGATTGGTTTTGAATTTGGGAGGAAAAGGGTAGTTTTTAGCAATGTGAAATATTGTATAGATGTTTACTAGATAAGTACCAAGTTCTCTATCAATTGAGGAACTGATATATATATATATATGTATATATATGTATATATATATATATATATATATATATATGTATGTATGTATATATATATATATATATATGTATATATATATATGTATATATATATATGTATATATATATATATATGTATATATATATATATGTATATATATATATATATATGTATATATATATATATATATATGTATATATATATATATATGAGTTCAATTAAATAATTTATCACACCATCAACACACTAATTAACTTGACTGACCCTAAAGAAATATTTTATTTTAAAAATTATCCATTACTGGGAGAGGGTCACTATCATTAGCCACAAGTTAGTATCGACTGACAATACTGACCTAGTCCAACAGTAGTGACCTGTGCATAGAAAGAATTAGTTGAAGGTCTAGGAATATTTTTATGAGATAATAAGTTTATTTGGCACAAATTCTAAGGTTTTTACTGGTGTTTGATAGAAACTACATAATCTCAAACTCATAATGTAGCATGTAAGTGTGAGAAAATGGGGATTAGGACTTTTTTTTAGTATAATTCATGTGTGGTAAATGAATGTCAATATTATAATTTTGAAGTACTTAATTCCATCTTTTAGTTTCTAAAAATACCCCCACCCCCCCCCCCCCCCCCCCCCCACCCCCCGCCCCCGCCACACACACACACACATTTTTGATAATATAATTGGTAGGGTAAAAAAAAAGGTAAACCTAAATATGTGTAACACACTTTTTATTTTATAAAAAATTCTAATTATGTATTATATAAATTATATTATTACACTCACTACTTTGTAGGGTAACGTATTTGGTCAAAATTTAATTATATCATCATTTACAATTGAAGAGTCCATACGATTAAACATGGAAAGATCATTGGTTTCTCTAACCACTTTATATTTCAAAAAGAAATTGTAATGGAAAATTCAAATCAAATTCCTACTTTATCCCTATTCTACTATGGAAAAATTTTAAGAATATCTATACTTTGCCTTCAATTCAGTACACTTTGCCTTCGATCCAGACACTTTATATGGATAATTTGTTTATTATTCAATGACTTATGATGGATGTGAAAGTGACATGTGATTACATCAATGAAGACCATGTTTCCTTTGGATAAATAAGAATACATAGATAACATGATGTTCATTCAAAACATAATAATGCATAAGGAAGTAATAAAACTAGAAGTATTTCCTTGTATTGATGTCCTTATTCTTTTTTTCACTATTGTCATTGACATAAATGATACATTATACACTCCTCAAATTAAAGTGGCAATTGCATATATATTTGGTGTCATCTTTGAAAATTACTACCAATTACTCCAAGCTAATATCATCTATAGTCAAAATTTCACTATAAAATGGTTTAAAAATCCATTATGTTAGAGAAATATTACATAGTTGCATTGTTGATCTTAACTTTGTCAAAAAATGGAATATACACTATATTCCTATTTCATAATTTAGGCCTTAAATAAGAGTTGGAATTACCGTAATGAATATATTGTATGGGGTTGAGTCTATCTCAAATGTAAATAAGGTATGAATTCCTCTATTATATATGATCCTAGAAGATAAGAGTATTCTTACATTGGGAGAGATAATAAGTTTTAACTTATTCCAACAATACTTCCAAGTCAGACAATATGGTAGTTTCTACATGTTATCATACTTACTGAATGTAGTTTTTGCTTGACGAGTCTCATAAGTTCACTTGCATGGCAGACCAAAGAAGACAAAAAATTTTGTAATCATTTTGACATGATCCATATACAAAGATTTGGGCAATCTATAAAAATTATAATTGATCAACTTTACCGATTGGTGTATGACGATATCAATATAAAAGTTATGCCAAGATCATCAAAGGAAATTAAAGGTCCTTCATAACAATGGGAAAGTAATGGTGTTATCTTCACCATAATATTAGGATAATATATCATACACATGTCAAACCATTATATTTACAAAGGTGAATTATTGATCAATTGGCTAATCAAGAGATAGAATTTTAGCTAGCTTGAAGTATACATGAAAATTTAAAGAGTGGGAAATTGGACATTATCCACAAATTTCCACTAAGTATAGGCAAGACATAATTAGAAAAGTGCCCCCAATTGTCTAAATTATCATCCCACATATCATCCTTCAATTTAAAAATTGAGGAATTCAGATGTTAGGATTCTATAGGTAGAGTTTATAGTCATTGAAATAGTCTCTAAGGTAGGATTATAGTGGTTTATTCTCATAAAATATATAATCATGATAACATATTACTCAATGTTGAAGATGATTATGAGGTGTATAATAGAATGCAAGCTACATGTATGATTATGGAAATTACACAACAAATCCAATATGATCCTAGTTTTAAAAGGATGGAAGAAGAATTTGATAATAAAAACCCCTTAAGATATATATGAGAATTTAAAAATAATAGTGATTAAAGGGATTCCAAAGGCTACATGATCATATACTTATTTTATAGACATAGGTAGTGCATTGAGGTTTACACTAGTTCCTTAGACTACACAACCCCCTCTTGGTGTTTCTTGAACTCAACCAGGTCCATCAGAGGTTAAAATTTATCAAACACATTTTACAACAACATATATTATGGCTAGGCCTCTAGTTTTCCTTTATGATATATCGACCCCTCTCACTACTTTACAAGATTTACCTTTTTTGATAGAGGAAATACCAAAATCTATAACAAAATATAAAAGGTCACTAAATTTAACTTACTCATGTGATAGAGAGGACATTTGTTTTGTAGAGGACTCAAAGGAAGAAAATATTATAAGGATCGATGCCAAATATACACCAAACACCCATTTTGTCATGATCTATAAAATACTTAGTCTTAGATATGTTTATGATTTAGTTACTCATAGTATGATGATAAGTATTTCATATACTAGCCTCATTTCAAAGGTTATGACTAGAAATGATCACATGCATAATGTTGCTACTACCTTAATTTATACCCCTACTCCTAACATAACATGTGTTCCCACTGTTATTAGACAAGTTCACATTAATCCATTAAAGGTTGCCATTACACAACCTATAATTTCTTCTACAACCATTATTTCTACATCCAAAAATACCTCAGACTATTTGACCATTATCTTTCAAACCTTAAAGTTTGAATATTTAGTCTCATAATTCATTTTTCCACTCCTTCACTACCAAGACATGCCTATACATAATTAATTATATGAATTCCTAGAGACACTTTTTCTACTTCCCCAATGGTCATAATCATATAAGAATCCAATGATTCCATCAAATATGTAGCAAAGAGTCTAGCTTATATTAATGCATCTAGAGAAAAGATGGTCAGTCCTCTATTTCCCACTACTCCAATCTCCAACCTCCTAATTCATCAAATTTAATTGACCCTTAAGTCTTGATTACACCTCCTTAGTTCACCATATCATACCCTACTCCTTTATACCCTGTGCCATATTTATATATTATGCCAATTGTGACACAACCATGGATGCAAGATTTATGAATTGAGAAACTGTATAGGCAAAAATTGATCATCATCAAAGATAGAAATATCACTTTGGCTTTTGAAGAAATAAAAAATTAGCTAAAGAGTATAACTAGAATAAAAATGTCAAGGGTATTTAAAAAATTGAGTTTTTAAAGGAATAATAACTATTTCAGTTGAGAAAAAAGAGGAAAATAAATCCTTGAGAGAATGATGAAACTAAGGAAGACCTAATCTCAATTGTAGAGGCCACTGGTGGTGTAATTAAGAAAATAGTCTAAGGCTCACAACAATAAAACAAGAGATTTAAATCTCAGACCATGATATAGGCACCAAGGTAAACATCTAAAAAAGTGTATAATATCCTTATATAGTCTTCTAGTTGATATTCATAGAGTTAGAGCCAAAGGACATCTTAAATTATAGAGAAATAAGTTTTAACCAAACTTTGGGCCTAATTGATGTAAAGTTGTATAATATTTTAGAAGTGGTCAAGCAAAATATTTTCCCTAAGCTTGATTTATTATCACTCAAGGATATTAGTCTAACACAAAATTATGTCAAAAATAAAAAGGATGATGTAATTGACAATCATAGCACTGGTGACTCAACTAACTACCTAGGAAAACAAGATAGTTGAAGTACTTAGGGAAGCACTATTTGTGTTTTATATAGGCTAGATGGTCAAATCATAGATCAGATCATATATAAAATAAAATTTTAATACTGAATGAGGAATTTCAAGATAAGGATTAATAATTCTAGCTATGGAGGCAATGAGAAGGTCATAGACCTAGTTTCATTTACAATAGAAAAAATTGAGCAAGTTCAAGTAGTTCATGAGTCATTCTAGGTATCACTGGACATGAATTAAAGAATATTGCATAAAATGAAGAATTATTAAATGTACCTCTTTCAAAATTTGAAGTTATTGAGGTAAATCATGGGGTATGTTTAATAGCTAAAAAAGGAAGAAAGAGCAAGAGAATGCAAAAAACTAGAAACAACTCACCACTCAAACATGGGTTTTATCTTTATACACTATAATATATACTTTAGCTAGAGTGGTTTTCTCCTAGATAGATTTTTCTATAGTTTTTGTCTTGAAAACTTCTAGCTAAAGCATTACAACTTTAGTTACAACAATTGTTGCTTCATATTCTACAACAAGTTATAATTTATCACTAGGATTTTCCATGTTATTTGTAGATCCCACATCATCAAATACTTCTATTTATATTTTCTTTACCTTCTCTACTTTACTTGGGACTTCAAAAAATTTATATCCTACCATGACTGACACTTACATAGAGCTATCTTAGTTCCTTTTCTATCTTATTTTAGCATGATTTTATGATATACATTTTCTTGTATAGCAAGGAAAACTTTATTTTTCGTTTAATTTATTTGATATTAAATTAGACATATCCTATTTTTATCTTTGTAAATGAAACAAATGTTGAATATGAGGTGGTGCCCATCCGAAGCCTATTTATAAATGGCCTCAATTAATTGTTAGAGTAGGATGATTTTGGTAAGTTAATACAAGAAATAAAATTTTATAACTATTCACAAGTTTGTGTTTTTTTTTTAAAAATCTCAAATACTATGGCTGTTTTCAAGAATTTATGCTTATTTGATGATGTTATGTGGATTGAGAAATCTATCTTTGTAGAGGATAGATTGGAATGCATGCTATTATAATAGGCTTTACAATTCTTGTCAATGTTTTTCTTCTTGTTCAGTAATTTTAATTTTTTATAGCAAATCTTTTAATAAAATATATCTTTGGATTAATATCATGAAGTTATACTATATTCATTTTCTTAGACCCAGTACTATGTTATATTTTGTGTCTAAATTTAGGATACAACTAGCTTTTTTAAATTGAAAATGTTCAATTTTACATAACTAAATTAACTTGAGAGGGATGATTATTTAACCCAAACATAAACATTTTGTTTTATACCCTACTTTCCTTTTTAAAATTTTTATCCACTTTACTTTAGTTTAGATAATTTGTGTATAATAAATTATAGGCTAATTAGTTCTAACTTATAGGTCATAGGTTAGATTGATAGTTATACCTGAACCGTATGAGGTAATGAAACCAGCATACTCCAAAACCATTACACCACATGATTATTTTCAAAATTAAATGTCCAAAAATCATTCCTTAGAGTGATTAGGCACTGGTCCTAAAATGAGAGGGTCTTTACCCTTGAGGAATTGAGGGTGTGTGTAAAAGCCACCTCAATAGTGGTGTCTAACATTTTTTAGCTTACAAGTTAAAATAAACATTCTAATGTTACCTATAGAGGTTGGTTCTTTGCACCAATAATTCATATGATCCATTAGATTTTTATCCTATAGTTACATCTGTTTGAATCTAAACTATGTGGAAGTAAGAGAGTTATCTCTTTTGGTACTGATGGAAATAAGAAAATGGTCAGACTATTACTTATAGAGTATCTGAGTGACAGATCAAGTTTTGATTTAACAAAGGATTACAGACCAAAAATAAATCAATTTTATCAATAAATTTACCAAAACCAATACTTCTATTATTACATGTAAAGGACTTATATTTATCCTTAATGTCCCAAACATTATTTTCACTGATAAATTGAATGAATTCTAATTGGGATCAAATATTTATCTGAACCCCTCCTATTTTATCATGAATTCTGAAGATATATTTTAAGTCTATACTCAACATAATATGTTAATTTAATAAATATTTAAAACCCTTTCATATTTGCTTTCACATTTTATGTTTTGAAATTGGGCTTGAGGGAGTATACATATTACACCCACACATCTACACACATATATGTATATATGTATGTATGTACATATATACATACATACATACATACATAAATACATACATACATACTAATCTATATATTATTTAAAAAATGTTTCCAAATCAGATTAAGACCTTTACCATTACATAGGATTCGTGAGGAGCTTTTTGATGGTATGCAGAATTCCAGAAAGAGAGCTCATTTGTTCCTTGTGCATCCAGTCCAAGTTTTGATCAAAGCATGTCAATATGAAGTAAATTATGGTCAAAATAGAAAAAATAATGATATTAAAATATTTATGAACTAGCTCCATGGTGTAGATCTTATTGGGATCTTTACATCACATTTTATGGTTTGAAAAATGGAGTCTATATGTGCAAGTTATGACCACTCTAAGTTATGGTCAAAGTGATGATGTGGCCATAAAGTGATGTGGAAAATGAAAATCCATTTTAATATGGGTAAAATATAAACCAAAATATATTAGAGAATAATTATCACCATATATTTTTAAATACATGGGATATTATTAAAAGTTCATATTAAAATGTAAAGGGATAATATAAATCTCATAAGAAATGGTGGAATCAGATATTGTCCAATCCCATAAAAAAAGGTGGAGATAAATATTAATCCCATTATTATTAAATAGGGGATGATGATTAATCCCATTATCTGTGTACCTCCAACAAGTATATAAAAGGGTGAGGGTTATTTGGAAATCAGTGGAATTGGGAGTTAGAATTGGAATTTGAATTCATGGCAAAGTTGACAGCTGAAGAGCTAAAGAGCCAAGAGATATTATATAATCCAAGATGGTTCCATATGTATGTGTATTTACTTATTTGAGTTCATTTGAGCCACTATTTAAAGTATTGAACAAAGAATTTTGGTAGAAAACTTGAGGAATACAAGATTGCTTTTCGTGATAGGAAGGTGGAAGGTCCATTCATGAGTTCCAAGACTTTTCAAAGGTCTATTGTTGAGTTTTATGTAGTCTTAGAAGTGTGCTTTGAGAAAGTGGAGAATCTATCTAAGAGTTCTAAGATTCTTTGAAGGGCCAAAAATACACATTTAGAAGTGTTTCAGGAAGGTAAAGAATTTGTCTGAGAGTTTCAAGATTCTTCAACAAATGAATTCATTATTTTTTTGTAAAGGTTTCCTTGTACTTATAGACATTTAATAATGAATTGGTTTAGCTAATTTGTGAACATGAATATGCAGGCATTGCTAACTCTATAATCAACTCTTGTGCAGTGTGGTTGGTATTCTTGTATTGATTTTCTTTAAGTTGATTATTTTATGGATTAATTTTGATATATTTAATAAATTGCCTACAAGGATCCAAGGTAAAAATTTTGCATAAAAAATAGTTCTAGTTTATAGATCATTTTGGTATCAGAGTGGTTCTTGTCAGTCGCTAACCATTTCTACATTATGTTAGTGAGCTTTTATTTATGTATTGACACATAAGTGTAGGCTATTTGGGACCAAATTTGCAATAGATATGCATCGCAATGGTTCCAACAAAGGAATGTAGATAGAGGAAAATATCCTATTATCCCAAGTACAAGTCATCATTCAGAATCCCCAATTTGATAGAGGATACCATCTAGACCTCTAGACATTGTATTATGATCCATGAGAGCCTCCAAATAGAGTGTTCCAATTATTTTAGAGGGATGTGTCATTAGAATTGTGTTTAATGGGTACATCGAAATAAGATATGTGACTAATAACATTGTACATTGATTGGGCTTGCCAAAATTACCATTTCCATATGCCAAAATAATTGGCATGTAGAATGACATTGTCTAAGGTATGATAACATGTTATTACACCTTGTGATTTACAGTTGGGAGATAGTTCTTAGACATGGTGACTATTTATGTCATCCCATTGTAGATGAATAATATTTTTTTGGGAAATTTGTATCTCTTTAGTTGAAAAATATCTTTTATATATGATGTCATAGAGCTTCACCTAGATCACACTTGGATCATGCAATTTGAGATAGGGTAGGTCTCTAGATCCAGTCATGATGATTCTAGGTAGATATTAGGCTCATATATACCAAGTGATCATTAGGAACCTAAAGGTGAGTCACATGATGATTTGTAGGGTGATTATTAAAGTATCTAGGCCCACACCAAAATTCAATGGATGGTAAGGAATCTTAGGTAGTAGTTAAAGGCTTTTGAGAATTTTGGTTTATCCATTTGTATATGCTCATAGAACTAGCATAAATAATGTGCTAGTTCAGATGTATGAATAAGACCCATACATGAAATATCATCTCATAAAGCATGCATATTTTTTAAATACCTAATAAGCACAATTTTTATCTATATATACATGGATTTTAAAAATTGTAATTTATTTTATTTTAGAGTCACCTGTAGAGAAGAATTGAGTGACAGGTTTGTCATACTTAAGTTTTCTTCTCACATTTTGGTAGATGTTTTAAATTAACAACAATATATGTAGATTAGGGTATGCTTATTTCTATCAAGTTTTATTTTATAGATAATAATTTAGTAGACCCAGAAAACATTAGGTCCACACGTAGTTCTATGTAGAGACCCATTAAGGCTACTCAATAGAAGAGGATGTTGATGGACATGGTATGATCCATGCATACTTCTATGTAGAGGCCATCGAGGCTATACAGTAGAAGAGGACATTTATGGATGTAATATTATCCATGCGTATGTTTATGTAGAGTCCCTTGGATGGTTATGCAATAGAAGAAGATGTGGATGCACATATATAATCTCAGATCTATGTAGAGTCTTATTACGGTCATGTAATAGATGAGATTTAGGATCTCAATTCTATATAGTGGCCCTTGTTGGCTATGAAATAGAAGAGGAGAACATGGATGTATGTGCAAAATCCAATATCTATGTAGAGGTTCATTGAGGCCATGCAGTATAGGAGATTCATGATCTCATATCTATGTAGAGGCTTAATAAAACCATCCAACAGAAGAGATCATTAGGCTTTATGTAGAGGGTCATTTTAGTCATGTAGTAAAATATATCGCTAGAACTCTATGCATTTTCTCATTGAAATCCATTCAATAGAAAAAATCACTAGACTTATTTATGTAGAGCGTCTTGTGAAACTATGTAGCAAAGGAAGTTATTAAACCCTAGGTCTATGTAGAGGCTATTAATGGCCATGTAGGAATAGAGGAATTGTAAAAGATGTGATCATTTTTTTATTCCAAGCATTTTAGTCATAGTTGTATAACTTAAGTAGATCGATAAGACACATCAGAGTAACTTTAGAACCAATAGGCATTTCAGTGAAAACTAGATTTTAGTGGACCAAAAACCTTATCAGTGGAGAGGTATGATTCAAAGATTATTTTAAAAAATTTAAAAAATTATAATGAGGCCTATACCATCACATATGACTCATCAAGATATTTTTAATGGTATGTGGAACTCTAGGAATAGATCTCATTTGCTTCTTATACAACCAGTCCAAGTTTTGGTTAAAATAGGTCAACAAGCAATCAACGTTGGTCAAAATAGAAAAATTGATGATCTTAGAATGTTTATGAACTACTTTCATGGTATATATATCTCATTGAGATCTCTTCAACACATTTTATGTTTCAAAAAATGGATTTTGTACGTGTAAGTTATGACTAGTCAAAGTTATGGTCAAAGCGATGACATGGCCATAAAGTGACATGGCAAATGAAAAACTATTTTAATATTGTTAAAATATAAACCATCATATATTAGGAAATAATTATCATTTTATATTTTTATATACATCGGATTTTATTAAAATTCCATATTTAAATGTAAAGGGATAATATAAATCCAATAAAAAATGGTGGAATGGGATATTATCTAATCACATCAAAAAAGGTGGAGATAAATATTAATCCCATTATTATTAAAAAGGTCATAATGATTAACTCCACTATTTGGAAATCATTGGAATTAGGAATTGGAATTGGAATTGTTTCCAAGGTTTCAAAGCTCTCATGACAGAGCTTAGAGCTAAAGAGATAAGAGTTGAGAGTCAAAGATCTGAGGAGATGAGTGCTAGAGCTGAGAGTTGTTCTAGACTCTAAGATGGTTCCAATCATATGTGGATTTCATAATTTGAGTTCATTTGAGCCATTTTTTAAAGTCTTAACGTGAGACTTTTGGCAGAGAACTTCAAGAATGTGAGATTGATTTTTGTGACAAGAAGGTGGAAGGTCCATCCATGATTTTTGAAAATTTTCAAAGGTCTATTCTTAATTTTTATGCAGTCTTAGAGGTGTGCTTCAGAAAAGAGGAGAATCTATCCAAGTGTTCTAAGATTCTTTGAAGGGCTGAACATACACATTTGAAAGTGTTTCAAGAATTTGTCTGAGAGTTTTGAGATTCTTTGAAGGTCCGCAACACATGAATTCATTATTGTTCTATAAGGATTGCCTTGTACTTGTAAACATTTAATAATGAATTGGTTCATCTAATTCGTGAACCCATATACATAGGTATTACCTAACTCGATAATTAACTCTTGTGTAGTGTGGTTGGTATTATTGTATTGCTTTTATTTAAGTAGATTATTTTATGGATTAATTTCAGTATATTTAGTAAATTTCCTATAAATATCCGAGGAAATTTTTTTTGCATGAAAAGTAGTGCCAATTTATGGATCACATAAACATATACATATATACATATACATATACATATACATATACATATACATATATATATATATATATATATATATATATATATACACATATACATATACATATATGTGTATCTATATACACAGACATGTATGTATGTATATTTACAAACATAAATATATAGATACATATAAATATAGAAAAACACACATGAATAGATATACATAAATATTTATACATACATGAATACACACACATGCATATAGATACATATATATCCACACGCTCGCGCACGCACACACACATGCATATATATCTTCATGAGGCTAGATGTCTAAAGGCATATATATGTTTTCTTATATTCCAAAATTGAGCAAGGAACTAATAATCTACTAAATAGGGAAGAAAGGCCACCTAATTGACCATCGGATCAAATAGAAAACAAAGCAAAGAGCTATAAAATTTTGGTACACTTATCAAGACACATTGCTGACCTACAAGTTTGGTTTCTTGGATAAATACTAGATCTAATATATAGATTTGAAGTTTTCTCTATACATATACATATACATATAAATATACATATACATATATGTGTATCTGTATACACACACATGTATGCATGTATGGGTGTATGTATGTATATGTACAAACATAAATATATAGATACATATAAATATATACACACACACATGCATATATATACATAAATATTTATACACAAATGCATACACACACATGAATACATATACATGCATACATATACATATACATATACATATACATATACATATACATACATACATATATATCCACATGCGCGCGTGCACACACACACACACACACATGCATATATATCTTCATGAGGCTAGATGTCTAAAGGCATATATATGATTTTTTATATTAAAAAATTAAGTAAGGGACTAATAATATATTGAATATGGAAGAAAGTCCAACTAATTGACCATTGGATCAAATAGAAAACAAAGCAAAGAGTTATAAAATTTTGGTACACTTATCAAGACACATTCATGACCTACAAGTTTGGTTTCTTGGATAAATACTAAATCTAATATATAGATTTGAAGTTGTCTCTAGAAAAACCTCAATTCATTATGGAATACCATCCCCCTTATTTTCTAAGATAAGATCTTCATTTCTCTTCGGAAGGGATCTTTTCCCTTCCTTGTTTCAGGGTTTTCTCTTGTTAACAATTAAATCTCGTAAAGAGGACCATATAGACATGTTTTTCCAAAGCCTTTTGAACTGAAGTAGAACCTTTCATTTTTATTTAATTTTTCAATAAGTAACCTTAGGTCACCTTTTTTATTTAAAGGGATCACATTAGTCACAATTTGGGTTTGCTAAGGTCATTAGTTAAAATTCTTGCATTTTATGTTCACAAAACTAAGTTTTAATGTCATATAACCAAACCTTATCTTCCTAAGTTACCAAGGGTAAAAGAGATAACAATTTAATTCCCTAGGTCTCAATGCTTATTAGATATCACAACAACCATATATTTATATAAGGTGGATTCCAAAAACACCAAATGTTTATTACTTATTCTCTTATCCCATGGATATCACTAAATTTGACGAAATAAATAGTGAATTCTAAATTATAATGGGTACATGAAATAGTTCATGGGGTTAAAATTTGGTGGTTGGAAAATTAAAATTAAAATTAATAGGGAATGATAGTGATCTCATCAAATTATTTCTTAGATTCATGAAGTTCTCATATTTCTCAAAATTTGCACTCAAATTAACTGATTTAATGATTCCATGAAAAAAGTAGATGTAGTGATTGGAAACATCCTAAAAAATATGATTTTTGTCATGTCTGTAATTAATTATGGGTGCCATAGTATTATATTTCCCATTAGAGTTTCAAAGTAAAATCATTAAGTTTGTAACTCCATGAAGAGGAATAGATGGCAACACTGTGTGCTTGTGCAGGAACAACTTTGTGGAACTATGGAAGTTTAAATGTTTTAATTAATAATTATTAAGGATTGAAAGGGACATAATGATCAATGTCTAGTAATAGTTAAATAAACATGACATAAATATATTTGAACATTCATAATTTTTGCATCAAGACACCAAATTAGGAAATTAAGATCTCATAGGGAAAAAAATAGAAGTGAACTTAAAGTTGGTCTTGGTCACAAACATGCATAGAATTCATGCATGTGCTTACTTTAAAAAAAAATGATAATTTAGGGAGAAAATAATGTCAAAGTGGGACATAATAGAGGATTGGGTATAGATAGGATTGAATACACCAAAATAAAACATGAGCTAGAAGAATCTTATTACTCAATAATAAAAATATTGCATTATTAGCATTAGCATCATTAGTCCTTCATCATACATAAAATATTTATAAAAGTTACATATTTAGGTGGAATATAAACATGTCCTCACATTATCATTAATGTGATATTATCTTTCATAATGACTTAAAAAGAAACCTAAGAAATCTAATTAAACATGTTTAGGGAAAAACCATTAAATGGAATAAAAACCTACACTAATACCCATTTAAGTGTAGCTTAGGTAGGTAGTGGAATTGAGTCTTGACATAAAGTATTGATGAGGTACCCAAGTATAATAAAATACCCCTAGATGAGGATGTTGGAGCTACTTGAACCCTAAGAAGAGCTCGTAAATGAAGATATTTACTCTTACTGAAGGGTTTAGTGAATATATAAGTGATTTGATCTATAGTATACATGTAGTGGAGTTAAATGACTTGATCATGGATAATATCTTTAACTAAATACATGAGAATATTGATATACTTGGTATATTAATAGAGGACCAGATTCCTATAGATCTAGATTGTGCTTTGTCTATTTCAAAACATGATTGTTGGTCAAAAAAATTAGATACAAAACTCAATGACAACCCCCTAAATCCAAATAACATCAATGGTAGCATTAATATCTCATATTTTTTTCCTTATACAATATAAATAAATAAAATTATGCTTCTTGATTGACTAACGAATGAATCTTGAACCAAGGGATACATTGTAGCTTGAAGTAGACATGTGATTTTGAATATCACTAGTCCAATCTATATCTTTAGAAGCAATGAAGTCAAAATAAATATCTGATCCATAGTGAATCAAAAAAATATAAGTACCCTAAATGTAGTAGGTAATATATTTAGTTGATTTCTAGTGCAACACATGTGGTTCTTGCATAAATGTAGAGACCATTCCCACTGCATACAAAATATTTGGTCTAGTGTGTGTAAGGTAGATGACACTACCTAAAAGTTTTTGATACAAGGTAGCATTAAGTAAAGGATTTTGAAAATTCACCTAAAGCTTCACACCAAATATAAATGGAGTTGGATCTAGCTTACAATTAGGCATACTAAATTGTGTAATTAATAAACACAAAAACTAAAAAGAGAAATAAAATTACTAATAATCCAAGATTTTGAACAATAACTTGTATTGATTCATATTGAATGACTTGAAATAATTGCAAACCCAAACCATGCTTAAATAAGCCTCAACTTAGAAATTATAATTTACATTCAAAATTTTAAAAAAAAAATGCCTATTTTTAAAAACTCATGAAATATCCCAAAAATCTCTCAAAATATCCTAAACACTATAATTAGACTATGGGAGAAAATTCCATTGAAGTTGATGTCTAGTTCTAAAAAGATATAATTTCTAAGAATAGAAAAAACTTGAAAAATAATTAAATCACAATTTTAAACTCTCAAATGATCATGTATGGCCTTCAAAAAAAATATTAAAAACATTTATAGGCAAGTAGAACTCTTAATAAAATAACAAATGTTTCGATACAGTCATTTTGGTGCATGGAAGAGCTCAAATGAAGCTATGGATCAAAAGTTAGGGCCTCTGAAAGGTTGGTCTATTATTTTTTCATCATTTTCCTCTAGATGAAAACAACTCATCTCCTATGAGTTGGCCCAATTATACTACCACCATTTTTCCTTGTCAATATTATTTAGCTCCCATTCTATAAACCAAGTGTTGTCTTCTTTTTGTAATCCTTCCCACTACACCAAATACCTGTTATAATTCCCTTGCCTTGTGCTCAACTTCTTCATATGCAAAATCTGCACTTATTTTTCTTTTTTCTTCTTTGGAACCTACTACTCCCAACTTACTTCTTCATCTTCATCATCTTCACCATCTTCTCCATGGAATTAATATAAATTTAAAACATTAAATAATAGAGATATATCAAAATTCTATGGTAAACTTACCTCATAAGCATTATCATTAATTTTATTCACAATTTTTCATGGTCCAATTTTCTTGTACTTAAACTTATTGTATGTGCCTTTTGTAAATATTTCTTTCCTCAAGTAAACCGTTACCAACTCTCCTTCTTCAAATACCTTGGATTGTCTTCTGACATCCACTATTGCTTTATATTTCTTCCTCAGCTTCTTCTCCATCTTTTTCCATGAATTAATCTTCTCTTTACCTTTTCTCTATCTCTCTTTCTACAGGTGATCCCACCAAATCATTGCATTACCTTTTAATTTCATGCATGCAAATTTTACCTTCTTGTCTTCTCGCATAGTCTTCTACTCGAAGAAATTCTCCATGTTATTCATCCAATCTATCAACTCCTTTCATTTTAAACTACGTCCATAATCTGGAACATCAACCTTGATTCCTTTGTTTCTTCCTTATAAATCCCAAACTGTCCTCTCTTCCATCGATGGTGGCTACTCTTGTTGTTCTTTTTCTTGTTGAATTTCTTCATCATGATCTATGTCTTCCTCATCACCACCTTGTCTTCTCTACTGATTAGTGATAACCTCTATTAATTTTTGAACTTACCTCTACATCTTTTGTAAAGTTTGGTTCATCTATACAATATCTCCTCATCCTCTCTCCATTCTTTACTCCTCTAATATTTGAACTTGCTCTAATACCAGATAATGAACCTAAAAATTAACAAGACAAACAAAATTACCAATAGGCTAAGATTTTGAAAAATAACTTGTACTGATTCATATTAATGACTTGAAATAATTACAAACCCAAACCATGCTTAAATAAGCCTCAACTTATAAATTAGAGTTTACATGCAAAATTTAAAAAAAAAAAAAAAAAAACTAAAATTGAAAAAAAATGCCTATTTTTAAAAACTCCCAAAATATCTCAGAAGTCTCCTGAAATATCCTAAACATTATAATTAGAATATGGGATGAAATTCAATTGAATATGATGTTAAGTTCTAAAAATATACAATTTATAAAAAATAGGAAAAAACTTAAAAACTAAATAAATCACAATTTTGGACCCTTAAATGATCATGTATGGCCTCAAGAAATATCAAAAACATTGATAAGAAGGTGTAACTCATAGGATAATAATGAAATTTTGATATGGTGATTTTGGTACATGGAAGAGCTCAAACAGATCTATGGGTCAAAATTTATGGCCTCTAAAAGATTAACCTATTTTTTTCATCACTAATCAAATCAAAAGTATACTTAGATTGTGAAATAGTTATCCCAAAGTTAGACTAGGAAATTTCAATCCCGAGGAAGTAATGC
The DNA here is from genome assembly GCA_037957365.1 of Torreya grandis. Taxonomy (NCBI): domain Eukaryota; kingdom Viridiplantae; phylum Streptophyta; class Pinopsida; order Cupressales; family Taxaceae; genus Torreya; species Torreya grandis. Next base: position 202,827 of record JARHVA010004898.1, on the reverse strand, counting down.
AACAAGCCCAAGTTCATAATTGAGAAACTATCAAAAAAAAAGTATTCACTACTACAATGGTGGATGATGAACTCTATATATTCAATAATTCACCCACATAGAGAACTAGAATAAATAATGAACTACCATTACACAAAATGTAGACATTTAGATAATAATGGCATATAGTAAATGCAACTAAAAGAAGAAAGCAATTTATATTGGCATACCAATATTGAGTAGTTTGTTTGAGGCCATAGATATAATTTTAAAGTTTATAAACTAAGGAAGAATATTCCAAAATTGCCTGTGGTTTCTCCATGTATATTTCCTCTTTGAATTCATAAAAAAATACTTATCGCATCCATTTAATGAACATCCCTATAATGTGATATGGTAATAAGAAGAGTGAGTCAGATTGAGTTAATTTTTGCAATTGGGGTGAATGTATAGATATAGTCAATGTTAGGGACTAAGAGAAAACCTTTCATACCAAATGTGCTATGAACTTGTCTATGGACATTTCTACTAAAAATATTATTTGGTATATCCACCTAAATAAAACAAATCTTATTCCCTTAGGAATAGAGACCAAATCCTAAGTGTTCTTATTTATCAAGGAACCATACTCCTGTTACATATAAATATCACACTCATGAGTTCCTGATGCCTCATGAAATTAGTGTGGATAATAAGTAGATGAAATGAATACATGTGGGCCATGTAAAAATTATAAGTGTGTTACCCTAGTATCTAATGGATCTCTGAGTCAATGGCCAACAATTTTTAGTGTCTATCTAGCCTAAAGAGGATTAGTGTTTAGAGAGTTAGGGGGATATTCCTCATTTTATAAAGATATTCTGGGAGGAGGAGGTGAGTCCCCATCACTACTCTCATAGTCAAAACTAGAATAAGAATCTGGATCATAATAAAGTTGTTTAGGTGGAATCAAATCCATAGAATTATCATCATATACCAGTGTATCCAAAGAAGAGGGAGAGGTGTTCAGTGTGAAATCCAAATGAATCTCTTGAAAATAGACACTTCTCTTAATGAAAAAATCATGAGTGGTGGGATGGATAAGCATGTATCCATTAAAACCTTTAGGATATCCATTGAAGATGCAAGGCTGACTCTGAGATTCCATTACCTTACAATTAATTTTGTAAATGTAGGCAATGGTAGGAGATAATAACTCTCAAATGTTCTTTAATGTGGGTTTCCAACTGCTCTAAGATTCAAAAGGAGTGCCTCCCTTTAATTCTTTATGAGGAACATGGTTATAGATATAATAATCATAGTTAATGTCCTTAGCCCTATACTGAGGTGAAAATGACTTGGAATGTATCATAAACTCAGCCATTTAATTAAAGGACATGTTCTTTCAATCTATAATATCATTATATTGAAGACTATATGGAATTATATGTTGTAGTTCAATCCTCTCTGAAGTGTATAATTGTTCAAAATGATTAATGACATGCTCACAACCATTATCAAAGAACAAATTATTGATGGATTTACCTAGATATTAATTTACATGCACCTTAAAATCCTAAAAATGATATGAGTGATATGATAAATAAATAAAAAATTAGTGATTAAAGAGGAAAACATAGAACATCATGAAATGTACCATCATTCACTTCAAATGATCCTCTCCTGCTAAATTATATGGAAGCATTATATCCCACCAATATGGAAGGCATATAACAAGGCTTGAATGACAAGAAAATGACCTGAGGTGAATCTATGTGGTACAAGGCACTAGAGTCAATAACCTATGTGGCAAGATGGGAAACAAATTCAACAAGTGATTTACCATTATCTTTCCCCTTTCTATTGTCTTTGGCCTTAGAAGCATCCTGTTCTAATGAACTCTAATTGGTTGAAATCAAAGATACTAATATTACGTTTCTCAATCATCTTTTTCAGTTGGTAAATTTGCTTCTTAATTCACTTGGTTTCATCATGTCCAAATTTCTTATAGTAGGCATATGTGAGTCACTCTATCATGGGTTTCCTATGTGAAGAGGAGAACTCTTTTGATGCTTTGGACTTAGCATCAAAATTTTGACCATTTATTTGCTTTAGGTCCTTCATGTTATATTTATTCTTCTTACTATTTTTAATGAATCATAATTAAGGCTTATGATTTACAGGACTTCATTGTACTCATTTAAATAAGCTTGTCTTACTCCTAAGTTAAGTGAATAGGAAAGTCATATAATGACGATATAGTCCATATAACTCTAAGGGAATGCTTGGTGGCGTAGAAGGTATAAACAAAGACAAAATAGTCTGAATCTAATTTGGAAAGGATGGAAAGAATCATTTGATCACCCTTTTTGTTAGTATTACGTAGTTTCAATTGTAACCTAAGTGACTTGAATTTTGTGAAGACATCTTTTATAGTGTTAAACTTTCTTAGGCTCAAAATAATGAGTTCATTCTCTAACTCATGACCCCTCATTATATCCTACCTTGTAAAGAGTGTTTCTAATATATTCCACACTTTATTAGTAGTTTTAGATTCAGTATTAAAGAGAAAGTTGGGGGACATAGATAGACATAACAGATTGTAGGTTTCATCACTTTTATTATACTACTTCACCTTCTTTGCATTAGGTGTCAGTTATGTTTCTATATGAATAGTGATATGATGTAAGCCTTAACTCCTCAACATGATATTTATTTTGAATTTATGCTCATTATAGTTCATTTAAGTGAGAAGTGATACTTGATTTTGATCCATGGCATTAAGTAGGTATGTTTTGAACTGAGTGTGTTAGAAAGATAAGAATCTGAAACCCCTTTGAATAAAAAAGGTTTTATTTTATAATACATATAAATATTATCAATACATGGAGCTACAAAAACTCACACTTTAAAAAAATGACACCTAAAATATAGATATCAGTTGAAAGTTATGGAAGTTTGATGATTTCTTTCTCATAAAATAATTCTCCACTTTGCATAAATTTTGGGTGTGTAAAAGTTTGGCCCATCATTTTGAGGAAACATTAATCACCCTTGGGATTGTTGTGACCAAAATATAAACTCCCATGTGACAATGGGGATAAAGTTTAGGATGAGGTTAATACTGTAGTAAGTCATTGGGTTGAATTTGATGTCCTTGTCTAATGAATAGCATGACAATTCATTGGTTTGAATTTGATGTCCTTTTGGATGTCATCAGACTCAAGAAAGCCTAATGAACTTAGATAAAAACATGAGAGGTTGGTGATAATGGCCAAATTTTTACATCAGACTTATAGTCCCTTTGTGTAGTGGTTAGATTTTCCTACTTCCCTTATAATCATTAGAGTTTTGGATTACATGAGTAGCCCAAGTTTCCACCATCGGATTATAGACTATCATGGTAGTCAAAATGACTAACGTTAGGATTTAGGGCTTCTATTATGGTCAAAATGTCTGATGTTAGACTTTTAGATTGTCAAAGTAGTATGAAATTTTGACACATTAGGGTTTTTGATTATGACAGTAGTCAAAATTTCTATCATCAAAATTATGAGCGACAAATGTAGTTAAGAGTTCCACATTGGGATCTATGGCTACTACCATAACTCAAACTTCTAACTTAGGTTTTATGACCAAAAGTGTGGTTAAAGTTTCCATGTTAGATAAAGGAGTGGGCCTTGTAGTGGTGGAGACAAGAGGACCTCATGCAAGTGTCAGGGATGGGGATTGTAGGAGTAGTTAAGATTTCCTACAAGTGCAAATAGGGCCAAAATGTTTGCAAAGTATAAAAAACATAGATATATTATGTCTCTCTAAAATAAAACAACGACCCACTAAGGATCTCCAAAAACATATGAAATATTTTCATTTAAATACCCAAAATGGTTCAGATTTGTATGAAATGTATGAAAATGCCTTGAAACCCTTTGGAATGACTGAAATCAATTGTCACAAAACTACGTCATGTTATGATCCTAAGATTTTCACACCTTTTGAAATTAATGGTGCAATCCATTTTGTATGAAAACATAAAAGATAATAGATGATTCCAAAAGAAGAGTAAAATATCAGAAAGGGTGAATCTTCAATATGCTAAGTCAACAAATGTCAAATATATTACATGTAAGCTGAAAATTAAGATTTCACAATAGGAACAATGACATTCATCTAACAAAAAAGATTTGATACCATGTCAGAGTGAGCTACAATCAAAAAATGGGCCTGGATAGGATCGAATGAATGATGAAATTTCTTATTATAGATGTGAAATTAAAGATGAGCTAAAAAAAGGCCTATTATTCATCAATTAAAAGATTACAATATTAACATTAGTATCATTAGTTCTTTATTATCTATTCTTTAGGAAAGGTAAATATATAGATGAAAGATAAACATATCCTCACATCTTCATAAATGTGGGATTATCTTTTACAATAATGTGAAAATAAACCTAAAAAAGCTAATTAAATATGTATAGAGAAAAACTATTAAATGAAATACAAATTTACACTAATACATAAAATGTTGGAAAATAATGAAAAATTAAAGATGTCATTCAAAAATTTAAAAAGATACTCACTAAAAGATAAAAGGAAAATCAAATATCAATAAGAGGGTCACCATTTTAAAGTATTGGATGATTGAGTGGTCAATTGGATAAAGCATTAAGGGGACATCTCTGAAGAAGAAAATATTTAAACCTATAAGTGTAAAGCAAATTTGATCTCAAAATTGTCAATTGTGATGTAATGTTATTTCTAATTCAATAAATAAAGCATTAACTATGTTTTTGGTTATGTTTTATTATGTTTGAGTGTTGTGTGATAAATATTGGAGAGAAAACTGATGATTAATTTAGTCCCTTATACCTCCCACTTGCACCAAAAGGATAAATGGTTGGGTCCATGCAGCTACGCATAGATCAATCACCAAGATATTTCATACTATAATAATAATATGGACAAATGATGGTTAGTGCGACATATGTAAACATCACGTGTGAATGATTTTTGATTTTCAAAGATAAGTTGTAGATCCAACCTTTAGATACAGGAGTTCAGGGTGCAAACATTGAAGGATTTTCTCATCTTAAGTTTTAGGTAAATAAATTTATTAGAAAAATAAATTATTAAATAAGAATATAAATTTAGTCATAAATAGAATGAATTATTAAAAAATAAAATAAATATTAATAAAATTTGTCAAAGATTTGGATTATATATATTCTCTAGTTGTTACTGCTATAAAATAATATTTATAGTATTCAATTTACTAATTAACATGAAACATGAGTGGCATTTGTTATATTGTCCGGTATTTAATACTGATTATTATATCGATAAATGTTTCTAAAATGATAATTAGGAGGGTTGGGAATTGTAATGACATCAATACATTAACTTTTAATTATTTGAAAGATAATATTATAAAACAATTTAATTATTTGAAAGATAACATTATAAAACAATTTAATTATTTGAAGTATGACATTATAAAATAAAAATTAAAATTACATAATAATTTTTAAAAATTAAAAATATATAAATATAAATAAAATCAAAACAGAAAAAAATGAAAACACCGAATGAAAAAAGGCGCAGAAGACAGTAGAGGATAGTGATACAAAAAGGTATGTTATCATAAACTTATTTAGCTCATGATTTCTTATAAACTTCTTTGATGCACTTTCCATTTTATTTCACATCTGAACACTTAACACAAAGCCTGTAAATAGGTTTGGTTGATATGTGATATAAAACTGAAAATATTATATTTATAGTATTTGTTAGATGTTTACATACACATATATATAAGTTATCAATTGAATTATTTTTAATTAAATCTATCACAATTAGAAAATCCACAAATAAATGATTTCCAAAATTTAAAATACTATTTTACAAAGATGCATCTTCACATCATATTGCTTTTGTAATTTACTCCGACGGAGCTGTGCTAAAGAAAATAAACATGAAAGTGAAATACATTTCACTTTAAAAAATCGCTTTCAAATTTTTTAATTCTTTAAATAATAATATTATAATAAATTAATATTTATATATAATTTTAATAAAATGTATTCTATACATAAATATTATAATAGTTATAATATTAATTATATAAATTTTAAAGTATAAATTTTAAAGAAAAATAAATAAAATCAATAGGTTATAAAAAAATTAGTTTGGATTTTTTTATTTTATTCAAAAATGTTTAATGCAAAGTTATACCCAAAATAATATATCTTAGATACATATGGGGAACCCTAAGTGAAACATTGAGTTTATGAAGAACATGGATAGGGTGATGATGACAATGACATGTCTAATTTGGGAAAAGAATGGAGCGAAAACAAAGATTCAAAACCCATTTTCAGGATCATCATTAACTCTTTCCTAGAACTTTCAAAATCTATAAATTTGTTTTGAACATGTAAAGAAGAACATAATTGTGGTAGTCTCCAACACTGCTCAGGCAGATCTAGCTACTAACTATGAGTACAAAGAGTTATATTTTTGTTAAAGAATACTCAGTTTGATGTAGTTATTGTGGTGCCAGAGGCCAAAGCCATACAAATAGATCGACCCTACAACTCTCTTCTAGAGTTTTGAACTTAAAAATAGGGGACAAGAGTCCATCTTATGCTACAACTATGGCAAAGATGAAGCAGGCTATGTCCAAGCCATTGGCACCATAAAAAATGAATCCATCCATTTCATTTGAAGTAGAGCAACTTCAGAGTCTTTTGGAAAAAGAACAATAATTGTTAGATTTGTGGATGATTTACATGTTTTATAACTTATGGCCTTTTCTCCTAGATTTGAATGGTTGGATTAAGGAGAATTGGCTACCTATAATGGAAGCTAACTTGCCTACTTTTCTCGGTACAAAAGGTTATTTTATCATTTTCTGTGATTTTGTAGAGGATACGAACTTAATGTTTCACAATCTTCTTTGGTCTTAGAATAATAATGGCCTAGCCTTCAAACCATGGATTTCATCATTTGACCATCACTCTAAGGCCTTTGATGTTAGAGTCATTTGAGCAAGGTTGGCCTTTTTACCCTTACAATTTTGGACTCATTTCTACTTCAAAGCTATATGTGATTCATTGGGTAAATTTTTATATATGGATCCCAAGGCCATTCACCACACTATGGTTGATCAGATTTTAGTTAATCTATATGTTTCCAAAGAGCTTCGTGAGTTTATTGATTTGAATGTACAAGATCAAACTTGAAAGCAATGTATCGACTATGAGACCTTGTCCTTTCAATGTAGGAATTATTTTCAAACATGTCATCTTGCTTCTTATTTTAATATTTCTAAGTGTACAAAGAGGATCTCATGGTGGTAGGAGGCTATCTCTCAGCATCATATTGTAGAAAAATAAAGTGACTCATAGATTCACAGAGTGATTAAAAAAATAGAATAAGAAATGGTTTTGGCTCAAAATGAAGTAGAACTAGTGGCATAAGTTTCTTCTTCCTTGGGGAAGGAAAATAGAGCTCAAACAAGTGGTTATGAGGATTTAAGAATTACTTCTTTGAATCAATCATAAGCTTTATTAGAAATTTCAATTCATATCCTTCCTGATGATGGGGGGGGCGGGGGGGGGGGGGGGGGGAGAGAGTGGACTATTGTGGGTAACAAAAAGAATGATCGATAGAAGAAAGATTTAGAACCTCTAAGCATGACCCTCAAATTACAAAAGGAGATTTTTGAAGGGCCCTAAGTGTTTCATTTTTGTGTAGATCTTGATGGGTTTTACCCCATTAATGGAGAAGAGCCAAAGGCTCTGAAATGTACAGAGCACAATAATTATCGATCAATCTCAACAACATAAATTATTCGAATGTAATGTGTTACATATATAGGACAACAATCTCATAAAATATAGGAGATAAAGGTAATCCCATAAAACACTCATTATAACTAATCCAAATCCCTATCCTAAATCTACATGATTTAAATAAATCAGTTACATTTATTCAATATTTGTCTAATGTATTATTTTTTTACACACTAATAACTAATGTTGGGACTAATTCCTAACATCCCCCCCTTAGTTCTAACATGGGGTGAGGAATTAAAAAGTGCCTTTTCTACATATACTTATTTACTCCTTCACCATAAATCAATTGGCACTAAAAAAAAACAATGAATGGATGAATCACTATGCTAAGAGACACCAGACACCTACTCTAATAACACTAATGGGTTTTACCGCATTAATGGAGAAGAGCCAAAGGCTTTGAAATGTGCAAAGCATAAAAATTATAGATCAATCTCAATAACATAAATTATTCTAATGTAATGTGTTACATATATAGGACAACAATATCCTCAAAAATAGGATATAAAACTAATCACACAAAACACTCATTATAACTGTCCCAAATCCCTATCCTAACTCTACATGATTTAAACAAATCACTTACATTTATTCAATATTTGTCTAATATATTATTTTATTTACACAATAATAACTAATGTTAGGAATAATTCCTAACATATCTGTGGTTTTTGTGGTAGTGTCGGTTGTTTTTCTACAGATAATTTTAATCTTAGCTATTTTTTAAAACAATGTCTGCTAGTTTTCTTGTAAAGGGTAGGGTCCCTATTTTCTAAAACCCTCTTTTACCTTTAGTAAAAATATATCTTAAGTAAATATATGTAAAATAAAATATAAAATCATAAATCTATGTGATTTAATCATATGTCACTCCATAACTTATATATTTTGAATCATATTTATGTATAGCCATAATTTATAGGATTGATATTATGATCTAGATTAATATGATATAGATAATTATTGAGATTATACATATTTTTGAACATAGGTTTGAAATTTAATACAAATTTATTATACACATTTATGTACATATGTTTAAAATTTAATATAAAGTTATTATACATTTATTAAGTTTTTGTTAATACGAATATACTATAAGATGCTTATAATTATATGACTAAAAAAAATTTGATTTAATAAATATGTAGGGAATATAGTTCGACCAAAAATATATTTTGAAAATGAAAAATATAAAAATGAATATGAATAACAAAGGTGAGAACTATGGAAAGAATATGTTGGAGAATACTAAAGACAAAAATAGCAAGTACCAATGATAGATGAAGAGAGAATAAACTATCATACATATTTTAGATAAATCTAAGTAAAATATACTGATAGATGTCATTCATAAGGTACTTATATCACATTGAATTATGATATTAATGGAATAAGTGTCTCCAAAATGATATCTATCAGTGTATTTAACATAAATTTATCTAAGATATGTATGCTAGTAATGAACCCAAAAACTATCAAGAATAAGAAAATTACCAATAGACTAAGATTTTGAAACAATACTCAAAATTGATTCATATTGATGGATTGAAATAATTACAAACCCAAAACATGCTTAAATAAGTCTCAACTTATTATTTAGAATTGACATGCAAAAATTCAAAAAATCTAAAATTTTAAAAAAAATGTCTATTTTTAGCAGCGATATTTATAGTAAGTTTTGCATGGAAGAAAATGTGGCTCTAAATTTTTTACAAAATTACCTAAATAATAAAATTATCATATGGAATGAAATTCAACTAAAGTATACTTTAAATTTTAGAAATATACAATTTCTTTAAATAGAAAATTCTTGAAAAAATCATTAAATGCTGATTTAATACCCTCAGATGATTACGTTTAGCCTCCAAAAAAGATTGAAGTCAACTCTAAGTGGATAGAGTTTCTAAAATAAGAATCAATATTTTTGATATGGTCATTTTGGTGTGTGAAAGTGATTAAATGGAGTTATGATTCAAAATTTATGGTCTCTAAAAGGTTGGCTTATTTTTTCTATATCATTCTCCTCTAGTTGAAAATAACTCAACTCCTACGAGTTGCCCTGATTGTACTACTACCATTTTTATTTTTAAATCTTCTTTAGCTCCCATTCCATAATCCAAGTGTTATTTTCTTGATGAAATCCTTGCCACTTCACCAAATACCTGTTATAATTCCCTTACCTTGCGCTCATTATCTTCATATCCAAAACCTCCACTATTTTTTCTTCTTCTTTAGAACTTGTTGCTCCCAATTTACTTCTTCATCTTCATCCTCTTCACCATCTTCTCCATAGAATTTATATAAATATGAAATATTAAATACTTGAGATATATAAAATTTTTGTGGTAAACTTACTTCATAGGCATTATCATTGATTTTATTCACAATTATGCATGGTCCAATTTTCTTATACTTCAACTTATTGTATGTGCCTTTTGGAAATATCTCTTTCCTAAATTAAACCATTACCAACTATCCTTCTTCAAATACCTTGGATCTTCTTCTGACATTCATTGCTGCTTTATATTTCTTATTACTTTCTTCTTACTCCTTGCAACTATTGCATGTGTTTTACAAATACGTCTACATCATTACTAAATTAATCTACAATTGGAAATTATACCAAATATAAAATACCCATAGGATTTCTCCCATAAATAATTTAAAAATGTGACTTTTTTGTTGATCTATTTACTGAATTATTATATGTAAACTCAGCTTGTGGTAAAGCCAAGTCCCATTGCTTTGGCTTCTCTCCCACTATGCATCTCAATAAATTTTTCAATCTCCTATTCATAACTTCTATCTATCCATTTGTTTGTGGGTGATATGCACTACTGAATTGGAGCTTTGTATCAATCTTCTTCCACAAAGTCTTCCACAAATGACTTTTAAATTTTGTGTCCCTATCTAATGTAATAGTTTTTGGAACACCATAAAATCTCAAAATATCCATAAAAAATAATTTTTCAACTCTAGTGTCATCATTGGTTTTCTTACATGCAATGAAATGAATCATTTTAGAAAATTTATGTACAATAACAAAAATCAAATCATTACCTCTTTGTGTGTTTGGTAATCCCAATACAAATTCCATACTTAAATCTATCCATGTTCTTCTTGGAACCGATAATGACATGTAAAGTCTAGTATTTAATGAATTTCCTTTAGCCACTTGACATATTCTACACCTTGAAACATAATTTTTCACATCTCTCTTCATCTTTGGCCAAAATACTTTTTTTCCACCAAAGCTATTATCTTTATTTTATCAAAATGTCCAACCAAACCACCAATATGTAATTCTCTTATTATATTGTTTAGTAGAGACCCAAATAGATTGCATAATTACTTTCCTTTGAAGTGACAACCTTCGTGTATAAGATACTCATCATAAATAGTATTTGTCCCACTTGTTAATGGATTCCTTCACTACTCAACTACCTTACCAAAATATGGGTTAGTGTCAGATAATTCTTTGATAGATTCAAATGTAACTACTTCACTCACCATAGTAGTTAATAATTTTACTCTCTTGCTTAATACATTATATACTTGACTCTATTTTTTTAATTTATACTTTAACATAAAATTATACCCCTATGAAAAAGAAACCCACTTTGCATGCCTACTATTCAACTTCTTTTGTGTATTCACATAGTTCAAAGCTTCATAATTTATAAATAGTATGAAATCCTTAGGCACCAAGTAATGTCTCCAATCTCTTAATGCTTTTATAATTGCATAAAGTTCAACATCATAAGTATAATATTTTATTCTTACCTCATTCACTTTCTCACTAAAATATGCTATTGGCTTTCCTTCTTGACTTAACACAGTACTAATTCCCATAAACAAAGCATCAAAATCAATGTCAAACACTGTGCTAAAATATGGTGGTGCTAAAATTAGTACTTTTTAAATCTTATTCTTCAAAATTTCAAAACTTTATGTGGTTACTCTAGTCCATGCAAATTCCTTCCCTCTCATGCAATCTATTATTGGTGCCAAAAATGCTACTAAAACTTCTTACTTCTGTAATGCTTCTTGGAATAGGCAACCCAACAATTAACTTTATCTTTTCTTCATCCATTGTCACACCATCTACTGAAACTACAAATCTAAAAAATACCAAACTATTCTGCATAAACGTGTACTTTTCCAAATTTGCATACAACTTATCCTTTCTTAGCAAATCCATTACCATTCTTAGATACTACAAGTGCTCTTATTTAGTCTTATTGAATATCCAAATGTCATCAAAATAAACAACCATAAACTTACCAATATATTCTCATATCACTATATTCCTCACCCTCATAAATGTGCTAGGTGCATTAGATAATCCAAATGGCATCATCATCCACTCATATAAGCCATCCCGAGTCTTAAATGTAGTTTTCCATTCATCTCCTTCACAAATTTAAATATGATAATAACTAATCCTTAGATCAATCTTGGTAAAATGTTTTACTCTTACAAGCACATCCATCATATCATCTAAACAAGGTATACGAAACCTATACTTTATGATAATTTTATTAATTTCTATACTATCCGCATACATTCTCCATCCTTCATATTTCTTTGGAGTTAGAAACACTGGTGTTGTATATGAACTCATACTCTCCCTTATTACCTTCTTCCATAATAATTTAGTAACATATTTAATTATACATGTTATGTTGGACTCATCCTATAAGCTACTTGATTGGGTAGATCTGATCTTAGAATCAAATCAATGTGATGTTGAATATCAATCTTCAGTGGTAAACCATCTGGTAACTCATCAGACATAACATATTCATATTCTTTCAACACTCTTGTTACTTTTATTGGTATACATACATACATAATAATATATATATTATTTAAAAAATGTTTCCAAATCATATTTAGACCTGTACCATTACATAAGACTCGTCAAGAGCTTTCTAGTGGTATGCAGAACTCTAGAAACAGAGCTCATTTGCTCCTTGTGCAACAAGTCCAAGTTTCAATCAAAGTAGGTCAATAAGAAGTCAATGCTGGTAAAGATATAAAAAATAATGATATTTAAATGTTTATTAATTAGTTCCATGGTGTATATCTTGTTGGTATCTTTTCAACACATTTTACGGTTAAAAAATGGAGTCCATATTTGCAAGTTATGACCAGTCTAAGTTATGGTCAAAGTGATGATGTGGCCATAAAGTGACATGGAAAATGAAAAGCCATTTTAATATGGTTAAAATATAAACCATAATATATCAAAGAATAATTATCACCATATATTTTTAATTACATGGGATATTATTAAAATTCCATATTAAAATGTAAAGGGATAATATAAATCCAATAAAAATGGTGGAATGAGATATTGTCCAATCCCATAAAAAGGGGTGGAGATAAATATTAATCACAGTGATATTAAATAGGGGAAAATGATTAATCCCATTATTTGTGTACCTCCAACAAGTATATAAAAGGGTGAGGGGTTATTCGGAAATTAGTGGAATTGGGAATTAAAATTGGAATTCATTCCAAGGTTTCAAAGCTCTCATGGCGGAGCCAAGATCCGAAGAGCGAAGCACCAAAGAGCTGAAGAGCCAAGAGATAAAGAGCTGAGAGTTATTATATACACCAAGATGGTTCCATTTGTATGTGGATTCCCTGATTTGAGTTCATTTTAGCCACTATTTAAGGTCTTGAAGTAAGACTTTTGGCAAAAAAATTGAGGAATACAAGATTGATTTTCATGATAGGAAGATGGAAGGTCCATCCATGAATTTCAAGAATTTATAAAGGTATATTATTGAGTTTTATAGTCTTAGAGGTGTGCTTTGAGAAAGTGGAGAAGTTATCTATGAGTTTTGATATTCTTTGAAGGCCTGAACATACACATTTAGAAGTGTTTCAGGAAGGTGAAGAATTTGTCTAAGAGTTTCAAGATTCTTCAAAGGTCCATAACACATGCATTCATTATTTTTTTGTAAGGGTTGCCTTGTACTTACAAAGATTTGATAATGAATTGGTTTATTTAATTTGTGAGCCTGAAGATGTAGGCATTGATAAACTCTGTAATCAACTCTTGTGCAGTATGGTTGGTATTCTTGTATTGCTTTTCTTTAAGTTGATTATTTTAAAGATTAATTTTGATATATTTAATAAATTGCCTACAAGGATCCAAGGTAAAATTTTTTGCATAAAAATTAGTGCTATTTTATAGATTAATTTGGTATAAGAGCGGTTATTTCCCATTGCTAACCATTTTTCTGCATTGTGTTAGTGAACTTCTATTTGTGTATTGACACAGAAGTGTAGGCTATTTGGGACCAAATTTGAAATGGATATGTACCTTAATGGTTCCAAAAAGGGAATTCAGATAGAGGAAAAGCTCATATTATCCCAAGTATAAGTTAGCATTCAGAATCCCCAATATGATAGAGGATACCATCTAGACCTATAGACATTGTCTTATGATCCATGAGAACCTCCAGACAGAGTGTTCCAGTTATTCTAGATGGATATGTCATTAGGATTGTGTTTAATGGGGATATCAAAATAGGCTATGTGACCACTAACATTGTACATTGATTAGGCTTGCCAACATTACCATCACCATATGCCAAAACAATTGGCATGTAGAATGGCTTTGTCCAAGGTATGCCAACATGTTATTACACCTTGTGATTTGCAGTTGGGAGATAGTTATCAGACATGGTGTCTCTTTATGTCATCCCATTAGAGATGAATAAGATTATTCTGGGAGTTTTGTATCTCTTCACTCAAAAAACATCTTTCATAGATGATGGCATCGAGATTCACCTGGATCACACTTGGATCATGTAGTTTGAGATAGGGTAAGTCTCTAGACCCAGTCATGATGATTCTAGTCAGACATTGGACTCATATTTACTAGGTGACCATCAGGAACTTGAAGGTGAGTCACATGATGATCTATATGGTGACTACTAAAGGATCCATGCCCACACCAACATTCAGTAGCTGGTAAGGAATCTTATGTGGTAGTTAAAGGCTTTTGAGAATTTTTGTTTATCCATTTATATACGCTCATAAAACCAACATAAATAATGTGCTAGTTAAGATGTATGATCAAGCCCCATACAGGTAGTATTGTGTCATACACCATGCAATGTTTTTAAAGACCCAAGAGGAATAGTTTGTATATATATATATATATATATATATATATATATATATATACAAACTATTCCTCTTGGGTCTTTAAAAACATTGCATGGTGTATGACACAATACTACCTGTATGGGGCTTGATCATATATATGAATTATAAAAATTATAATTTATTTTATTGTGGAGTCACCTATAGAGAAGAATTGAGTGACAGGTTTGTCATACTCAACTTATCTTCTCACATTTTGGTAGATGTTTTCAATTAATGATGGTATATATAGATTAGGGTATGCTTATTTTTATCAAGTATTATTATGCAGACAACAATTTAGTAGACCTAGAAAGGACCTTGTCCACATGTAGTTTTGTGTAGAGGCCCATTAAGGCTGTTTAATAGAAGAGGATGTTGATGGACATGTTATTATCCACACATACTTCTGTGTAGAGGCCATTAATGCTGTGAAGTAGAAGAGGAAATTGATAGATGTAATATTATCCATGCATACTTTTGTGTAGAGGCCCTTGGATGGCTGTGCAATAGAAGAGGACATGGATGCACATATAGAATCTTAGATCTATGTACGAGCTTATTACAAACATGTAACATCACAGATTTAGGATATCAGTTATATATAGATGCCCTTGATTGCTATGCAGTAGAAGAGAACATGGATGTGTATGCATAATATCTATGTAGAGGTTCATTGAGGCCATGCAATAGAGGACATTCAATATCTTAGATCTGTGTAGAGGCTAATTAGAGTTGTGTAGTAAAAGAGATCATTAGAATTCTATGTATAGGATCATTGTAGTCATGAATTAAAAGGGATAACTAGACTTCTATGTAGAGGCTCATTTAAATCCATGCAATAGAAAATATCACTTGACTTATATGTGTAGAGGATCTTGTGAAACTATATAGTAAAAGAAGTTATTAAACCCTAATTCTATGTAGATGCTATTGATGGCCATAAAGTAATAGAGGAATTGTAGAAGATGTGATCATTTCATTATTCCAATAATTGTAGGCACAATTATAGAACTTGATTAGATCGATAAGACGCATCAGAGTATCTTCAAAATTGACAGGTATTTCAATGAAAAATAGCTTTTGGTAGACCAAAAACCTTCTCAATGGGGAGGTATGATCTAAAGATCATTTTAAAAAGTTAAATTATACTAAGACCTATACCATCACATAGTACTCATCAATATCTTTTCAATGGTATGTAGAACTCTAGGAATAGAGCTCATTTTCTCCTTGTACAACCAGTCCAAGTTTTGGTCAAAGCAAGGCAACAGGGAATCAAATTTGGTCAAACTAGAAAAATTGATGATATTATAATGTTTATGAACTAGTTTCATGGTATATATATCTCATTGAGATCTTTTTGACACATTTTATGGTTCAGAAAATGGAGTCTGTACGTGTAAGTTATGACTAGTCAAAGTTATGGTTAAAGTGATGTGGCAAATGAAAAACCATTTTAATATGTTTAAAATATAAACCATCATATATTAGATAAAATTATCATCTTATACTTTTAAATACATGGGTATTATTAAAATTCCATATTAAAATGTAAAGGGATAATATAAATCCCATAAAAAATGGTGGAATGGGATATTATCCAATCCCATCAAAAAAGGTGGAGATAAATATTAATCCCATTATTATTAAAAATTGGATAATTATTAATCCCAATATTTGGAAATAATTCGAATTGGAATTCATTTTAAGGTTTCAAATCTCTCATGACAAAGTTGAGAGCTGAAGAACTAAAGATCTGAAGCACTGAGTGCTAGAGCTAGGAGTTGTTCCAGACTCTGAGACAGTTCCAATCATATGTGGATTTCCTAATTTGAGTTCATTTGAGCCATGTTTTAAAGTCTTGAAGTGAGAATTTTGGCAGAGAACTTCAGGAATGCAAGATTTATTTTTATGACAAGAAGGTGGAAGGTTCGTCCATGAGTTTTGAATTTTTTTGAAGTTCTATTCCTAATTTTTATGTAGTCTTAGATGTGTTCTTCAAAAAAGTGGAGAATCTATCCAAGAGTTATGAGATTCTCTGAAGGTCTGAACATACACATTTGGAAGTGTTTCAGGAAGTTGAAGAATTTGTCTAAGAGTTTTGAGATTCTTAGAAGGTCCTTAACACATGAATTCATTATTGCTTTTTTAAGGGTTGCCTTGTACTTGTAGACATTTAATAATGAATTGGTTTAGCTAATTTATGAACCCAGAGACATAGGCATTGCCTGACTCCATAATCAACTCTTGTTCAGTGTAGTTGGTATTATTGTATTGATTTTCTTTAAGTAGATTATTTTATGGATTAATTTTAGTATATTTAATAAATTGCTTACAAAGATCCAAGGTAAACATTTTTGCACAAAAATTATTGCCAATTTATGGATCACATACATATATACATATACATATATGTGTATTTGTATACACACACATGGATGTATGTATATATATGTAGAAACATAAATATATAGATACATATAAATATATACATACACACATGCATATATAGACATAATTATGTATACATACATGCATACATAGACATTCATGCATATACATACATACATACATACGTACATATATATGCATGTGTACGTGTGCACACAAACACGCATGCACGCACGTGCGCACGCGTGCGCACACACACACATGCATATATATCTTCACAAGGATAGATGTCTAAAGGCATATATATATTTTCTTATATTCCAAAATTGAGCAAAGAACTAATAATCTATTGAATAGGGAACAAAGGCCACCTAATTGAACATTGGATCAAATAGAAAACAAAGCAAAGAGTTATAAAATTTTGGTACACTTATCAAGATACATTGTTGT
>JARHVA010004898.1:160000-180000 GCA_037957365.1 Torreya grandis | reverse complement strand
GATTAGTCAATCGAGTGTTGTCTAATAATCCAAGGTATTTTGACCCTTGTGTCATGGTAATACCCACCAATCTAAAAATATCTATTGGTTGGACCATCCAACGAGGGGTCCACAAACTAGTCATACAACTAAAATATTCTCATATGCCCATATTTGTTGAGCTATGGTTATGCCAAATCTGCCATCACGACTCTTTAGGAAAAAATTGTATAAATATAGATATAAATGAGACACCATGGAGCATCCAAAAGAATACTAATCACCCATCTAATTAATGTTACACACAATATGATACATGTTATATGACATCACCACCCCAACACCATCTACTATAATGAATGAAGCTAGTAAATATAAAATAAATGTTTAGAATTTTAAAACATCAAACCTCGCTATGTCTTCTTGGTGAAATATCCCAGATATCTCCACCTCATATCACATTTGACATGTAAAATATACATGGGACCTATGAATATACCCCACACTCAGGTCCCCTAATACTTGAGTCCTTTCTCTTATGATGGGAAACCATAAAATATGATACACATATTCTAAAGTTTGATAGTCATCTCCCTTACGAGGCACCAAAATGTGTACATATCATAATTCTACTTCTCATCCAATGTTGCTATCAGTTAAAAATCATAATGAATCTAGCCTAATCGGCCAACCTAACCAAGACCTACCTAATCTACAATGTGTAGGCTTAGATCTATCAAACTAGATAGGTAACTCCCACGTCTAAACTCTTAGATATACACATCATTCTACATATATTAAAAATAAATAGCATCATTAGTCACAATTAAATCACATATTAACATTAAAAAATTGTATAAATCTAGATATAAATGAGATGCCATGGAGCATCCAAAAGAATATTGATCACCCATCTAATTAATGTTACACATAATCTGATACATGCTATATGACATCACCACCCCAACACCATCTACTATAATGAATGAAGTTAGTAAATATAAAATAAATGTTTACAATTATAGAACATCAAACCTCACTATGTCTTCTTGGTGGAATATCCTAGATGGCTCCATCTCATATCACATTTGACATGTAAAATATACATGGGACCTATGAATATACCCCACACTCAGTTCCCCTAATACTTGAGTCCTTTCTCTTATGATGGAAAGCCATAAAACTTGATACACATATTCTAAAGTGACAGTCATCTCCACTACCAAAAGGTGTACATATCAGAATTCTACTTCTCATCCAATGTTGCCATTAGGTAAATATCATAATGAATCTACCCTAATCGACCAACCTAACCAAGACCTACCTAATCTACAATAAGTAGGCTTAGATATATCAAACTAGATAGGTAAATCCCATGTCTAAACTCTTAGATATACACATATTTCTACATATATAAAAAATAAATAACATTATTAGTCATCAATTAAATCACATATTAACATTAAAATATGATAAATTTATCAATAGCTATGTAGACATTAGCATTAGATGCTACCATCAAGAGGTTAGCAGTATTGTTTGATGTGTTGATGGTAGTGTCCATCAATGCATTTAAATTCTAAAATGGGGCTAAAAAAGATTTTAAAAAAATTCAATTCAATGAGTTTTTTTCATTACTTGTTACTCCAGATCGTAGCACTCCAAGGTGGCCTATAAGACATGAAATCACGTTGGACACATGGCTCTCCATTGAGGAATTTTCATAAAATTTAGAGAAACAAATTTTAGTATATTAAATATGAAAACGAAACCAAAAATAATTTTCAAATCTACTATATATAGAAGTTGACATTTTCTCTACTGTGCGCATAGGTTATAAACTTCCAACTGTGATATTTTGTGCCTTGTGTATCTAAATCATGAATTCTAAGTTGCACTAGATCTCACACAAAGAGATCTTACATGCTATTTAGTTTTCATGAATGCTACTTAAAAATTCAAAAATTTCATATTCTAATCTATAAGTAAACTATTATAATTTTTACAAGATAAAATAAAAAATATCCAATTATTACTAATAATAAGTCTATTGAGGCATGACACTACTACATGGTTTATACACATACAATATGGTCATATTATCCTTTTTATGATGAGGTGATTATTAGGATAAATTTCCCTAATCCTAAAAGGAAGGGGTATATCAATGGGGACATGTCATATAAACATGAGTCCATAGATACACATTTGGCATAATTGATAGAGTTTGATATAGTATACAAGATTTAGATATACACTTGGGTAAAAATTGTTGGAGATATTGTCATTGATGTCAAATTAACATTTAATGTCTAAAGGTGTTTTTAATGTTTATATGTTGGCTAAATTGTGTTAATATTAATTAAATATTAACGAATATATTTTTGGTTGTATAAAGACAAAAGAGGGCCCATGAGGAAGTCGAAGAGTCATCACTAAAGACAAAAGAGGAAAAGGATGCATTTATCCATGAAGGCTCACCTTGAGGAATATAAAGAGCCATCACTAAAGCTAAAAGAGGAAAAGGATGCATTTATCCATGAAGGGTCAGCTTGAAGAATTCAAAGAGTTACCAGGTAAAGACAAAGAAATAATTTTAAGGGTCACAAAGGGTGAATGCCAAAGGTCATTTTGTAAGATATAAATGGAGGTTTGGGAATACATTTATAAATAATTGAAGTAAGTGATTTTATCTAGCTAAGAAGAGCAGAGGAAAGTAGAGAAAAGAGGAGATATAGTAGTGTGCTATCATTTGTTGAGAAAGTAACATTGAGAGATAGTTAGTTTTCTATACACAAAAGGGGTTGGTGCTCCTATGGGTGGATGCTCATGAATCATTGTTGTGTTGGTGCTCAGTAAAAGGGTTGGTGTTCCTACAAGTTGGTTCTTTAAAACTTTGTAAGTTGAGTTGGTGCTCATTTATATACTTGAGATTATTCTCCATGGTTTTTCCCACTTTGGGTTTCCATGTAAAATCTAGTGTCTTTCTCTCTCATATGTGGTGCATGTTTTTGCTTTTAGTTTTATTACATATCTTGAATGTATGATTAAGTGGTTAAAGAAAAAATAATTACATTAAGTAAAAGATATATCTCCCGCTTAACAATTGGTATCAGAGCATGTTCCTTTGGAAAGAGTTTAACAACTTGAAGGTAGTTTGGGGAAAGCATGATGGCCAAGCAACTAAAGAAGGAGAATCAAGAGTTGAAATCTATGGTTAAGGATCTTAAGGAATAGGTGAATATATTGGATTATAAGTTGACTATAGAAGCAAAATAAGATTAGATGTTTATTTAGGATCTTAAGAATCAGCTAGAGGTTCCAAATTCAAGGTTGAAATCTAGAGAAGAAGAGTGCAATAAGTTCAAGGTTGAGTTAGGTTATTTGAAGGATAAGCATGAGAGGTTCATAATATAGGTTGAGAAAGATCATGAAATATCAGTCCAAAGTAAGAAGGATGCATGTTCTAAAGGCAAATTGAAGAAGCCAATCAGACAGCCTAACGCTTTCAGGTTTTCAAACTATTTTCATGGCCACTATTTTATTTATCATCATGTTGGTCATAGGGAAAAAAATTGTATGAGGAGAAGCAATCAATCAAAGGGATATCTTAGTCATATTCAAGAAAAAGGTATGAGAAATGTTTTTTAATTTTATTGTTATAAGGTTGGCCATATTTCTAAATTATGTCCAAATAGAGTAAAGAGATCTTCAAGGTATGTCAAAAGATACAGAGCCAATAGAAGATATGAGAAGAGCCAAATTCAAGTTTGGAGACCTAAGATAGTAAAGGTTGATCGAGTTGAGTTTAAGAGTGAGAATAAATTACTTGATATAGTGGATAAAGAATCAGATAAGAAGGACTGTGAAGAATATCTTGATACATTTGAGAATGAGCCTTGTCAAGATAAGACAGTTGCAAGAATTGAGAAGATGAACAACATTATGAATATTCAGGTTAATAATTCAAATAAGTTAGACATGCTTAAACATATTTTAAGAGAAAGACACAATAAGATCAAGGAAGTAGCAGAGGAGATGTGGGAATCTCTTGAGATTTTGTTTTAGGACCTTTTGTGTGGGGTGTCTCTTCTAGGCTTCAAGGAGACACTTTTAAGAAAAATTGAAGCATGGTGGATGTTATTGGGTCTTGGCTATGTTGCATGAAAAGAAAGAGAGTTGACAGATTAATTTTTATATCAGTTGAGGGGGAGCTAAGTGTAAGCTCCAGGACAAACACTTTTCCATTAATGTCAAAGGGTAGAAGTACAGGAATAAGTTCAAGAAATAGGATGCTATAGTAAGGGGGAGTTACTGTATATTTTTAGTTGATTTAATTTACATGTCTCAATTTTAGGTTGGCATGTGAAGCACAGGTTTATCAAAATTGGTGAAAATTTTAGCTTGACATCAAAGACAAAGGGGGAGATTTTTGGCAATATTGTCATTGATTTCAAATTAGCATTTAATGTTTGAAGGTGTTTTTAATGTTTATATCTTGTCTAAAGTGTGTTAATATTAATTAAATATTAACAAATATATTTTTGGTTGCATAAATACAAAAGAGGGCCCATGAGGAAATAAAAGAGTCATCACTAAGGAAAAAAGAGGAAAATGACACATTTCCCCATGAAGTGTCACCTTGAGGAATTCGAAGAGTCATCACTAAAGATAAAAGAGGAAAAGGATGTATTTCTCCATAATAGGTCATCTTGAGGAATTTAAAGAGTCGCTAGGTAAAGATAAAGAAAGAATTTAAATGTTCATAAAGGGTGAATTCCAAAGGTCATTTTGTAAGCTACAAATGGAGGGTTAGGAATCCATTTATTAATAATAGAAGCAAATGATTTTATCTAGATAAGAAGAGTATATGAAAGCAGAGAAAAGAGAAGAGATATAGTAGTGTGCTATCATTTCTTGAGAAAGAAACATTGAGAGATAGTTATCATTTTATACACAAGAGGGTTTGGTGCTCCTATGGGTGGGTGCTCATGAATCATTGTTGTGTTGGTGGTCAACAAAGGGGTTTTATGCTCCTACAAGTTGGTGCTTGAAAACTTTGTAACTTGAGATTGTTCTGTATGGTTTTTCCCACTTTGGGTTTCCACATAAAATCTGGTGTCTCTCTCTCTTTTATGTGGTGCATGTTATTTCTTTCATTTTTATTACATATCTTTAATCTATGATTAAGTGGTTAAAGCAAAAATAATTTGATTAAGTAAAATATATATCATGTCCTTAAAAAAAATGTCATATATTTGACACTAAATGCATAGGTCTAGGATAAATTTATTTATATTTATGAAAAATATTATACACAATGACATAATTTGGGGGCATATGCTATCCACATGTACTTCAGTTAACATAGTTATAGTATCTAATTTTTTATAGAGAATATGTTACATTTTGATATATACTTTGGTTCAAGACACATTAGAGGTGTATATGACAGGAAAATGCATAAAATCATAGATACATATTGCACATCAATTATAATAGACATGATATGGGGGTGAAAAAAGTTTTTTCCTTCTCTTATTTATAAATTGATGCACCAAAATTTCCAAGTCACACTAATTAGTTAATTCCCTTGAGTAATGTGGCTGAGAAACAACACACTAAATGGTCATATCACTACTCCCCTTTTTAGGTTGAGATGGTTGTACTATTTTATCTTGGTTAGATTGGTCGGATTATGTTCACACTTGAGCTATGTGGTTGAGATTCAATGCCATCAATACCATTGGTACTACTCCCATTAGACAAAGTTGGGGGCATGATCACCCAATAATTCCTCTTTAATATAGAATCTATAGGATTCATTGCACATGACTACTTATGAATTGACTCATTTTATGTGTTAGGAAATCGATGGGGCCTCAAGTTCCATTCTACTTCTTTATCCTAAATGATGGGGACAATACTTTAGAGGAATCACCATGCACCACATACATAGGTGTATTATTTACATGCTTTTTATTTATCTAGATACTTTGACTATTGATAATTTTTAGATTATATGTGTTAATTATAATGTAACTTGATTTTATTTGTAGGACAAGATACTACAAAGTCAAATTGGAACCAACATGAGATCAATGTGTGCTTACGTACCTAGTTCTGAACTTCCTTTAACTCTAGTACTTTTATTTCATGCACTTACTAGATTAAAGGTGGGTAAAATGTAGATACCCATATTTGGTGCAAAACTGATTTCATAATGTCTTTTTCATAACTTTGGATATATAGACCTTTTGATAGAGAGTGGAGTACTTAGCGGCATGGTCTTATATGGTTTATTTAGATCATGTGTTTTCATTTAAATATATGACCTTTTATGTCTTCCTATTTAGTAATCCATATTTTATCCATCATGTCACATGGATATCTAAGTGCATGTAGTTTATTTTGTCTTCTAAGTTCCTAGACACCACCATTCAGCTTAGAGAAATAGAATCCATGCTAGTGTCCTACACCTAATGGTAGTGCCATGCATAATCCTCTTCTATATTTCTATGATTTTCACTTTTTTACTATTTTTAAGGGCCAAAATGGTTATTATACTATTATATTTAATGCACCAATAAGTGTTATTTCAGATTAAAAGCTTCCCTATGTATATAAGCCTAGAGTATAGTATTTGATTATCAATAAAGCTTCTCAATTAGCACACACATTTTTTTATTTCAGAGATATTCAATCACATCTTATACTAATTTTCTCAACATAATTTTTGAATTATTGTAAATGGTCAAATTACACCTTTCATTTCTTGTATGAAGGGTTACAATAGGATAAGGAACATATATTTTCAAAATCACCACTACATGTATATAAACCTGGGAGGTAGAATTACATAGGATTCTAAGGCCCTCTTCAGTGTTTATGGATATATAGACAACACTTTTCAATAAAAAGGTTGATAGGGTTAACTTGACTTATGGGCTAACCCCTTTTTATTGATTTACATTTTGTTTAAGAGATAATAAATTAGCATTTTGTTGTCATAAGTAGATCATGCATAATATAATCACAAGTTTGGGTAGAAATAAGAAATACATGTACACTCTTAGATTTGAGAAGTAAAGTTGGTTATCATATAGGAATAAAACCTACAAAATTAGTGTCCCAACCTTGATGCTAGTGTCTAGCCTAGAGAAACCATTTCAAATTTGAATGAATGGACAATAAATATAAAATATAGGATTGATACAAAGCCAAGAAATAGTGGTATTCTAGAATAAAATGAAAAATATGATATTATTTTCCTTACCCTTAGTTTTAGAATTATTTTTATATCTATTTCACCTGCTTGAATGAGTAAATTTTTGATACTGTTAGTTGGGTGCATGAAGTTGGGAAATAATTCCATGGACATTCACCCAAATATTCAATAATAGTATGCATTATATAAATAATGTTTACACATTACTATATAACACTTACACATTATTTATTAGTAATTACCATGCCATAACACATACACATCATTATCCACGTTTTTTTGTTAAAAAGGTCTCGTGACCCCCATTTCACAATTTCTTTCTTGCCTCTAACAACATTCATTCTATGATCACACTTATGCTTATCAAGGGAAAATTACTTGATAGATTTTTTTTGAAAAACTTAGTGCATCCTAAACTTCATGATGATGCCACATAGATGATGTAAGTCATTAAAAATTACAATTATTAACCTTGTATTTTACTAATTTTTGTTTTCCATTATTTAATTTGTTAATTATTTCTTTAAAATAGTCCAATCCACTACAGGAGACTATTAACCCTCCAATTGACCATGTTATTCCTATGGCTGACCTTCAACCTAAACCTACACCTATTCTTCCACCTAAGCATCCACCTAACCCTCCAATTGACCCGACAATTCCTTTCGATAACCCTCCACCTAACCCCACTAATCCTTTGGCTAACCCTCCACCTAAACTTCCTACAATTCCATACGATCCCCTAGGTAGCTAAGAGTATCTATCTATAAAAAATGTGGAAAATAAAATTGAAATTAAGCAAATAATTATTATAATGAGGGATCCTGCATTCACCAATAGCTACCACAATTATCTAGCTAATAACCCAGAGTCATTATTAGATCAAATACATTTGATAACGAGTTAAATTTATATATGGGCATCTTATTAGGATAATTTTAAGGATTATTATGCTAAAAACTTGTGAGCACATGAGGTCAAAAAAAAATAAAAATCTTAAATTTGTGCATTATTCATTAACCCAACCACAAATGCACCATTTCTAATAACTGTTAAATATTTCTCAATCCATAGGTACCAAAATAATTTGATCAAAATTTATTTTTGGGACTGATGGTGGATGGTGTTTCATTATCCATAGTGGATCAACCATGAAGTCCCATATTATTTTTTGAGGAAATGTTACAGTCATTTTCTCCTCAATGACATTCCAAATTATTTTGATTATAATGAGCTTCAGGGCTAAGGGAAAGGCTATATGCAGGATCAACCATGTGCATGATGTGTACCAAATTGACCTACAAGGATCCATACCCAAAATCCAATTCATCTTGAGATCCCCTCTACGACGAAGGAGGTCATGAAGATCTACACTGAAAGAGTTATTAAAACTCTTTAGCCAAGTTCTCACCAATACCTCATTATGACAGCCGTTGATTCTTCAACAAAAATAAGAGGAAACCAATTGATAAAATAATTGTAATACTCAAATTATATGATTACCAAAAACATTAATATTACAATGATATCACTTGCTTATATAATTTAGATAAAACATGATAGAATCTAAACTAGGCAACGTGGGATGAAACCCCACATAAGACAAAACTAGGTAAACACAAATACCTAGAGCCTAAAAACCATGAGTAAAAGATACTCTAACACCTCCACTCAAGTGAATATAGGGGATAACAATATAGGATGTAGTGTGAAGTCATGTGTCCCTATGGATGCCAATCAATCATGTCGGAGTAGATAGATGTCAAGTCAATATAAATGCCAAGTTGAAGTAAGAATGGTGTTAAATAAAAATATCACTGAACATAAACACTACAATCCAAAGAACTAGGTAGAATGATGAACCTGATGAAGAATTTATTGAACACCCTCCAACATGATAGTGATAAGTGAGCACAAATATGATGGGGTTGTCACTGGTGGGGATACCACACTAGTGTCACTATAAGAATCACCAAAAAGGCCATGGATTCAAGTAAAGATCCTCATATGGGTTATGTCAAATAAAGTACCTGAATAAGATAGCCATGTACAAATGACTAATCTAGAGAACACTGAAAAGTGTGTAAAATACATAACTCTCATAAAGTATAGAAAAAGAGAGAAAATCCACATGAAAAACTCGCCCCCCCCAAAAAAAAATAGAGAGAAAATAAAATAGTAATAAATTCCCCCAAAAAAGATGCTGAAGAAGTCTGCACTACAAGTAATCATAATTCACAAAAGAACTCAATCTACATGAGTGGTACAAATCCACTACTCGATCATAGAATAACTGAAACTGAAGTTCACCAAAATAATTTTAATCAAGAAGACTATTAGTGGTCATGAAAGTACAAAAAAGTATAGTATGTCCAAGGAACGATCAACACCAAGAATAAAAATGTATGTCACACCTCCCCCTGTGCCCCCATACCCCTGTCGCCCCCCCTCCCCCCCCCCCGCCCCCCCCCCCCCCCCCCCCCGCCATACTTTTGAATAGATGGAGTTGAAAAAAAGATTTGCATGAGTGGTATTAATATACTACTTGAACATCAAACAAGTTGACACCATATACACCAAAATAACTCCAAACAAGGAGACTATTGATTATTGAAAAATATATTGAAAATAAAGATAAGTCTTTTAATGAAGATGGACCATGGTGATGATGGAAGAGATAAGCAATTGAAGAAGTGAAATGGTGCTTGAAATAGAGAATGCAAATGTATGAATATAAATAAGGATGAAATAGAAAACCGCCCATGACACTTTATAAATTAATACAATTACAATATAACCCATACCAAAAAAACACTAGATGGAAATAAGACACTGGGCTTCTCTAGAATAACTTCAAATGAGGAGATTGTTGACCTGTTGAATAATCCATCAAGAGATATGATTCAAAAATAAGAGAGTAATGAGATGTGTCTCTAAAGAAGAAGGCAAGACACTAAGAAAGGGGCCTCAAGACACATGAAATAATTACCAATGTGTCAAAGTACTAATGCATGTCATGGGATGATAAAAGAGTTTGAAAAATGATGAAAAGAGTCATAATGTATGAAAACATACCAAAAAATAATCAACAACCAAAAACAAAAACATGAAAATCACATGCAAGGATGTTGAACTTAGCCAAAAATGTGTTTGAGATAGTGTGTATGAGAAGTATAATTCAGGGACCATAGCACATGAAACCCCGTAGTAGTGAAAATTTCAACTCAAGAATAGGATGTCAGACTTAGGCAAAAATGCATCCACAAGTGCAATAAATGATGATAATTCAATCTAGAAGCAAGAAGGAAGTTTGTATTGCCTATGAGGGGATCTGACCTCCTACCAGATAAGACCTCACCCTCTGACTTTGAAAAATGAAAGAGATAAGTGAAGTGAAAAATAATTAATATTCCCTCAACAAATGCTCACAATAAAAAAATGTCTCACTACTAAAAATGTTACCACATGACAATAAGTACAACACAACACAGCCAATGTGAAGAGACCTTTGAGAATGTGACACTTTATAAAATAGTAAATTTTTATAATTTAATGACACCAATAGATGGATAGTACAAAAATTCACTTTTTTAAAAAAATAACTCAAATCTGAGTTATGGTTCAAAAGTTATAAGCATTTTGATTTCTCATAAAAATGGATTAAAACAATTAAAACCCAATACAAACAAGTTTTTGAGACCACATCAAAGACAAACATAGACGTGAAAACACCCGTTAGAATGATAATTTCTCCATGGACTTAGAAAATTGAATTAAAGTAAAAAAATTCTTCTTGATTATCTCAGTCTGTGTGCAGGCCAGTTTGACCTCATCTTTAAACAAAGATTATAGCTTAGTTAGCCAATAAAATAAAATTTTAACTTTGTAAAGAGAAAATAAGAGTTGGTTATAGGTGTCTTTAGTTGATTTCTAATACTAAGGGAGATAAAACTATTTTTAATGCAAAAAGTCTTCAAATTTGAAGCTCCAATGCCTTTTAGGTGGAAGAATGAAGTGTAGAAATTGAATTTTACAGCACATAAGATAAAAGAGGAAGTGGTGCATCAGTCCAAGAGAAGAAAAATCCATGTGGTTTACACTTAGATGGAATTTAAATGTAACCTTGAGATCTCTTTTAACACCTTAGTTGAAGGAAAATTATTGAAATGCATTGATATATTTATTTAATAACATGTTTATATACAAAGAGAGATTCTGTTATCTTGTATCTACCAATAGATCCCTATGCCACCTAAGCATCTAACTACTGCAATACAACTGATCATTAAACTTTATAGTTAAGCTTAACTAGACAATGTAATAACTTAGATTATGCTAACATTCCCCCCTTTATTACATTATTTCTATAAACATAATATTTCTTGAGAGTAGTCCCCCTTTTATTATAAACACTGTAAATAGATTTACACTCTCTGCATAGCCTACTCACTTTTTGAGGTGGCATGCCATCTTTGTGGATTCAAGGTCTTGGTGACACCTTGATTTTTACTTGTAGGATTACCAAAGACCTAGAAGTGACAAAAACACTTCTCTCTACTAACACCTTCGGTGGTTTCTTAGATTACAAGGATGAACACAAACCCATATGGTTATCTATTTTAGGTTGAAAATGAACCTAAAGGGTTTTAGGAGCTTTCTACTTCACTTTGGCGGTTTCTCAGATTACCACAAATGCTTTTCCAAGAACCAAGCACTACTTTAGTGCTTTTTCTCCCCATAATATTCTTTTTCAGGGGGTACCAAACTAGAAAATAATGATCAATGATTTATTGAAAAATAAACTATAAAACATAAAATAAACACACCAAAATTTGTCACCATAGCAATGGTGCAACCCTGTCATAGGTGACTCATGAGAGGATGCCAGTTATCCTCTAACCTCTATGTATCCTCTAGCCTCCAGTTAAAAAAGCTACTTTAGTCAACTGATGTCTCGATGAGGCTCATATGCATGTCATTTATGAGGGAAAATTTCTCCTATTGATACATATGACTCCTGACATCAAGTTCACTTGATAATGCATCCATACAAAATATTTTTTGACTTTTGACATAATAGACCCAAAACAATATTGACTTTAGACGACATGACTATAGATGACATGAATAAAATTGACTCTAGGACATGACTTTTGACTCTTTTTTAAAAATTTGGACCTTTTTTTCTCAAAAGACTTTGACTATTCTTGAACTTTTAACAAACCTATTAATTGAGTTTTTATATGGACAACTCAACTATTTATTCAAAACCTTTTACTCACAACTAATTCTTGAAATCTATTAAAATATTGACAAAACTATAATGAAAGGACAATAAAAATAATTAATTAAACTTAAAAGTAATATATTAAAAATAAATGAACCAAAAGACTCCTATTATAAAAGAATGTCATGACAGGTAATACTAAAGAGGCTTAGAGAAAATAACAAAACTTGAAGCTAAAACTAGATGAAGTATAGACAACATGACTATAAAAGGAGACTCAAATAAATCAAACTTGTAGTGACCATCACTCCTATCTAAGTTGAACCTGATACTAACGGATCAACTAAATGTAAATGCAAACAAGATCTTCAATGATCCACATTTTGAGTAGTGTTTACCATTGTAAAAGTTCAAGATATACATTTGACTTCTATCTCATATGCAAAGCAATGCAATTAGAATATTGTCTTCAGATGAACATAGATCAAAAATATGTTAAACCATCTATAGATGTGTAAAGTGATTGAATAAGTAGTAGAAAATAATGCTAACAAAATCTGGGTGACATTGAAGTCTCAATATGTCAAGCTGAACATAGGAATATGGTGGGTGGCATTGGATCAGGTATATAGCTGTAGCACATCTTCATAATTTGATATTGTAATTTATGAGGTAGATTAACCCTGATGAACATCTCCACACTTTCAATGCTCCAAATAGTTCTATAATGAGATCTTTTCTCCCCCTGAAAACAACAACATGACCCACAAGGATAAAACACATGTAGTGAGCAATCACGTTACTCCTACCATGATATCGATCAGGGTCTTACTTCTACGCTACACATTTAATGCTATTCTACTAACAATTTAGAGATTTTTATACCAATAAATGAAAATGAGTGGAATGCATTGATACATTTATTGAATAACACCAGGTTTATATACAAAGAGAGATTTAGTTATCTTGTAACTACCAATAGATCCCTATGCCACCTAAGCACCTAAGTAATGCAATACAGTTGATCACTAAAATGTAGAATTAAGCTTAACTAGACAATGTAATAACTCAAATTATGCTAACATTAGTAGCAATAACAAGGGTTGTTAATGTAAAATGTAGATCTATGATGCTGAACTTTGGGAGGTATTGAAACTTTCACTAAATGTAATCAACAAAATATGTTGATTTCAGAGATCTCCACCCAAACCTCTCTTGACACTCCAAAAAGGATAAGACACCCACTCCTATGTTTTATTCTTCCAATGCCACCTCAGTCAAAAAGAACCAGGATAATAGGTGAAAGTGCAAAATAAAATAAAGCAGATCTACATTTTCCAAAAGAAAATATAAAAAGCATCAGAGATCTTGATCTCTACAACAAATTTTCCTTTCTATTCCTATGCCAAAGTCTCCACCATAGGAAAAAATTCAAATTATACTACATATGTAATACATCTTTTTCTTTGCTGGTCTTATCCAATATAGTAGAACAAGAGATCATGCCTCCTTAGGAAAAAATGCTTAGACCTCCAATACAACACCCAACACACATAAATCTTGGTCGAAACATAAGAACATAGGTTTTAATGTTTCAATACCTCCCTCGCAAGTTTAAATGCCTCATTAGAATCTACCACACCTTATTGGAATAAGCTACCACCTCTCCTCTTTGAGTCTAAATAAAGGAAAAAATGTAGTCTTCCTTAATAAAAATAATGTAGATCTCCTTCAAACCCTTAATAATTCTAAGCCATTAAGCTTGCAAAAAATATATTCATAGTCATAAAAAATCATATCTAACCAATGCAAATCTAAAAAATACTGTGAGGATAAACAATCTAATGAAGTAGGCTGAGTAATGGCTATTGAAGATGGCTTTGATTTCTATGAAAGAGTTATCAAAACTCTTCATCCAAGATCTCTCTAATGGATCATTACCAAAGCCATTCATGTTTTATCATAAACAAGAAGAAACCAATTAACAATATGATTTTTATACTCAAATGATATGAATACAAAAAACATGCATATTACAATGAGAGCTCTTGTTTATATAGGCAAGGAAAAACATGATATAATATAAACTAGGTAATGTTAGACTAAACCCCACGTAAGAAAAAACTAGGTAAACACAAATACCTAGAGCCTAGCAAGCATGAATAAAATATACTACACTCTACATGCACTTAGTACACTTATCAATACACTCATTCAACATATGAGTAGGATTTCAATGACTAATGCTAGAGATACATCACCCAGTGTGCTTACTCGAACCCATCCTTATAGATCTTGTAGATCTATATGTATTAAACCTTCTAATAATGATGGTGATGGTGGTTCAAAGAGGTTGGATGATATTCTCTTTATTGGAATTTTTTGGCATGCATATTTGGTGTGTAGTCATTGGCCACTACATGGATGCAAGTATATTTTATATATTTATGTCATGTCAAATTTAAGATTTATTTTCAAATTTAAAAGCTAAAAATTATTTAACATATAAAATGAATAATCTTTATAAATTTTTTTATGTTCTAAGAGGAGACAGTGCCTTCATCATCATAGCTTATGTTTGCAAGATTTGATCTTACGAAGCCATTGATTACATTTACAGATCCAACTACGAGCCCATCTACTACTTTAGTTATTTATGTTAGCATGATGAATTTTACTTATATAGAGGTAAAATTTTTAGTACATATTAAACTCTTGGTTTAATAAATGATAAATAATTGCCATGTATATTTGATACCTTATAAAAAACTAAGTGAGACCTTGTTTGTTCAGTTGATGTCTCAAGTAGACACTCCACCATCCATGTGAGTGGAGCTAGACATAGGCATTGCTACAGTGATGTCATTAACACAGTCCCTCATAGAGGTACATATTAACATGTAATTTTAAATTGTAAAATATATTTTCTTATAAAATTTTACTACATACTTCCCTGGTAAATATAACTTTTGTGAATGTATTATGTATGCAAGCTTGTCTTATGACATCTCATAGTCCATTTTAGATGGTTAGTAGGGAAATATATCATATTTCATCCTCATTTAAGATGTTTAATCGTGTAACTCAACATGTCATTGACCCAATCAAGCATCAAATTCATATTGATTAGGACCATGATATGGTAGTAAGTGTATGTTTAAATGCTTTTTATTTTATTTTAAAATTAAATTTTTAACTTGTTTGAATACATATTTTATGTTAATTTTTAAATAATACTTGTATTTCAATAGGTTCAATTGCAATAGAGTTCTAAGTGTAGGACCTATATTTGGATCTTGAAGCAATCCAAGGCATTTGAAAGATCTCCATCTACTAGCATGACATCTCAGGGAGGGTCTTATTTAGGGAAGGCAAAGAGATGGAGGCAATTTGATGATTAGCTCATGTCTTACATGTGATGTACTTTTTTGTATGCCTAAATGTACACATTTTTGGTATGGATATATATGGAAATCTATGTATTATTTAAATTGTACATGTGCCTAAATGGCATTCACTTGACATTCTATTACATTTTTATTTTTTAAGTCTTTATGTATTTTATTATTATATTGTAATTTATGCTGATATAATATGATTTTGGTAAATGGATGAATACGTAGTTAAAATTTATGTGAATGCACTTGAGGTTGTATGATTAACTTCTTATACTTGTAATGGATAAGATGGTTATAACTTGATTATAATGGATTTAATGTTTAAACACTAGTGTAGTTGGATATTATATATATCATTTGATTAAGCTAGGATAATTTGAGAAATATGTCAAATTTATCACTATATAGTAATAGATGAAACTAAATTAGTAATGTCTTAGGACCAATGATTATAGGTAAGTTAATTATCCCGAGTGGTGTCTTATTTATAATAAAATCATATCCTCTATTTCCTATTATTGTTTCAATTAGATATTTGTGTCTATATATCAAAGATTTGTAACAAAATTCATTATGCATACTTTAATATTTCAACCATATTGAATCATAATCCCATTTGTAACCTCAAATGTCATGTATCTATAGAATCTATAATGAATAATTGACCATGGTTAGAATCATCCTCTAGTTTTTCTTGGTCAAAAAAGTAATTGGATTAGGTGACTTACTCATGTCATTAACTACATCAATGAATCCATCAACTAGATACACATTATAAAAAATTGGAGGTTATTTTTTAACTACCACATGGACATCATCTTAGTCTTTGGATTGAGTAACATTGTTTAGAAAAGATTTTAAGATGTTTATTTGGTTGAGAAAATTATTAAATCCAAATACTATTATAACCTTATATTTATACTTATTTGTCTTCAATCAAGTCTAGGATCATATGCTTTAGAGTAATGTCCATTTATTTTAAGAATAGCCAAGGAGTCTATGGAAATCAAAATATTCATTAACATCATCATTTTGAAGAAAGGACATTGATTAGTCAATTAATTTTCACTATGGAGGTAAAGATATCATATTGTATTCTTAACTAATTTATGAGAAATGAAGTTTTTTTGACTTCCATTATCAATAATGAAGTGTAATGTTTGACCAATGATCCACATTTGATAATTTTAGGCGATTTTTACAATGAAGTGTAATTAAATAATTTTATGACTCAACATATTTTTTTCCTCAACTTATCGTGTACTCTTAAGGCATCCTTTAGGCTTCACTAGGCTTAATGGCTTTCCACTTCAATCATGCATTCAATGAATCTACCACTACCCTCTAACATATTCTTATACCTTCCACCATACTTATAAAAATTTATTAGCTTCCCTTTTACTTATCTTGAATCAATTATCTCTTTGGCCCTTTAAGGGATGTTAGGCCTAGAAGGCCTAATTAATTCTTCCAAGGGATATTTTGGCCCTAAGGCATTATTTCTAGTTCCAAAATAGATATCTATGCTTTTCATATCTAATCCAACAAAAAAAAACATTTATTAGGGTTATAAGCCCTCCTTTCATCAGATTTATCTCTCTTAGCTTGATTCCTAGTCCTAATTCTTGTAGCCCTCCAAACCTGTAAACTTCATTTTTTAGAACAAACTATGACTCTTCTGAGTAAATTAAAATCTGTTAGTATCATGAGTCAAATTATGAAAGAAAGTATCCCAAATTTCTTGAGCTAGTCTTCTTGAATGGTGGTAAGATATTTTGTTAGGCATTGGTTTCAAAATATTTTCATCAACTTCAACTAAGTACTTACCTTTTCTATGAATAATTCTGAGAGGTGTTATTACTCGTAAAACTTGTTCAGAGGCTGTTTCAAAATTTTCATTACTTTTATTTATTATTGGTGGGATGACATTTTATTCATTATTTCTTTCCTCATTATATTCTTCCATGAAAATTTATTCATTACTAATTTCATCATTATTTATTTCCATGAAAATTTATTCATTGTTGGGGGGTAAGGCATCGTGCATAGAATCATCATCAATAAAATAAAAAAACACTATACTTTCAATGTGAGCTTCTAACATTATCTAATTCATTATTGTCAATTTCATCATTATGAAATTTAGTGTTGTCAATTCAGTATTTTTTTGTCTATATAGACATAGTGCATACACATTATAGTATAACACATATGAATTATATAATGCATATGCGTTATATAATACCACGTACACATTGTATAATGTGTATTATTTATAAATTTGAATTTAAATTTTAAGCCTTTTATTTTTTAAAATGACATGGATTCCCGATCTAAAGGCTTGGACTTGTCAATGTACAACTGATTATGAGATCTTGGATAGAAAAAATAAATTTAAACTTCCATCACCAAATACACTATGAATTTCAACAAACAATTAATAAAATTATTATCACTATGATGAGCACGCTCTCATCTTTCCAAATATATGATTTTTATAAATTTTGGACTATTTTATGGTTACAAACTATGTTTATTTTTGACTTTAGCTTTTTTAGGCCACCACATTTCATAAATATACATGTTAATATAATTTGTTTTTCATTCATTCAAGTGGAAAAAAAATAATATCGCCACAAACTAGGCCTAATTCTACACACATTAAAAAAACTCCATTTTTAAGGTAATTAGGGGGGCCACATGCCTAGCTATCCATTTTTTTAAATCACTTTTTAGGATCTATTTACTTACAAAATTAATTTAAAAAAATTATTGATTTAAAAAATTAAAAAAAAAGATCACAAACTAGAATATTCTATCTTAATATTCACCAAAGATTTTCAAACAATATTAAATGATACTAAAAAATGGTGGTCCACATGGCCATCTATCCACTCTATTTTAATTGAAAAACATATGTGTTTCTATTAAAATTTTAGATGTTTGAACTAGTTATACGTGATCATTTTTTTAAAAAATCATTTGAAAACTAGACTTTAAGTGCTACAATTAATGTTCTTAAAGCATATTCAAATTTTGAGTGTATCTATTTCAAATTATCTACACAAGTTTAGTTTTCTTAAATTTTAGGAAAATCATGTCCACATGTAGCTCCTTTTTGTCCCCTAACTTTGTTCTCTAAATCTATTGCATGTTGTTTAGATCTAAATTTTACATTTTTAAAATAAATGTTTTATTTATATAGTGTGTTTTGTGCAATAAAACCATTTTAAATAAAATAATACATTTTTGGGAGTATAACATTTTAAGGAATAAATTGACAAAATTAAGGGTAATCAACCCCTAATTTGTAATTTTAATAAGGCAAGAGCTATGGATTGGAAGTCCAATGCCTCCAACCTAATGTAACTAATGTAGCTTGATATTGTAACACCAAGACAGATAGTGTGTTCTACATGATGGAGTCATGGAGTAATCCTTAAAGTATGGAGAAACTTAAAACCTCAATGAAATTACTCACTAAATCCCAAATCAACCAATGTAGACATACTTATATATTTAATGGTGTGCATCTTTTGGTAAATACTTGTTAAACACTTGGTAATAAACTACACAGGTAAAAATGTGCTTCGACCAATTACATGCTCCATTATATGAAATGATCAGTGCTAACATTGGTAAAACATTATAATTTATATGCATGAAACCATTTCATGCCCCATAATATTACATACTCAATGTTAAATAGATATAGAACATTATGAATCTTTACATTAAATTTGATAATTTATATGTCAAAAGCATTTATATGTGAAAATCTATAATTTATATTCTTCTAAAAAGCATGTGCACATGTATGGAATATGCACTCAAGTATATATAAATATATATTTTTTAAACTCATGTTTCTATAAAGTGAGATACGTGCATGGAATATGCCCCCAAAATCTATACCATTGTGTAAATAATTGTCTCATATCTGAACCACTCTCAAATCAATGTATCTGATATGCCATCCATTTTTTTTTTATTTTTATGATTATGAAAGCTTAAGTACATATGAAAAATCCCACTAATATGCCCCCATTTTGAGGAAAGGGATGTAGCCTACAAGTGAATCATCTCAAAATTATGAGTCAACTATAATCATTTTATGCATAAGGATGTTATCATGTGTGATAATGTTAAAATGTGTATAATTTGTCAT
>JARHVA010004898.1:120000-155000 GCA_037957365.1 Torreya grandis | reverse complement strand
TAATTTGATAATAAAAATCCCTTATGAGATATATGAGAAGTTAAAAATAATAATTATTAAAGGGATTCCAAAGGCTACATGATCATATACTTCTTTTATAGACATCGGTAGTGCACTGAGGTTTACACCAATTGCTTAAACTACACAACTTCCTCTTGGTGTTTCTCAAACTCAACCAGGTCCATTAGAGGTTAAAAGTCATCAAACACATTTTTAAACAACATTTATTATGGCTAGGCCTCTGATTGTCCTTTATGATATATCGACCCCTCCCACTACTTTACAAGATTTAGCTTCTTTGATAGAGGAAATACCAAAATTTATAACAAAATATAAAGGGTCACTAAATTTACCTTACTCATGTGATAGAGTGGAATTTTTTTTGGAGAGGACTTAGAGGAAGAAAATATTATAAGGATCAATGCCAAATCTACACCAAATACCCATTTAGTCATGATCTATAAGATACTTAGTTGTAGATATGTTTATGATTTAGTTACTCATAGTATGATGACACGTATTTCATACACTAGCCCCATTTCAAAGGTTGTGACTAGAAATGTTCATATGCATATTGTTTCTACTACCATAATTTATACCCCTACTCCTAAAATAACATGTGTTCCCACTATTATTAGACAATTTCACATTAATCCATTAAAGGTTGACATTACACAACCTATTATTTCTTCACCAACCATTATTTCTACATCCAAAAATACCTCAAACTATTTGAACACTGTCTTTCAAACCCTAATGTTTGAATATTTAGTCTCATAATTATTTTTTCCACTCCAAAACCAAGACATTCCTATAGATAATTAAGTATATGAATTCCTTGAGACACTTTGTCTACTTCCCCAATGGTCATAATCATATAGGAATCTCATGATTCCATCAAACATGTAGTAAAGAGTCCAACTTAGATTAACGCATCTAGAGAAAAGATGATTAGTCTTCTATTTCCCAATACTCCAATCTCCATACCTCCTAATTCATCAAATTTAGTTGACCTTTAAGTCTTCAATACACCTCCTTATTTCACCATATCATACCCTACTCATTTTATATCCTGTGTCATATTTATATATTATGACAATTTTGACACAACCATGGATGCAAGAGTTATGAATTGAGAAACTGTCTAGGCAAAAGTTGATCATCATCAAAGATAGAAATATCACTTTAGATTTTGAAGAAACAACAAATTAGCTAAAGAGTATAACTAAAATAAAAATGTCAAGGGTAGCTAAAAAAATTGAGTTTTTAAAGGAATAATAACTATTCTAGTTGAGAAAAAAGAGGAAAACAAATCCTTGAGAGAATGATCAAACTAAGGAAGACCTAATCTCAATTGTAGAGGCCACTGGTGGTGTAATGAAGAAAATAATCTAAGGCTCACAATAAGAAAATAAGAGATTTAAAATCTTAGACCGTGATAGAGGAATAAAGGCACACATCTAAAAAAGAGTATAATACCCTTGTATAGTCTTCTACTTGATATTCATAGAGTTCGAGCCAAAGGGCATCTTAGATTATAGAGTAATAAGTTTTAACGAAACTTCGGGACTAATTGATGAAATATTGTACAATATTTTAGAAGTGGACAAGAAAAATACCTTCCCTCAGCTTGATTTCTTATCACTCAAAGATATTAGTCTAGCAAAAAATTATGTCAACAATAAAAAGGATGATGTAGTTGACTATCATAATCAAATGAAGGCACCAGTGACTCAACTAAGTACCTAGGAAAACAAGATAGTTGAGGTACTTAAGAAAGCACTAATTTGTGTTTGATATAGACTAAATGGTCAAATCAAAGACCAGATCATATATAAAATAAAAATTTAATACTGAATGAGGAACTTCAAGATAAGGATTAATAATGCTAGCCATAGAGGCAATGAGAAGGTCATAGACCTAGTTTCATTTACAATAGAAAAAATTGATCAAGTTCAAGTAGTTCATGAGTCTTTCTAGGTATCACTGGACATGAATAAAATAATCTTGCATAAAATGAAGAATTGTTAAATGTGCCTCTTTCAAAATTTGAAGTTATTGAGGTAAATCATGGGGTATGTTCAAAAGATAAAATAAGAAGAAAGAGCAAGAGAAAGCAAAAAACTAGAAACAACTTACCACTCAAACATGGTTTTTATCTTTGAAAAATATTACATCTACAGTTAAGTCATATTCCACAATATACAATATAATATATACTTTAGTTGGATTTGTTTTCTCCTAGATAGATTTTTCTATAGTTTTTGTCATGAAATCTTCTAGTTGAAGCATTACAACTTTAGTTACAACAACTATTGCCTCATCTTATACAACAATTTCTAATTTATCACTAGGGTTTGCCAACTTATTTTTAGATCCCACATCATCAAATTATTCTATTTATAATTTATTTACCTTCTCTACTTTAGTTGGGACTTCAAAAAATTTATATCCTACCATGAATGACACTTACATAGAGCAATCTTAGTTCCTTTTCTATCTTATTTCAGCATGATTTTATGATATACATTTTCTTGTATAGCAAGGAAACCTTTGTTTTGCATTCAATTTATTTGGTATAAAATTAGACGCATCCTATTTTCAGCGTTGTACATGGAATAAATGTTGAATATGAGGTGGTGCCCATCTGAAGCCTATTTATAAATGGCCTCAATTCATTGTTAGAGTAAGATGATTTTGGTAAGTTAATACAAGAAAGAAAATTTTAGAACTATTCACGAGATTATGTTTTTTGTTTTATTCTCAAATACTATGGTTGTTTTTAGGACTTTATGCTAGTTTGATGATGTTATGTGGATTGAGAAATCTATCTTTATAGAGGTTAGATTGGAATGGATGCTATTATAATAGGCTTAATAATTATTGTCAATGTTTTTCTTCTTGTTTAGTAATTTTAATTTTTTATAGAAACTCTTTTAATAAAATATATATTTGGATTAATATCATGAAGTTATACTATAATTATTTCTTTTCCTTAGACCCAATACTATGTTATATTTTGTGTCTAAATTTAGGATACAACTAGTTTTTTTAAATTGAAGATGTTCAATTTTACATGACTAAATTAACTTGAGAGGGATGATTCTTTATCCCAAACATAAAAAATTTGTTTTTTACCCTACTTTACTTTTAAAAAAATTTATCCACTTTGCATTAGTTTAGATAATTTGTGCATAATAAATTATAGGTTAATTAGTTCTAACTTATAGGTCATAGGTTAGATTGATAGTTATACCTGAACCATATGAGGTAATAAAACAAACACACTCCAAAACCATTACACCACATGATTATTTTCAAAATTGAATGTCCAAAAATCATGCCTTAGAGTGATTAGGCACTGGTCTTAAAAAGAGAGGGTCTTTACCCTTGAGGATTTGAGGGTGTGTGTAAAACCCACCTCAACAGTGTTGTGTAACATTTTTTATCTTATGAGTTATGATGAAAATTCTAATGTTACCTATAGAGGTTGGTTCCTTCCACCAATATTTCATAAGATCCATTAGATTTTGATCCTATAGTTACATCAGTTTGAATCTAAACTATGTGGTAGTAGGAGAGTTATCTCTTTTGGTACTGATGCAAATAAGAAAAGGGTAAGACTAATACTTATAGAGTATCTAAGTGAAGGATTAAGTTTTTATTTAACCAAGGATTAGAGACCAAAAATAAATCAATTTTATCAATAAATTTACCAAAACTAGTGCTTATATTATTCCAAGTAAAGGACTTATATTTATCCTTAATGTCCCAAACATTATTTTCACTAATAAATTTAATGAAGTCTAATTGGGATCAAATATTTATCTGAATCCCTCCTATTTTATAATTAATTATCAATATGTATTTTAAGTCTATACTCAACATAATATGCTAATTTTATTAATATTTAACAACCTTTGAGATTTCCTTTCACATTTTATGTTTAGAAACTGGGCTTGAGGGAGTATAGACATTACACACACACATGTACACACATATATGTATGTATGTATGTATGTATGAATGGATGAATGTATGTATGTATGTATGTATGTACATACATATATACATACATATATAAGAATCTAGAGATTATTTTAAAAATATTTCTAAATCAGATTGAGACCTTTACCATTACATAGGACTCGTCAGGAGCTTTCTGATGGTATGCAGAACTCTAGAAATAGAGCTCATTTATTCCTTGTGTAGACAGTCCAAGTTTTGATCAAAGAAGGTCAATATGAAGTCAATTATAGTAAAAATAAAAAAAATAATTATATTTAAATATTTATGAACTATTTCCATGGTGTATATCCTATTGGGATCTTTCTAACACATTTTACGATTTGAAAAATGGAATATGTATGTGCAAGTTATGACCAGTCTAAGTTATGGTTAAAGTGATGATGTGGCTATAATGTGACGTGGAAAATGAAAATCAATTTTAATATGGTTAAAATATAAACCACAATATATTGGACAATAATTATCATCATATATTTTTAAATACATGGGATATTATTAAAAGTCCATATTAAGATGTAAAGGGATAATATAAATGTCATTAAAAAATGGTGGAATGGG
This sequence comes from Torreya grandis, assembly GCA_037957365.1. Classification (NCBI taxonomy): domain Eukaryota; kingdom Viridiplantae; phylum Streptophyta; class Pinopsida; order Cupressales; family Taxaceae; genus Torreya; species Torreya grandis. The sequence goes on along the minus strand of JARHVA010004898.1, from coordinate 150,413 downwards.
ATATTGTCCAAACCCACTAAAAAAGGTGGAGATAAATATTAATCCCATTATTTTTGTACCTCCAACAAGTATATAAAAGGGTGAGGGGTTATTTGTAAATCAGTGGAATTGGGAATTAGAATTGGAATTCATTCCAAGCTTTCAAATCTCTCATGGCAGAGCCGAGAGCCGAAGAGGCTAAGAGATGAAGAGCCAAGAGACAAAGAGATTAGGGTTATTATCTACTCTAAGATGGTTCCATTCGTATGTGGATTTTTTGGTTTGAGTTCATTTGAGCCACTATTTAATGTCTTGAAGTGAGACTTTTGGTAGAAAACTTGAGGAATACAAGATTGCTTTTCATGATAGGAAGGTGGAAGGTCCATCCGTGAGTTCCAAGAATTTTCAAAGGTATATCGCTAAGTTTTATGTAATCTTATAGGTTTGTTTTGATAAAGTGGAGAATTTGTCTAAGAGTTTTGAGATTCTTTGAAGGGTTAAACATACACATTTAGAAGTGTTTCAGGATGGTGAAGAATCTATCTAAGAGTTTCAAAATTCTTCAATACATGAATTCATTATTGTTTTATAAGGGTTGTTTTGTACTTATAGACATTTAATAATGAATTGGTTTAGCTAATTTTTGAACATGAAGATGTAGGAATTACTAAACTCCGTAATCAATTCTTGTGCAGTGTGGTTGGTATTCTTGTATTGCTTTTCTTTAAGTTGATTATTTTATAGATTAATTTCAATATATTTAATAAATTGCTTACAAGGATCCAAGGTAAACTTTTTTGAATAAAAATTAGTGATAGTTTATAGATCAGTTTGGTATCAGAACGATTCTTGCTAGTCACCAACCAGTTTTATGCATTGTGTTAGTGAGCTTCTATTTGTGTATTGACACATATGTGTAGGTTATTTGGGACCAAATTTGCAATGGATATTCACCACAATGGTTCCAAAAAAGGAATGTAGATAAAGGAAAAGATCCTATTATCCCAAGTACAAGTCAAAATTTAGAATCGCCAATTTGATAGAGGATACCATCTAGAGCTACAGACATTGTCTTATGATCCATGAGAGCCTCTAGATAGAGTGTTCCAATTGTTTCAGAGGGATGTGTCATTAGAATTGTGTTTAATGGGGACATCAAAATAGGATATGTGAATACTAAGATTGTACATTGATTGGGCTTACCAACGTTACCATAACCATATGACAAAATAATTGGCATGTAGAATGGCAATTTCCAAGGTATTATTAGATGTTATTACACCTTGTGATTTACAGTTGGGAGATAGTTCTCAGAGATGGTGACTCTTGATGTCATCCCATTGTAGATGAATAATATTGTTATGGTAAATTTGTATCTCTTCACTCAAAAAACATCTTTCATAGATGATGGCATAAAGCTTCACCTAGATCACAGTTCGATCATGCAGTTTAAGACAAGGTAGGTCTCTAGACCCAGTCATGATGATTTTAGTTAGACATTGGACTCGTATGTACCAAGTGACTATCAATAACTTGAAGGTGAGTCACATGATGATCCATAGGGTGGATACTAAAGGATCTAGGCCCAAACCAAAATTTAATGGCCGTTAATAAATCTTAGGTGGTAGTTAAAGGATTTTGAGAATTTTGGTTTATCCATTTATATATGTTCATAGAACTAGCATAAATAATGTGCTAGTTAAGATGTATGAATAAGACCCATATAGGTAGTATTATGTCATACACCATGCATAGTTTTTAAAGACCCAAGAGGCACTATTTGTATCTATATATACATGCATTATAAGAATTATAATTTATTTTATTTTAGAGTCACCTGTAGAAAAGAATTGAGTAACAGGTTTGTCATACTCAAGTTGTCTTCTCACATTTTGGTAGATATTTTCAATTAAAAACAATATATGTAGATTAGGGTATTCTTATTTCTATCAAGTGTTATTCTACAAAGAACAATTTATTTCACCCAAAAAATGCTAGGTCCACACGTAGTTCTATGTAGAGGCTCATTAAGGTTGTTTAATTGAAGAGGATGTTGATGGGCATGTTATTATCCATGTATACTTATATGTAGAGGCCATTGAGGTTGTGTAGTAGAAGAGGAAATTTATGGATGTAATATTATCCATTCATACATTTATGTAGAGGCCCTTGGATGGCTATGCAATAGAAGAAGATGTGGATGCACATATAGAATCTCATATCTATGCCGAGTCTTAATACAGTCATGTAGTAGAGGAGATTTAGGATATCAATTCTATATAGAGGCCCTTGATGGATATGAAATAGAAGAGGAAAACATGGATGTATGTACAAAATATCATATCTATGTAGAGGTTCATTGAAGCCATGCAATCTAGGAGATTTAGGATCTCAGATTTATGTAGAGGCTTATTATAACCATCCAATAGAAGAGATCATTAGGCATCTATGTAGAGGCTCATTTTCATCATGTAGTAAAAGAGATCACTAGACTTCTATGTAGAGGCTCATTTAAATCCATGAAATAGAAAAGATAACTAGACTCATCTGTGTAGAGGATCTTCTGAAATTGTGTAGCAAAATAAGTTATTAAACCCTACTTCTAAGTAGAGGCTATTAATGGCTAGGTATAAATAGAGGAATTGAAAAAGATGTGATCAGTTGGTTATTATAAGAATTATAAGCATAGTTTTAGAACATGAGTAGATCGATAAGATGCATAAGAGTATCTTCAAAACCAACAAGCATTTCAGTGAAAACTAGCTTTTGGGTGGACCAAAAACCTTCTCAGTGGGGAGGTATTATCCAAAGATCATTTTAAAAAAGTTAAAAAATTATAATGAGACCTATACCATCACATAGGACTCATCAAGATCTTTTTAATCGCATGTGGAACTCTAGAAATAGAGCTCATTTGTTCCTTATACAGCCAGTCTATGTTGTGGTCAAAATAGGTCAAAAGGCAATCAACTCTAGTCAAACTAGAAAAATTGATGATCTTAGAATGTTTATGAACTAGTTTCATGGTTTATATATCTCATTGAGAGCTATTTGACACATTTTATGATTCAAAAAATGGATTTTGTACGTGTAAGTTATGACTAGTCAAAGTTATGGTCAAAGTGATGACGTGGCCATAAAGTGACGTGGCAAATGAAAAACCATGTTAATATGGTTAAAATATAAACCATCATATATTGGGAATAATTAACATCATATATTTATAAATACATGGGATGTTGTTAAAATTCCATATTAAAATGTAAAGGGATAATATAAATCCCATAAAAAATGGTGGACTGGGATATTATCCAATCCCATCAAAAAAGGTGGAGATAAATATTAATACCATTATTATTAAAAATGGCATAATGATTAATCACACTATTTGGAAATCATTGGAACTAGGAATTAGAATTGGAATTAATTCCAAGGTTTCAAAGCTCTCATGATAAAGCCGAGAGCCGAAGAGTTGAAGATCTAAAGAGCTAAGTGCTAGAGTTGAGAGTTGTTCTAGACTCTGAGATGGTTCCAATCATATCTGAATTTCTTGATTTGAGTTCATTTGAGAAAATTTTTAAAGTCTTAAAGTGAGACTTTTGGTAGAGAACTTAAAAAATGTGAGGTTGCTTTCTGTGACAAGAAGGTGGAAGGTCCGTCCATGAGTTCTGAAGCTTTTCAAAGGTCTATTCTTAATTTTTATGTAGTCTTAGAGGTGTGATTCAGAAAGTGGAGAATCTATCCAAGAGTATTGAGATTCTTTGAAGGGCCGAACATACACATTTGGAAGTGTTTCAGGAAGTTGAAGAATTGTTTAAGAGTTTTTAGATTCTTCAAAGGTCCGCAACACATGAATTCATTATTGTTCTATAAGGATTGCCTTGTACTTGTAGACATTTAATAATGAATTGGTTCATCTAATTTGTGAACCTAGAGACATAGGCATTGCCTAACTCCATAATTAACTCTTGTACAGTGTGGTTGGTATTGTTGTATTGCTTTTCTTTAAGTAGATTATTTTATGGATTAATTTTATTATATTTAGAAAATTGCCTACAAAGATCCAAGGTAATGTTTTTTTCAAAACAATTAGTGCCAATTTATGGATCATATACATATATACATAAACATATACATATACATATATGTGTATCTATATACACACACATGTATGTATGTATGTATATGTATAAACATAAATAAACACACACATGCATATATAAATAAATAAATATGTATACATACATGCATACACACGCATGCATACATATACATGCATACATATACATATATATACATACATATATATGAATGTGCACACACACACACACACACACACACACACACACACACACACACACACACACACACACACACACATGCATATATATCTTCATGAGGCTAGATGTCTAAAGGCATATATATGTTTTTCATATTACAAAACTGAGGAAGGAACTAATAATCTATTGAATAGGGCACAAAGGCCACGTAATTGACCATATGATCAAAAATAAAACAAATCAAAGAGTTATAAAATTTTGGTACACTTATCAAGACACATTGCTGACCTAGAAGCTTGGTTTCTGGGATAAATACTAAATCTAATATATGGATTTAAAGTTGTCTCTAGAAAAACCTCAATTCATTATGGAATACCATCCCCCTTATGTTCTAATACAACATATTCATTTCTCTTTAGAAGGGCTCTTTCCCTTTCTTTGTTTCAGGGTTTTCTCTTGTTAACAATTAAATCTCGTAAAGAAGACCTTATAGACATGTTTTTCCAAAGCCTTGTGAGCTAAAGTAGAACCTTTCATTTTTATTTAATTTTTAAATACGTAACATTAGGTCAACTTTTTTATTTAATTAGATCACATTACTCACACTTTAGGTTTGCTAAGGTCATTAGTTAAAATGATTGCATTTTATGTTCACAAAATTAATTTTTAATGTCATATAACCAAACCTTATCTTCCTAAGTTACCAAGGGTAGAAGACATCACATTTTAATTCCCTAGGTCTCAATGTTTATCAGATATCACATAACCATATATTTATATAAGGTGAATGCCAAAAACACCAAATGTTTATTACTTATTCTCTTGTCCCATGGATATCATTAAATCTGACGAAATAAATAGTGAATTCTAAATTATAATGGGTAAATGAAATAGTTCATGGGGTTACAATTTGGTAGTTTGAAAATTTAAATCCAAATTAATAGGGAATGATAGTGATTTCATCAAATTATTTCTTAGGTTCATGAAGTTCTCATATTTATCAAAATTTGCACTCAAATTAAAAAATTTGATGATTCCATGAAACAAATAGATGTAGTGATTGGAATCGTCCTATAAAATATGATTTGTGTCATGTATATAATTAATTATGGATTCCATAGTCTTAAATTTCCCAATAGAGTTTCAAATTAAAATCATTAAGTTTGTAACTCCATGAAGAGTGATAGATGGCAACACTATGTGCTTGCGCAGGAATACCTTTGTGGAACTATGAAATTTTATATGTTTTAATTGATAATTATTATGGATTGAATGGGACATAATGATCAAGGTCTGGTAATAGTTAAATAAAAATGACATAAATATATTAAACATGCATAGTTTTTTCATGAAGACACCAAATTAGGAATTCAAGATCTCATAGGGAAAAAAATAGAAGTGAACTTCAAGTTAGTTTTAGTCACAAACATGCATAGAATTCATGCATGTGCTTACTTTTAAAAAAGTAATTGAAAATTTAGGGAGAAAATATTGTCAAAGTGGGCCATAATAGAGTATTGGGTCTAGATAGGATTGAATACACAAAAATAAAACATGATCTAGAAGAAGCTTATTACTCAATAATCAAAATATTGCATTATTACCATTAGCATCATTAGTCCTTCATCATACATAAACTATTTATAAAATTTACATATTTAGGTGGAATATAAACATGTCCTCACATTCTCATGAATGTGAGATTATCTTTCACAATGACTTTAAAAGAAACCAAAGCAATCTAATTAAACACTTTTAGGGAAAAACCATTAAATGGAATAGAAACCTACACTAATACCCATTTAAGTGTAGCTTAGGTTGGTAGTGGAATTGTGTCTTGGCATAAAGTATTGATGAGGTACCCAAGTATAATAAAATACCCCCAAATGAGGATGTTTGAGCTATTTTAACCCTAAGTAGAGCTCGCAGATGAAGATATTTACTCTTAATGAAGGGTTTAGTGAATATATAAGTGATTTGATCTATAGTATATATGTCGTGGAGTTCAGTGACTTGATCATGGATAAGATATTGAACTAAATACATGAGAATATTAATATAATTGGTAAATTAATAAAGGACAAGATTCCTATAGATCTAGATTATGCTTTGGCTATTGAAAAAGATGATTGTTGGTCATTAAAATTAGATACAAAACTCAATGAGAACCCCTTAAAGCCAAATAACATCAGTTGTAAAATTAACATCTCCTATGTATTTTTTCCTTGTAGAAGATAAATAAATAACATTATGCTTCTTGATTGACTAACAAATCAATCTTGAACCAAAGGATACATTGTAGCTTGAAGTAGACTTGTGATTTTGAATATCACGAGTCCATTCTATATCATTATAACCAACCAAGTCGACATCAATGTCTCATCCACAGTAAATCACAAAAATATGAGTACCCTAAATGTATTAGATAATATATTTAGTTGATTTTTAGTGTAACACATGTGGTTCTTGCATAAATGTGGAGACCATTCCCATTACATACGAAATATTTGGCTTAGTGTTTGTAAGGTAGATGACACTACCTACAAGTTGTTGATAAAAGGTAACATTAAATAAATGAGTTTGAAAATTAGCCTAAAGCTTCACACCAGATATAAATGGAGTTGGATCTAGCTTATAATTAGGCATACTAAACTATGTAACTAATAAACCCAAAAACTAACAAGATAAATAAAATTACCAGTAGGCCAAAATTTTGAATAATAACTTGTATTGATTCATATTGAATGACTTGAAATAATTGCAAACCCAAACCATGCTGAAATAAGCCTCAACTCAGAAATTAGAGTTTACATTCAAAATTAAAAATAAAAATGCCTATTTTTAGAAACTCTTGAAATATCCCAAAAATCTCTCAAAATATCCTAAACACTATAATTATATTATGGGACAAAATTCAATTCAAGTTGATGTCCGGTTCTAAAAAGATACAATTTCGTAAAATAGAAAAAATAGAAAAATAATTAAATCACAATTTTAAACTCTCAAGTGATCACGTATGGCCTTCAAAAAATATCAAAAACATTTCTAGGCAAGTAGAAATTTTAGTATAACAATAAATGTTTCGATAGAATCATTTTGGTGTATGGAAGAGATCAAATGAAGCTATGGATCAAAATTTATGGCCTCTAAAAGGTTGGTCTATTTTTTTAGAATCATTTTCTTATGGATGAAAACAACTCAACTCCTACGAGTTGGCCTAATTATACTACTACCATTTTTCCTTGTCAATCTTCTTTAGTACCTATTCTATAATCCAAGTGTTGTCTTCTTGTTGCAATCCTTCCCACTACACAAAATACCTATTATAATTACCTTGCCTTGTGCTCGACATCTTCATATGCAAAAACTATACTATTTCTTCCTTCTAGATCCCAAACCATGCTCTCTTCTATCGATGGTGGCTACTCTTGTTATTTTTGTTGTTGAATTTTTTCATCTTGATTTGTGTCTTCCTCATCACCACCTTGTCTTCTCTAATTATTAGTGATAACCTCTATTAATTGTTAAACTTGCCTCTACATCTTTTATATAGTTTGGTTCATCTGTACAATAGTTTCTCATCCTCTCTCCATTTTTTACTCCAAGATTTGAACTTGCTCTGATACTAGATAATGAACCCAAAAACTAATAAGACAAACAAAATTACCAATAGGCCAAGATTTTGAAAAATAACTTGTGTTGATTCATATTTAATGAATTCAAATAATTACAAACCCAAAACATTCTCAAATAAGCCTCAACATAGAAATTAGATTTTACATGTAAAATAAATAAAAATTTAAAATTGAAAAAAATGCCTATTTTTAAAAACTCCCAAAATATCTCAAAGGTCTCCTAAAATATCCTAAACATTATAATTAGAATATGGGATGAAATTGAATTGAATTAGATGTTTGGTTCTAAAAATATACAATTTATAAAAATAGGGAAAAACCCAAAAAATAAATAAATTATAATTTTTGACCCTTAAATGATCATGTATGGCCTCCAAAAATATCAAAAACATTGATAGGAAGGTATTACTCATAGGACAATAATAAACTTTTTGATACGGTCATTTTGGTACATGTAAGAGCTCAAACAGAGCTACAAGTCAAAAGTTATGGCCTCTGAAAGGTTGGCCTACTTTTTTGAATCACTAATCAAATCAAAAGCATACTTAGATTATGAAATAGTGATCCCAAACTTAGACTAGGAAACTTCAATCCCGAGGAAGTAATGCAATAAGCCCAAGTTAGTCTTTGAGAAACTATCAGAAAAAATAGTATTTACTATTACAATGGTGGATGATGAACTCCATTTATCAATAATTCACCCACATAGAGAAACAAAATCAACAATGAATCACCCTTACACAAAATGTAGACATTCAGATAAAAATGGCATATATTAAATGCAAATGAAATAAGAAAGCAGTTTATCTTGGCATACCAATCTTAAGTAGTTTATTTGAGGTGATAGATATATTTTTAAAGTTTGAAAACTAAGGAAGAATATTCCACAATTCCTTGTCATTTCTCCATGTATATTTCCTCTTTGAATTCATAACTAGTTAATCATCACATCCATTTAATGAACATCCCTATAATGTGCTATGGTAATAGGAAGAGTGAGTCAGATTGAGTTAATTTTGGCAACTAGGGTGAATGTATAAATATAGTCAATGCCAAGTACTAAGAGAAAACCTTTCATACCAAATGTGTTATGAACTTGTCTATGGACCTTTTTACTAAAAATATTGTTTGGTATATCCACCTAAATGAAACAAGTCTTTTTCCCTTAGGAATAGAGACTAAATCCCAAGTGGTGTTATTTAGCCAATAACCATCCTCTTGTTACATATAAATATCACACTCATGAGTTCTCGATGCCTCATGAAATTATTGTGGATAAGAAGTAAATGAAATGAATACATGTGGGTCATTTTAAAATTATAAGTGTGTTTCCCTAGTATCTAATGGATCTCTAAGTCAATGGCCAACACTTTTTAATGTCTATCTAGCCTAAAGAGGATTAGTTTTTGGAGAGTTAGGTGATATTCCTCATTCTATAAAGATATTCTGGGAGGAGGAGGTGAGACCCCATCACTACTCTCATAGTCAAAACTAGTATAATAATCTCAATCATCATAAAGTTGTTTAGGTGGATTTAAATCCATATAATTATGATCATATACCAATGCATCCAAAGAAGCGGAAGAGGTTTTGAGTGTGAAATCTAAATGAATCTCTTGAAAATAGACACTTCTCTTAATGAACAAATCATGAGTGATAGGATGGACAAGCATGTATCCATTAAAATATTTCAGATATCCATCAAAGATGGAAGGCTGTCTCTGAGGTTTCATTACCTTACATTTATTTTTTGAAATGTCAGCAATGGTAGGAGATAATAACTCTCAAATGTACTTTAATGTAGGTTTCCAACTGCTCTAAGATTCAAAGGAATGACTCCCTTCAATTCTTTATGAATAACTTGGTTATAAATATAATAAGCATAGTTAATGTCCTCATCCCTATACTGAGGTGAAAATGACTTGGAATGTATCACAAAATTAGCCAAATACTTAAAGGACATGTTCTTGAAATCTATAATATCATTATATTAAAGACTATATGGAATTTTATGTTGTAGTTAAATCCTCTTTGAAGTGTATAATTGTTCAAAATGATTAATGACATACTCATAACCATTATCAAAGCACAAAATATTGATGGATTTACCTAGCTATTTTTTTTGCATGCACCTTAAAATCCTAAAAATGATCAAAGATATCATATTTTTGCTTAAGAAAGTACTCCCTAGTATACCTTAAAAATTCATCAATGAAGGTAAGCATGTATTTAGTCATGTTGAATGAAGGAGATGGAAATGCTCCAGAAATGCCTCTTTGAACTAACTCCAGTATATGTGTAGCTCTCCATGATTTACCTTTGTAATACTTATCTTCAAGATACTTACTAAGTATGTAACCTTGGCAAATGTCACTATAAAAATGAACATGTGGAAACCTTAAAACCATGTCATCTTGATTGAGTTTATCTAGGTAGTTATAGTTTAGATGGTCAAATCACTCATTCCATATTTTAATCACTCCATATAGATGAGTGAGCAATGCAGTAGAGGGTTTATAAGAAGAAAAATGTGGGAAAGTATACAATTATGATTAGTGTTCTACTTCCCCAAATACAAATATGGAGTCACTATTAACTTCACTAATAATTAGATAATTAAGTGTGAACTCAACTCTCTTACCCGAACTGATATGAGTGATATGATAAATAGATAAAAAAAATAGTGGTTAAAGAGGAAAACATAGAACATCATGAAATGTACCATCATTCACTTAAAATGATCCTCTCCTTCTAAATTATATGGAAGCATTATCTCCCACAAATATGGAAGGCATATAACAAGGCTTGAATGACAAGAAAAGGCCTTGAGATAAATCTATGTGGTACAAGGCACTAGAGTCAATAACCTATGTGGCAAGATGGGACACAAATTCAACAAGTGATTTACCTTTATCTTTCCCCTTTCTATTTTATTTGGACTTAGAAGCATCATGTACTGATGAACTCTATTTGGTTGAAGTAAATGATACTAATATTATGTTTCTCAATCATCTTTGTCAGTTGGTCAATTTGCTTCTTAATGCACTTGGTTTCTTCATGCCCAGATTTCTTACAGTAGGTGCATGTGAGTCACTCTATCATGGGTTTCCAATTTTAAGAGAACTCTTTTGATGCTTTGGACTTAGCATCAAAAATTTTACCATTTATTTGATTTCAATCCTTTATGTTATATTTATTCTTGTTACTACTAGAATCCTTCTATTTTTCATGAATCATAATTAAGGCTTATTATTGAGAGGACCTCATTGTATGCATTTAAATAAGCTTGTCTTACTCCTAAGTTAAGTCAATAAAAAATTCATATAATGATGATATGGTCCATATAGCTCCAAGGGAATGTTTGGTGGTGTATAAGGTATAAAAAAAGATAGAATAGTCTGAATCTATTTTACAAAGGATGGAAAGAAGAATTTGATCACCCTTTTTGTCAGTATTGCATAGTTTCAATTGTAACATGAGTTATTTGAATTTTGTGAAGAAGTATTTTATAGTGTTATACATTCTTAGGCTCAAAATGACGAGTTCATTCTCTAACTCATGACCCCTCATTATATCCTACTTCTTAAAGAGTGTTTCCAATATATTCCACACTTTATTAATAGTTTTAGATTCGGTATTAAAGAGATAGTTGGGGGACATAGACAGACATAACATATTGTAGGTTTCATCACTTTTATTGTACCACTTCACCTTCTTTGCATTAGGTGTCAGTTATGTTTCTATATCCATAGTGATATGATGTAAGCCTTAACTCCTCAACACGATACTTATTTTGAATTTATGCTCATTATAGTTCATCTAAATAAGAAGCGATACTTGATATTGATCCATGGTAATAAGTAAGATGTGCTAAACTAAGTGTGTTCGAAAGATAAGAATGTGAAACCATGTAGAATAAAAAAATATTTTATTTTACAAAACATAAAAATATTATCAATACATGGAGCTTAAAAACTCACACTTTCAAAAAATGACACCTAAAATGGAGATATTAGTTGAAATTTATGGAACTTTGACGATTTCTTAATCATAAAATAATTCTCCAGTTTGCATAAATATTGGGTGTGTAAAATTTTGGCCCATAATTTTGAGGAAACATTAATCACCCTTGGGTTCCCTATGACCAAAATATAAATTCCCATCTAACAATGGGGATAAATTTTAGGATGAGGTGAATACCACAGTAAGTCATTGGGCTGAATTTTATGTCCTTGTCCAGTTAATAGCATGATAATTCACTAGTTTGAATTTGATATCCTTGTGGATGTCACCAGACTTAAGAAGGCATAATGAACTTAGATAAAAACATGATAGGTTGGTGATAATGGCAAAAGTTTTACATTAGACTTGTATTCTGTTTGTGCAGTGGTCAAAGTTTTGTTCTTCCTTTAGAATCATCAAAGTTGTGGACTACATGAGTAGCCCAAGTTTCCACCATCAAATTATGGACTATCATGGTAGTCAAAATGACTAGTGTTGGGATTTAGGACTTCTATTATAGTCAAAATGTCTGATGTTAGACATTTGGATTGTCAAAGTAGTATTAAATTTTGACACATTAGGGTTTTTGATTGTGACAGGAGTCAAAAATTATGGCATCAAAATTATGAGCTACCAATGTAGTTAAGAGTTCCACATTAGGTTTTATGGATACTACCATAGCTCAAACTTCTAACTTAGGTTTTATGACCAAAATTACAGTTAAAGGTTCCATGTCAGATAAAGGAGTGCACCTTATAGTGGTGGAGACAAGAGGACCTCATGCAAGGGTTAGAGATGGGGATTTTAGGAGTAGTTTAGAATTATTACAAGTGCAAATAGGGCAAAAATGTTTGCAAAGTATAAAAAACATAGATCTATTATATCTCTATAAAATAAACTAAAGACCCACAAAGGATCTCCAAAATCATATGAAATATTTTCATTTAAATACCCAATGTGGTTCTGATTTCCACAAAATCTATGAAAATGCCTTAAAACCCTTTGAAATGACTGAAATCAACTGCCACAAAACTACATCATGTTTTGTAAATGATCATAATTTTTTTTCACCTTTTAAAATTGATGGTGCAATCCATTCTGTATGAAAATATACAAGATAATAGATTTCTCCAAAAGAAGAGAAAAATATCATAAAGGGTGAATATTCAATATGCTAAGTTAAAAAATGTCACATATATAAAATGTAAGCTAAAAATTAAGATTTCACGATAGGAACAATGACATTCATCTAAAAAAAAGGATTTGATACCATGTCAGAGTGATCTACAATCAATAATTGGGTCTGGATAGGATCGAATGAATGATGAAATTTCTTATTGTAGAATTGAAATTAAACATGAGCTAGAAAAAGACCTACTATTCATCAATTAAAAGATTACAGTATTAACATTAGCATCATTAGTTCTTCATTATTTATTCTTTAGGAAAGGTAAATATATAGATGAAAGATAAACATATCCTCACATCTTCATGAATGTGAGATTATATTACCAATGATGTGAAAATAAACTTAAGAAAGCTATATGTAGATAAAAACCATTAAATGAAATACAAATTTACATTAATACATAAAATATTGGAAAATAATGAAAAAGTAAAGATCTCATTCAAAACTTTAAAAAGATACTCACTAAAAGATAAAAGGAGTATCAAAGATCAAGAAGAGGGTCACAATTTTAAAGTATTGGATGATTGAGTGGTCAATTAGATAAAGCATTAAGGGGTACATCTCTGAAGAAAAAAATATTTAAACCTATAAGTGTAAAGAGATTTTGATGTCAAAATTCTCAATTGTGATGTAATGTTATCTCTAATTAAATAAATAAAGCATTGACTATGTTTTTGGTTGTGTTTTATTATGTCTGAGTGTTGTGTGATACGTATTGGAGATAAAAGTGATTATTAATTTAGCTCCTTATACCTCCCACCTACACCAAAAGGATAAGTGGTTGGGTCCATGCAGCTACGCATAGATCAATTACCAAGATATTTCATACTATAATAATAATAAGATTGACAAATGATGGTTAGTGTGACATATGTAAACATCACGTGTCAATATTTTTGATTTTCTAAGATAAGTTGTAGTTCCAACCTTTAGATACAATATTTTAGGGTGCAAACATTGAAGGATTTTCTCATCTTAAGTTTTAGGTAAATAATTTCACTAGAAAAATAAATTTTTAAATAAGAATATATATTTAGCGATAAATAGAATGAATTATTAAAAAATAAAATAAATATTAATAAAATTTGTCAAAGGTTTGGATAATATATATCCTCTAGTTGTTACTACTATAAAATAATATTTATAGTATTCATTTTACTAATTAACATGAAACATGAATGGTATTTGTTATATTGTCTAGTACTTAATGTTGATTATTATATCAATAGATGTTTTTAAAATGATATTTAGGCAAGTTGGGAGTTGTAATGACATCAATGTGTTAACTTTTAATTATTTGAAAGACAATATTATTAAGCAATTTAATTATTTAAAAGATAAAATTATAAAACAATTTAATTATTTAAACGACAAAATTATAAAATAAAAAATAAATAACATACATAATATTTAAAAAAAATTAAAAATATATAACTAGAAATAAAATCAAACCAGAAAATAATGATAACACCGAATGAAAAAAAGGCGCAGAAGACAGTAAAGGATAGTGATACAAAAAGGTATGTTATCATAAACTTATTTAGCTCATGATTTCTTATATTTGTGTTAGGCTGACTGCTTTATAAACTTCTTTGATGCACTTTCCATTTTATTTGGCATTTGGACACTTAACACAAAACTTGTAAATAGGTTTGGTTGATATGTGATATACAACTAAAAATATTATATTTATGGTATTTGTTAGATGTTTACATATACATATATATAAGTTATCAATTGAATTATTTTTAATTAAATCGATCACCATTAGAAAATCCACAAATAAATGATCTCCAAAGTTTAAAATACTATTTTACAAAGATGCCATATTCGCTATGGATCTTCACATCATATTGCTTTTGTAATTTACTCTGACATAGCTATGCTAAAGAAAATAAACATGAAAGTGAAATACATTTCACTTACAAAGTCACTTTCAATTTTTTTTATTTTTTTAAAATATAATATTATAAATTATTATTTATAATTCATAATTATAAATATATAATAGAAAATTAATATTTATATTTAATTTTAATAAAATGTATTATATACATAAATATTATAATAGTTATAATATTAATTATATACCAAAAATAATATATCCTAGATACATATGGGGAACCCTAAGTGAAACATTGAGTTTATGAAGAACATGGATAGGGTGATGATGACAATGACATCTCTGATCTGGGAAATGAATGGAGCAACAACAAAGATACAAAACCCATTTGTAGGATCATCATTAACTCTTGCCTAGAACTTTCAAAATATATCAATTTATTTTGAACATATAAAGAAGAACATAGCTATGGAAGTCTCCAACACTACTCAAGTAGATTTGGATACTAACTATGAGTACAATAAGGTATATTTTTGTTAAACAATACTCAGTTTGATGTAGTTATTGTGGTTCCAGAGGCCAAAGCCACAAAAATAGATCGACCCTACAACTCTCTTCTAGAGTTTTGAACTTAAAAATATGGGACAAGAGTCCATCTTATGCTACGACTATGGCAAAGGTGAAGCTGGATATGTCCAAGCCATTGGCACCATAAAAAATGAATCTATCCATTTCATTTGATGTAGGGCAATTTCAGAGTCTTTTGGAAAGAGAATAATACTTGTAAGATTTGTGGATGATTTACATGTTTTATAACTTATGGAATTTTCTCCTAGATTTGAACAGTTGGATTAAGGAGAATTGGCTACCTATAATGGAAGGTAAATTGCCTACTTTTCCTAGTGCAAAAGGTTATTTTATCATTTGCTTTGATTTTGTATAGGATATGAACTTAATGTTTCACAATCTTCTTTGGTCTTAGAGTAATAATGTCTTGACCTTCAAACCATGGTTTTCATCATTTGACCCTCACTCTAAGGCCTTTGATGTTAGACTAATTTGAGTAATGCTGGCCTTTTTACTCTTACAATTTTGGACTCATTTCTACTTCAAATCTATATGTGATTCATTGGGTAAATTTTTATATATGGATCCCAAGGCCATTCACCACACTATGGTTGATCAGATTTTAGTTAATCTAGATGTTTCCAAAGAGATTCATGAGTATATTGATTTGAATGTACAAGATCACACTTGGAAGTAATGTAGCGACTATGAGGCCTTGTCCTTTTCATGTAGGAATTATTTTCAAACATGTCATCTTGCTTCTTATTTAATATTTCTAAGTGTAAAAAGAGGATCTCATGGTGGAAGGAGGCTCTCCATCAGTATCATATTATATAAAAAGAAAGTGACTCATAGATTCACAGAGCGATTCTAAAAAAATAGAATAAGAAATGGTTTTGGCTCAAAATGAAGTAGAACCAGTGGCATAAGTTTCTTCCTCGTTGGGGAAGGAAAATATAGCTCAAACAAGTGGTTATGAGGATTTAATAATTAATTCTTTGAATCAATCATAAGTTTTATTGGAAATTTGCATTCCTATCCTTCCTGATGATGGGGAGGAGTGGACTATTATGGGTAACAAAAAGAATTATCGATAAAAGAAAGATTTAGAACCTCTAAACATGACCCTCAAATCACAAAAGGATATTTTTTAAGGGCCCTAAATGTTTCTTTATTTTGTGTTGATATTGATGGGTTTTACCCCATTAATGGAGAAGAACCAAAGGCTCTAAAATATACAGAGCACAATAATTGTCGATCAATCTCAAAAACATAAATTATTTGAATGTAATGTGTTACATATATAGGACAAAAATCTCCTAAAATATATGAGATAAAGCTAAACCCATAAAACACTCATTATAACTAACCCAAATCCCTATCCTAACTCTATATGATTTAAATAAACCACTTACATTCATTCAATTTTTGTCTAATGTATTATTTTTTGTACACTCTAATAACTAATGTTAGGACTAATTCCTAACATTCCCCCCTTAGTTATAACATGGGCTGAGGATTTAAAAAGTTCCTTTTATACATATACTTATTTACTCCACCACAAATCAGTTGGCACTAAAAAAAAACACAATGAATGGATGAAGCACTATGCTCATAGAGGTCAGACACCTACTCTGATAGCAGTAATGGGTTTTACCGCATTAATGGAGAAGAGCCAAAGGCTCTGAAATGTGCAAAGCATAATAATTATAGATCAATCTCAATAACATAAATTATTTGAATCTAATATGTTACATATATATGACAACAATCTCCTAAAAAATAGGATATAAAACTAATCCCATGAAACACTCATTATAATTGTCCCAAATCCTTATCCTAACTCTACACGATTTAAAAAAATCACTTACATTTATTGAATATTTGTCTAATATATTATTTTATTTACACACTAATAACTAATGTTAGGACTAATTCCTAACACATCTGTGGTTGTTGTGGTAGTGTTGGTTTATTGTTGGTTGTTTTTCTACAGATATTTTTAATCTTAGCTATTTTTTAAAACCATGTCTATTGGTTTTCTTGTAAAGGGTAGGGTCCCTATTTTGTAAAACCCTCTTTTACCTTTAGTAAAAATATATCTTAAGAAAATATATGTAAAATAACATATAAAATCATAAATCTATGTGATTTAATCATATGTCACTCCATAACTTATATATTTTGAATCATATTTATGTATAGCCATAATTTATAGGATTGGTACTATGATCTAGATTAATATGATATAGATACTTATTGAGATTATACATATTTTTGAACATAGGTTTGATATTTAATACAAATTTATTATACACATTTACGTACATATGTTTAAAATTTAATATAAAGTTATTAAACATTTATTATATTTTTGTTAATATGAATTTACTATAAGATGTTTATAATTTTATGACTAATTTTTTTTTATTTAATAAATATGTAGGGAATATAGTTCGACCAAAAAATATTTTGAAAATTAACAATATAAAAATGAATATGAATAACAAAGGTGAGAACTATGGAAAGAATATGTTGGAGAATAATAAAGACAAAAATAACAAGTACTAATGATAGATGAGAAGAGAATAAACTATCATACATATTTTAGATAAATCTATGTAAAATACACTGATAGATATCATTCACAAGGTACTTATATCACATTGAATTGTGATTTTAGTGGAATGGGTATCTCTAAAATGATATCTATCACTGTATTTTACATAAATTTATCTTAGATATGTATGTTAGTAATGAACCCAAAAACTATCAAGAACAAGAAAATTACAAATAAACTAAGATTTTGAAACAATACTCAAAATTGATTCATATTTATGGATTAAAATAATTACAAACCCAAAACATTCTTAAATAAGCCTCAAATTAGAATTTAAAATTGACATCCAAAAATTCAAAATATCTAAAATCTAAAAAAAAAATGTCTATTTTTAGCACCCATTATTTATAGTAAGTTTCACATGCAAGCACATGTGGCTGTAAATTTTTTCCAAAATTACCTAAATACTAAAATTATCCTATGAAATGAAATTAAACTAAAGTTGACTTTTGGTTTTACTAATATACAATTTTTTTAAATAGAAAATTCTTGAAAAAATCATTAAACATTAATTTCATACCCTCAGATGATTATGTTTAGCCTAAAAAAAAAATTGAAATCAACTCTAAGTGGATAGAGTATCTTAGAGTAGAGTCAAGCTTTTTGATACAATCATTTTAGTGTGTGAAAGAGATTAAATGGAGTTACGAGTCAAAAGATATGGCCTCCAAAAGGTTGGCTTATTTTTTCTATATCATTCTCCTTTGGTTGAAAGCAACTCAGCTCCTACAAGTTGTCTTGATTGTACTACTAGAATTTTTATATTTCAATCTTCTTTAGCTCCCATTCTATAATCTAAGTGTTATCTTCTTGTTGCAATCCTTCCCACTTCACCAAATACCAGTTATAATTCCCTCACCTTGTGCTCATTATCTTCATTTCCAAAACTTTCACTATTTTTTCTTCTTATTTAGAACTTCTTGCTCCCAATTTACTTCTTCGTCTTCATCCTCTTCACAATATTCTCCATAGAACTCATATAAATATGAAATATTAAATACTAGAGGTATATCAAAATTCTATGGTAAACTTACCTCATATGCATTATCATTGATTTTATTCACAATTTTGCATGATCCAATTTTCTTATACTTCAACTTATGGTATGTGCCTTTTCAAAATATCTCTTTCCTTAATTAAACCAATACCAACTATCCTTCTTCAAATACCTTGGATCTTCTTCTGACATTTGTTACTACTTTATATTTCTCATTATTTTTTTGTAACTTTATTCTTACTCTTTGCAACTACTCTATATGTTTTACAGATACTTCTGCATCATCACTAAATTGATCTACAATTGGAAATTGTACCAAATCTAAAATACACAGGATTTCTCCCATAAACAATTTAAAAATATGACTTTCCTATTGATCTATTTATTAAATTGTTATATACAAACTCAGCTTGTGTTAAATCCAAGTCCCATTGCTTTGGCTTCTCGCCCACTATGCATCTCAATAAAATTTTCAATCTCCTATTCACAACTTCTATCTATCCATCTTTTTTTAGGTGATATGCACAACTAAATTGGAGCTTTGTATCGATCTTCATCCACAAAATCTTCCAAAAATGACTTAGAAATTTTATGTCACTATCTAAAGTAATATTTTTTGGAACACCATGAAATCTCACAATATCCATAAAAAATAATTTTACAACTCTAGTGGCATCATTGGTTTTCTTACATGCAATGAAATAAACCATTTTATAAAATTTGTCTAAAATAAAAAAAATCAAATCATTACCTCTTTGTGTGTTTGGTAATCCCAATACAAAATCCATACTCAAATCTATCCATGTTCTTCTTGAAACCGGTAATGACATGTAAAGTCGAATATTTTGTGCATCTCATTTATCTAATTGACATATTCTACACCTTGAAACATAACCTGTCACATCTCTCTTCATATTTGGCCAAAAATACTTTTTCTACACCAAAGCTATTATCTTTATTTTATCAAAATATCCAACAAACCACCACTATGTAATTCTCTTATTATATTATTTTGTAGAGACCCAATTGGACTACATAATTATTTTTCTTTGAAGAGATGACCTCCCTGTATAAGATACTCATCATGAATAATATCTATCCCACTTGTTAATGGATTCTTGCACTACTCAACTACCTTACCAAAATATGGGTCAGTATCATATAATTCTTTGATAGCTTCAAATCTAACTACTTCACTCACCATAGTAGTCAATAATGTTACTCTCCTTCTTAATACATTATCTACTTGACTCTATTTTTTTTATTTATGCTTTGACACAAAATTATACCCCTACAAGAAAAAAATCCACTTTGAATGCCTACTATTCAACTTCTTTTATGTATTCACATACTTCAAAGCTTCATAATCTGTAAATAGTATAAAATGCTTAGGCACCAAGTAATGTATCCAATCTCTTAATGCTTGTACAATTGCATAAAGTTCAACATCATATGTATAATATTCTATTCTTACGTCATTCACTTTCTCACTAAACTATGCTATTGGCTTTCCTTCTTGACTTAACATAATACCAATTCCCACAAACAAAGCGTCAAAATCAACCTCAAACACTTTGTTAAAATATGGTGGTGCTAAAATTAGTATTTTTTAAATCTTATTCTTCAAAATTTAAAAACTTTTTGTGGCTACTCTAGTCCATGCAAATTCCTTCCCTCTCATGCAATCTGTTATTGGTGCCAAAAATGCTACTAAAGTTTTAAATAAATTTTCTATAAAAAGTTGCTAAACCATGGAAACTTCTTACCTCTGTAATGCTTCTTGCAATATGCCACTCAACAATTACCTTTATCTTTTTTTCATCCATTTTCACACCATCTGCTAAAACTACAAATCTAAAAAATACCAAACTATTTTGCATAAACATGTACTTTTTCAAATTTGCATAAAACTTGTCCTTTATTAACAAATCCATTACCATTCTTAAATACCGTAAGTGTTCTTATTAAGTCTTACTGAATATCAAAATGTCATCAAAATAAACAATTGTAAACTTACCAATATATTCTCATAGCATTGTATTTGTCACCCTCATAAATGTGCTAGGTGCATTAGATAATCTAAATGGCATCATCATCTACTCATATAAGCCATCCCTAGTCTTGAATACGGTTTTCCATTCATCTCCTTCATGAAATAAAATATGATAATAACCACTCCTTAGATCAATCTTTGTAAAATATTTTACTCTTACAAGCACATCCATCATATTATCTAAATAAGGTAGATGAAACCTATACTTTATGGTAATTTTATTAATTTCTCTACTATCCCCACACATTCTCCATCTTTCATCTTTCTTTGGATTTAGCAATTTTGGTGTTGTATATGAACTCATACTCTCCCTTGTTACCTTTTTCCATAATAATTTAATAACACGTTTATTTAATTCTGCATATTCTGTTGGACTCATCTTATAAGCTGTTTCATTGGGTAGAGCTAATCTTAGAATCAAATCAATGTGATGTTGAATATCACTCTTCAGTGATAAACCATCTGGTAACTCATCAGGTATAACATCTACATATTATTTCAACACTCTTGTTGCTTCTATTAGTATTGACACCATTTCTATTTCTTTATTCTTTGCTACTAATGCATAACAACAACCTACTACCTTTATATCTTAGATAATTATTTAGTAGAGAGCATGCTTTTTGTCTTATCTTCCTCTTTAAGAGGTAACAAAACTACCCTTGTACCACCTTTTCAAAATGTGTATGTGTTTTTTGCTCCATCATGAACTACTTTCCTATCAAATTACTATGGTCTCCCTAATAACACATGACATGCATCTATTGAAATAAAATCAAATGATATTTCATCATTATAAGGTTTTTTTATAGAAAACTTGATCAAACACCTTTTATCTATTGTAACCTCATTCCCTTTCTTAAACCATAAAATTTGATAAGGGTTAGGATGATTTTCACATTGTAAATTTAATTTCTCAATCATTTCTTTAGAAATAATATTTTTACAACTACCACCATCTATAATTACTTTACATACCTTTCTACCTAAAGTAAATCTTGTTCGAAAAATATTTGATTATAGCCATGCATCACCACCTTCTTTATTCTGCACTTGATCCTTCCTTGGAGCGATCATGATTCTTCTCTTTATGAGATTCTCTCCAACATCGACTCATGAAACTTCATTATTCTAATCTTCTATTTCAACCTTAATTAGATTTACTCTTGGGCGATTTCTTGCCTTCTTTCTTGATCTTGATATTGTGGACAATCAAACGCTCTATGCCCTTCTTTCTACATCTATAAAAGACATAAAATCTATGCTAATTCAGAACTCATCCTCTAGCATCACCATAATCTCATCCTCTTTGAAATCCTCTTCCTTTTTGTTGGTATTGAAGCCATTACCTATTATCATCTTGCCTTTTTGCACCACATGATGATTCACCTTCATTGGCATTCAAACCACCTCTAATGTTATTAAACCCACCTCATCCCCTTATTGGAGGGGATCCACCTCTTTTTAGACCAGTAGATGTCTTTCTAAAAATCTATCTACTTTTCTTTTATGCCTTCAAAGCTAATTGATAAGCCTCCTCCATGTTAAGTTTCTATGCATGCTTAATTCATCTTGAATAATTTTTTTAAAACCATTTACATACCTTGCAACCATCTACTCTTCTGTTTCATCATGCTCCACTCATATGAAAAGTTTATAAAATTCATATATATACTCTTGTATATTATGATCATTTTGTCTCTAATTCTAAAATCTTATGTATAAGATTTGTGCATAATCTATAGGAAT
Source organism: Torreya grandis (assembly GCA_037957365.1). Taxonomy (NCBI): domain Eukaryota; kingdom Viridiplantae; phylum Streptophyta; class Pinopsida; order Cupressales; family Taxaceae; genus Torreya; species Torreya grandis. Next base: position 127,499 of record JARHVA010004898.1, on the reverse strand, counting down.
AAATTTATTCCTCCGCTTCTTCTTCATCTTTTTCCATGAATTAATCTTCTCTTTACCTTTTCTCTATCTCTCTTTTTATAGGTGATTCCACCAAATCATTACATGAGCTTTTAATTTCGTGCATGCAAAATTTACCTTCTTATCTTCTCTCATAGTCTTCCACTCAAAGAACTTCTCCATGCTATTCATCCAATCTATCAACTCCTATAGTTTTAAACTACCTCCATAATCTAGAACATCAACTTTGATTCTTTCATTTCTTCTTTATAAAGCTCAAACCATCATCTCTTACATGTATGGTGGTTTCTTTTCTTATTCTTCTTCTTGTTGAACTTCTTCATCATAATTTTTATCTTCTTCTTCACCACCTTATTTTATCTGTTGATTGGTGATAACCTCTATTAATTATTAAACTTACCTCTGTAGCTCTTGTATAGTTTGGTTCATCTATGTAGCACCTCTTTGTCCTCTCACCATTTTTTAATCATCCAATATTTGAATATACTCTGATACCAGATAATGAACTCAAAAACTATCAAGAATAAAAAAATTACTATTAGGCCAAGATCTTTAAGAAGTACTCAGAATTGCTTCATATTGATTGATTGATTGAAATAATTAATAACCCAAACCATGTTTAAATAGGCCTCAACTCATTATTTAGAGTTGACTTGTAAAAATTCAAAAAATCTAAAATCTAGAAAAAAATTCTATTTTTAGTAACCACTATTTATAGTAAGTTTCACATGTAAGTACAATTGGCTCTAAAAGTTTATCAAAATAACCTAAATACTAAAATTAGCCTTTGGAAAAAAATTCAACTAAAGTTGACTTTCGGTTCTAAAAATATACAATTTCTAAAAATATATAATTTCTAAAGATAGAAATTTCTCAAAAAAATTATTAAATGTTAATTTTAGACCCTCAGATAATCATATTTGGCCTCCAAAAAATATCTAAATCAAATTTAGGTGGATAGAACAACTTAGGGTAGATTCAAACTTTTTGATATAGTCAATTTGGCATGTGGAAAAGCTCAAGCGAAATTACGAGTCAAAAGTTATGACCTTCAAAAGATTGACCTATTTTTTCTGCATCACCCAGTAAATATTTTTTTAATTACAAATACTTTTTATAATAAATATTTTTATTTTAATTTAATTGAATTTATATTTGATGATTTAATGGTGATCCCAAAATTAAATTTTTAATTTTAAAATAACAAATTAATTATTAAAAATAAATGCATTATAATAAAATCAGACATATTTATATTAATATAAATTTATAAACTAATAAACAAATTTTTATTATAAAATAAAAAAGAGAATTTCTAAAAATAAAATAATTTATATAAAAGAGATAATAAATTATTTTAAAATTCAATCAAGTTAATAACATTTATTCAATATGCATATATATTAAAATTAAAGAACGTATAATGGTCAAAGCCTTTGGTGATGATGCGAGTTAGGAAATTAACTCCGACTCAAAGGCTAAAACACCTAAAGAGAACCAAATCCCCATACAATTAAATGAGATTAAATCTAAGTTGGAAAATGTCATTGAAGAAAAGAATCTTGGGAATGAAAGAGAAAATACAAATTCATTTACAACACCAAAACTAGATTCAACAACTCGTGCACCATCAGTAAGCTCTCAACCCATTAGCTCAATTGAGGGGAGGGTGCGGAATGAACTGTTATTAGTAAGAAAAATAAAGGTTTTGTTAAGAAGGGCCTAGATCCATTGAACCTAATACTCCATTCTCATAGAGGGGAAATACTTGGAGGGCCATAGTTTTTATTTTGGGTTTTTGTAGGTTTTTGTTTGTTGTTGGTTTATTGTTTGTTTAGACTTTTTAAGTGGTGAATTCTATTACCTGTTGGTAGAGGTGTATTGTTTGAGATTTTATTGTAAACTATTTTTATCCATTGTAGAATGGTGGGATCTCTTTCAAAAACCTCATTTTACCTTTAATATAAAAAAAATGCATAAATATTGAAAAATAATTTTTATTTAAAATTAAACGAGATTAATAATATTTTTCATAAAAATATGAATAAAAAATTTCCTAAAAATAAAAAATCTATCAAAAATAATTAAAATCAATTAAATTGAATCATTATATATATATATATATATATATATATATATATATATATATATATATATATATTCGTTGATTTTTTATTATAATATATTTTTAAAAAATTTTACTTTATCAATTAGAAGTTCACACCATTAAAATTATATGATAGAAATTTTTAAAAATATTTCGAAATCCTCTCAAATTTTTATTGATATTTTATATATATATATATATAAACCATTAATCTTATTTAATAATCTTGAATCATTTTTAAAATCAAATATTTACAGCCTCAACTATTAATGGAATCAAGTTTATTGATCATGTATTATTTTTTAAAATTTTATGGCATTGTGTTCATAGTTTTTCTCAAAGTCTACTTATATCATGCATTTTTATTGCAACTCTTATCTTCTTTGTTTTTATGATTCAATGGCATGCCTACAATGTTGCTGAAATCAATTGTGCATGACTGACAATTTTTTTGGTTATTCATTTTCATCTCGTTTTTGATAAAATTAGTTTTATTTCAATAGTTGTTTAAAGTGTCAGCTTCAAGTTTTTCAGGTATGGAAGAAGGGACTCAGTATTAGTGTACATTAAGTTTGGTGAGGGACTCACTATTAATGTATTTTAAATATGGTGATTCATATTGTGATGTAGATGTTACATACGAATGCACAATTATATTAATATTAAGCCTACGATTTTACGAAGTCACATTTTTTAAATAAATAGAAAGTTTTAAAAAAAAATTAATTTAAAATAAAATAATTGAAATATATTCAAAGGATGGATTTTACAAATATAATACATTATAAATATATCATATAAAAAATATTTAATACTAAATCTTATATGTTATGATAGATTAATAAGATATGGTGCAGCGACACCCAAATTATTTATATAGAACTTAAAAACAATTAAAATTATACAGCTCAAAATGTAAGCTAGTCAAGAACATGCCCACTTAATAATGTAAAAGAAAATGTATATTGAATGTGATAGATTTTGAATTTTTTTTGGGATATATATATATGGTTTGAATGGTTCAGCAGTTGAGCAATCAGCTGCTATATCGGATTTCCCAATGATTTTTTTTTTTTTTTATGGTGGCGGGGTGGGGGGGGGCTGGGGCGATTATATTTGGTTTGAAATGCTTTTGGAAGAGTAAACATAAAAATATTTAAACGAAGAGAGAATCAGATTTCCCAATAATTTTAATGGTCACCTTCAGTGATATCTCCGTTGGCGATGTCGTGTAATTTGATATTGACGTGACAGTTTTTCGGAACAATTACTCAACTTAGAAGGGACTCAAGGGAAGAATTCCATCGGCCTGCATTTTTCATCTATATTTCGCCACGATTTATATTTTAGTCGAGCTTTCTTCAATTATAATCAACTCAATCAGCATTAAACCGCCAATAGTCGATGCAACCACAATACTGTGAGTGCCTTTGAAGAACTCTCGTGATTCATCGACCTTGCTTGCTTCCACAAACAATCGTTACGCCAAAACCACCACCCGCCTAACTTAGCTATTTGCGTTATCTTTGCTTCCTCAAAAGCAATCGTTGGATTCTCAGTATTTATATTCTATGCCCTAACAGATATAAACCATAGTGATAAGTGCAATCTCTCTATTTCAAACAATGGCTTTTGGAATTAGGCTGCTCACTGTGCTTTTCTGCATCATCTGCATCTACAACAATGGCCTTTACAGGGCAGAGGGATTATTAAGCTTAAGCAAGGACTACTACAAGCAGACGTGCCCAAATGCAGAGAGTGTGATTCGGAACACCATACGCAACGCTACCAAATTCGACCCTAAAATCCCTGCTCGTATTCTCCGAATGCATTTCCACGACTGCTTCATTCGCGTATGTATTGTATTTCTATATTTGTTGTAATCTATCATGTCTGTCAATCCATTGCCTAATCATAATTACAATGATAATGGTAATGATGTACAGGGGTGTGACGGATCAGTGTTGTTGGATTCCACCGCTAATAATACTGCAGAGAAAGACGTACCACCCAACGTGTCTCTCCGCTCGTTTTATGTAATCGATGATGCCAAGAGCAAGGTGGAATCCATGTGTCCCCAAACTGTTTCCTGTGCAGACATTCTTGCCATTGCCGCCAGGGATGTTGTTGTGCTGGTAAGTCGTAATATAATACGGATACCCCTATTTCTTATCTGTACATATTCATGAAATGATTACTGATAACTTGTAGGCCGGAGGTCCGGAGTGGGAAGTTCTAAAGGGCCGAAAGGACGGAGTGATATCGAGAGCAAACGAGACGAGGAATTTGCCGGCACCCACATTCAACATTTCCCAACTATTACAAAGCTTCAACCTTCGCGGACTCTCCCTCCACAATATGGTGGCATTATCCGGTATTCAAATTCACATTAACATTAGGCTTCCTTTTTTATTTTGAACGCTAACAATACTAAATATATCATCAGGTGGACACACGCTGGGGTTCTCTCACTGCTCTTCATTCGCGAGCAGACTACACAACTTCAATGCAACGCATGTGGTGGATCCAACCTTGCAGCCACAGTTTGCGCAAAGCCTACTTTCTGCTTGTCCAAAGGGCAACACCAACGCCAGCGCAGGAGCATTTCTGGATTCCACAGCAAATCGCTTCGACAACGCATATTTTAAGCATTTGGTAGAGGGCAAAGGAGTGTTCGGCTCCGACCAGGCTCTCTTTACCGTGAAGAAAACCAAGACAATGGTGCAGGCGTTTGCGAAGGACGAGAAGGCGTTCTTCAGAGCATTTGTAAGGTCCATGCTGAAAATGGGGAGCGTGGGAGTGAAAACCAGCGGTGGAGAAGTGAGATTGAATTGCAGAAAAGTCAATTCCTGATGAAAAAAAACAGAAATCGATTTGCGAGTGGCGAGACATTTAATGTATGTTTGTTTCGAATTGATTATTGATTGTGTTGATCATTGTACCCAACAATTAGTTAATAAAAATTATACCTAGATTTTTTATTTTTCGCGGGATTCGCACCCATGTATCTAGATCCTCACCAACTTATGAGTAATTCAATTTCCACGAGTATTTAACATGGCATGTGTTATTATGGGAACGTTTTATTAAGATTATTATTAATAAAAATATATACTGTAAAAGGTTATACAATAGGACAGGTGGTATACATAGTTTACATTTCTTATTAGAAGACATATCAGTTTAAAGTAAGTCAACAAAATAACAAAATCAATTATTAGTGTCATCTAATTTACAATATCACAAATATATGATATACATAAAATAACTTTTGACACAAGTCACTGTAGTATAAGGAGGGGTGGAGGATCATCTTTAGGTGGTAGAGTAGTATAAGAAAAAGGTTTTACCAAGGGAGTATTCAGAGCCACCCAACCATCCATAGGGTCTAGAGTATCTAAAGAAATAATAATGTCTCACACATCGAAATGCTACACCCCAGTACTAGAAGGGCCAACTAGCAACCCCTATTGAGAGAGACCAGCATTAGAGTCCCTGTGCAATAATGGGGATCATCATCTACTTCCTCCAATTAAGGGGCAAAGAAATACTAGTTGCAACTCTGAGAATGACTCTGACAATGTTTGGGCATTGGAGGTAGTGTGCCATGTGGTGGATGATTGGCTAGGATGCGACTCATGGTACAAGGAGTACTCTCCCAGTTATTAAGAAACTCTTCTAAATGTATGACCTCCATGAAAACTTTCTTATCTTGGAATTAAATCTAAATGCATGTCGAAGATAATACAAATGCATTGTTGTTAATAAAGAATTTACAAGAAGATTCCACATTATTAAATAAAGAAAATTTTCTAGCTTTCCATAATTGAAAAAGAATAACAAAACTGAAAAAAATCCATAAAAAATCAATAGAATTTGGTTAATTAGTAGAATCCCTAAGGAGGGCTAATCACCATGAGAAAGGTTCTATATGGTAGGGTTGAAAGGGATTGTATATCCACTGTCAAGTAGATTGGGCATTAGGACATGTCCAAAAGGTGTGATTAAAAGACACAATGTTGTTACATGTTAGATACTTCGGCTGAGTAATTCCAAGGTGAGAAAGACACTCATCAAGCATAAGCTTATCATAGACCATACACTAAAAGAGATGAGCTAGTTTAGGTTCAAGCTTTGCCTTCTAAATTTGGCTGAGCCAAGCAAGCCACATCCTAGATAAAGAATTAAGGTTTAAGTGCCTATTGAGCTCATGAAGTGTTGATGAAAATATGATCATCACTTGATAAAAGAGGGATGGAGAATATTTTTTGAATGGAGTATCAAAATTCCACCTCCAATCTTTCCAACACAAATATGGAGGTTGTAGACCCAACTTGTGAAGCAAGTGATATGGCATTAATTCCTAAATGTATAGAATAACTGGTAAGTACAAATTAAATAAATTGAATTTCACTTTAAGCAATGGCCAATTGGCTTAGTCATGAGTATAAACAAAATACTTTTAGTTTTAATTCATTTTGAAAAGATTATCAAAGATTGAATACAAAGCAATTCTTCCAACAAAAGGTTGTTATTGGTCATGATAGGAGACCACCATAGATTGTGGTCATTGAAGGAGAAACGTCTATGAAAACCATCACCAACCCATTTTAAATGAGGTTTAAGTGTTTTAAAATATTTCCAAATTATTTACACCATAAAAAAGCCTTCAACTTTGATCGGAGCATAACTGATTAGTAGAGTTTAGAAACGAATGTTTTTCCAACTAGATTTTCCATAAGGAGATCCAAGTGAAATACAATTATGTATAAGGATTTTCAAAGATTATTTAATTTCAATGGATCTTACCAACCATTTGCAACATAAATCACTACTCTATCTATATATGTTAATAATTTATATACCTCCTTTACCATCAGGGAGATAAGAAATATATGAGGTAACTTTATGGAACCTCATTTTTGTTTGGCATTAGACAAAGTAAAGTATATGAGAGTCTTATTTGAATTTTTTGATGAAGCTTCTAAAGGGAACCAATAGGGAGAATAATAGAAATAAGTAGCTAGCAAAATTTTAGTGCACGTTTAAAACCTCCTTACCAAAGAGAACAGTTTGGTGACCTAATATTCCACCTTTTTCTCCTCTCTGTTTGTGACATATTGGCACATGTCTACATGGGGACTATCAAAGGAAAGGGGAATGCCCAAAAACTTGAATTTCTTCTTATGTGAATCTATTTCTACTTTTATTGCTGCAACCAATATGATTTTAGCATTATACTTTGTCTGAAGCATTGTGTTTTACTCCATGGTAAGCTAGATCTAGAGGCTAGGTAAAATTGTCAAGACATTGCATAGCCTCCTTGAATGATTTTTATTACTGTACTAGAGTGAGGAAAATATCATGTTAAAAA
>JARHVA010004898.1:92500-115000 GCA_037957365.1 Torreya grandis | reverse complement strand
TAATAAACATATGGAAATACGATGTTGTAGCATATCTAGGAAAGTTATTAGAGAATATTTTATATCTTAATACTTGTTTTGTAATGGCATAATCTTATGTATAATACTTTACAAGTGTATAGTGTGGAGTGTACCTATATATAGGGGTGTATTTGATAGTTATAGATTCCTCAATGGAGTAATTCTTCTATTAAAAGAATTACATATGATTAACATAATGAATGTGTGCATTCAAAACCCCTAAAACATATATCAAATGTTAATTTGGATCATCCTATGTGGATTCAAGGTTACTGTATAAGTACTTAATTAAAATGGATATGTTAAGTCATAAGCCTAAGCTTGTAGCTAGAAGTATAATTTACCTAATCATTAGGTGTTTGAGAGACCAGACTATAATTATATTAAAATAGTCTTTTACAAAATAGAACAAGATGTTTAAATGAATGTATAATGGGTTTATGAATTCTTTATTTCTCTACAAATGATTGATTGGTTAGTAGTTTTATATTAAATACTTAAATTTAGTACATGATTATGGGAATGTTTGGTTATATCTAGCACATAATGGTGCATCATGATGTGTGCTTATAGATATGTTGCTTTGAATGTTTTTAAGTAGTTTAAACTTAGGGTATGCCTGGATGGTATAACCTCATACTTACTTGAATGTTATTATGTATGTGGGTCATTTGATTCTTGAGATCATAAATTGGCTATATGTATTTATGTAGTTATGAACTATGACAATATGAGATAACATAGAGTACTATAGTTTAAAATTATGTTATACCTGGATGGTACATATTATAGTTGTTATACCTAGACTCACAACTATGTTTGACTAATTTTATTTTAGTCTTACTAATTACTACTATGACTAGCATATTTTGTGATTATTGGTAGGACTATGTGTATGCATGAATACAATCATTGAGAGTTTAATGAATGCTCTGATAGTATATTCTTATGTTCCATGAGAATTGTGACTTGGTTTGTTATGGTTATCTACTTGAAAAGATGTGCATGTTTCCATGTATTTTAAGACTATTTTGTATGATTGATTGTGGAAAACTACTATTTATAATTCAGAATACTAGACTATGGTAATATTGGTTATCATAGGATGTAGTATGTTTGGAAACAAATTATGGAATTTGAAATCTATAGTTAATGTGTAGGTTACTCAGGTGGTATAAAATATAATCATTATTTCTAGTATGGGATAAAAAATAATGTAAGATTCAATCATATGGTTGATGGAATAAATGAATATTTTAGTTACTCCTATGTTTAGTATGATATATGATGTGTTTGCTATTAGGATGTAAACTAAATAGATATTGTGGTAGAATTGTATTTGATCAATCTGTATTGTTGATATGGAATAAGGATTGAGATGGACTTCACTAGATTACTAGCATAATAATCTCAAATAAAGGCAATCCGATCAAGTGGTGTGTATGAATTTGATTGATCTATAGATCGTTATTATTTATTATTTGTAAACCTTTAAAACAAAGTATGTTTAGTGAAATATTATCATTTTATGAGTATGATTTAAATGTTTATGTGATATCTTTTAATAGAAAATATTTTTATGATATACAGCATGTTTAGTTTAGAGATCATATAACATATGGGTACTTGCTTGTCTCTCTAGATTTTTGTGCCATCACTATCTACTAATCCATGAAGTGAGGGATATTTATTGATGGGATTAGTGCAGGGGATCATTGGTCCATGGTTGGTGTGGAAAAGTGCTCGGATGATGCCATCCCTCCCCACATTAGTACTACTCATTGAAATGAAACTTGAGATTGCCATAGACACTTGAGTTTGGGAACCATGCTCCAGGGGAGCCATGTATCTTATATGTACATTGTATTTCATTATAATTATAATTAAATATTGTCATGAAGAGTTATAATTATTTATAATTATTCTTTGACATGGCATTTGTAGACTTGTATCAGTCATGACTGAGTTAATATAATTACTTTTCATATTTGCATTTTGATGTGCTCTCATGATATTAGAGATTAGTAATATGTTTTCTAATATCCTTGTTTTCCATTATCACACTTTAAGTATCAAATATGGTCTCTATATATTCCCATGGTGTAATATATGTATGGTAAATATTTTTAATTTACAAAAAACACATATTTCTAGTTGGACCATAACGGGGTTATTACAATATAGCTGAGTCTCTATTAGAAAGTTCACCAAATGTGGAACAATAATTATCGAGTAATCTCTCTATAACAATGAATCCAACCTACTTGTCAAACCATCTATCGATTAAAATGAATCCAACCCCACTAGTACATTTTGGAAAAGGATATATAGACTTGAGTCATGAGTTATTCTAATTGCCTTTATATATTCATAGTGTAAAGATGCTTTTGATGAAAATAGAATAAAAAATTAATAGAAAATCTAACGTTATTTCTATTTAGCGCATACATCCAAACTTGCACTTTTATGTTTATATTCATCCGCTAACACTTTCTCAGACTTAATAGATTGCCTCATCTAGAGATAACATCATAGAAGAAGGTTTCCTCTTGATATTAAAAATTGGACCCACTACCACTTAGCAGGCTTTTTTTAGACAATAATTATAATTTTGTCTCTAATTATTTCATATCCTTAATTTTTTATACTCAACATTTGAATTTTTCATTTCCTTCATTTCTTATAATTAAAAAATGATTTTTTAAGGCAAAAATTAGTGCTCTTTTTTTGGGATGGGAAGCATAATAAAAAAGAGAAAACTACACTTCTTCCAAATTGGTTAGATCACTACATAGAATTCTACTGTACCTGACATCCTTTACTAAGAAATTCACCATTGCAGATTCTATAGTACGTAATTTAGCTATTTTATTATCATCTATATTTATTAAAGGATTACACAATATTTTTAATTGGTCATAGACATTGGGAAACATGTCCACTAACCACATAGTCAACCACACGCATCGTAACTCCTACCCAGCTTATAGCCAACCATTTAAGGTATTATAAGGATGCCATATAATCTAATCTAGGATTAGTCAATCAAGTTTTGTCTAATAATCCATGATATTGTGACCCTTGTGTCATGGTAATACCCACCAATCTGAAAATATCTATTGGATGGACCATCCAGTAAGGGGTCCACAAACTAGTTGTACAACTAAAATAATCTCATATGTCCATATTTATTGAGCTATGATTGTGCCAAATTTTCCATCATGAGTATCTAAGAAAAAATTATATAAATCTAGATATAAATGAGCCACCATGGAGCATCAAAAAAAATATTGATCACCCATTTAATTAATTTTACACATAATATGATACATGCTATATGACATCGCCACCCCAAAACCATCTACTTTGATGAATGACGCTAGTAAATATAAAATAAATGTTTATAATTATAAAACATCAAACCTCACTATGTCTTCTTGGTGGAATATCCTATATGGCTCCACCTCATATCACATCCGACATGGAAAATATAAATGGGACCTATGAATATACCCCACTCTCAGGTCCCTTGATACTTGGGTCCTCTCTCGTATGATGGGAAGCCATAAAAACTGATACACATATTCTAAAGTGATACTCATCTCCCTTATGAGGCACCAAAAGGTGCACATATTGGAATTATTCTTCTCATCCAATGTTACCATCAGGGAAAAATCATAATGAATCTAGCCTAATCGACCAACCTAACCAATCCCTACCTAATCTGCAATATGTAGGCTTTGATCTATCAAACTAGATATGTAACTCCCATGTCTAAACTCTTATATATACACATCCTTATACAAAAATAAAAAATAAATAACATCATTAGTCATCAATTAAATCACATATTAACATCAAAATATGATAAATTTATCAATAGCTATGTATACATTAGCATTAGATGCTACCATCAAGAGTTTAGCAGTATTATTTGAAGTGTCAATGGTAGTGTCCGTCGATGCATTTAAAATATAAAATGGGAAAAAAAAAACTAAAAAAATTCAATTCAATTATATTTTTTCATTACTTGCTACTCTAGATCGTAACAGTCCAAGGTAGCCTATAAGACATGAAATCACATTGGAAACAGGGCTCTCCATTGAGGAATTTTCATAAAATTTAGAGAAACAAATTTCAATATATTGAATATGAAAACAAAATGAAAAATAATTTTCAAATCTACTATATATAGAATTTGACATTTTCTCTACTGTGCGCATAGGTTATGAACTTCCAACTGTGATATTTTGTGCCTTGTATATCTAAATCATGAACTATAAGTTATACTAGAGCTCACACAAAGAGCAATTACATGCTATTTAGTTTTCATGAATGCTACTTAGAAATTCAAAAGTGTCATATTTTAATCTATAAGCAAACTATAATATTTTTTACAAGATAAAATAAAAAATATCCAATTATTACTAATAATAAATCTATTGAGGCATGACACTGCTAAATGGTTAGTTACTATATGGTTTATACACATACAATATGGTCATCTTATCCTTTTTATGATGAGGTGACCATGAGGCTAAATTCCCCTCATCCTAAAATAAGGGGGTATATCAATGGGGACATGTCATATAAACATGAGTCCATAGATACACAGTTGGCATAATTGGTAGAGTTTGATATAGTATACAAGATTTAGATATACACTTAGGTAAAAATTGTTGGAAATATTGTCATTGATGTCAAATTAACATTTAATGTCTAAAGGTGTTATTAATGTTTATATCTTGGCTAAAGTGTGTTAATATTAATTAAATATTAATGAATATATTTTTGGTTGTATAAAGACAAAAGAAGGCCCATGAGGAATTGGAAGAGTCATCACTAAAGACAAAAGAGGAAAAGGATTTATTTGTCCATGAATGGTCACCTTGAGGAATCTAAAGAGTCATCACTAAAGACAAAAGAGGAAAATGATGCATCTCTCCATGAAAGGTCACCTTGTGGAATCCGAAGAGTCATCACTAAAGACAAAAGAGGAAAAGGATGCGTTTCTCTATGAAGGGTCACCTTGAGGAATTCAAAGAGTTACCAAGTTAAAGACAAAGAAAGAATTCTAAGGGTCATAAAGGGTGAATGCCAAAGGTCATTTGGTAAGCTATAAATGGAGTCTTGGGAAGCCATTTATAAATAATGAAAGCGAATGATTTTATCTATCTAAGGAGAGTAGAGGAAAGTAAAGAAAAGAGAAGAGATATAGTAGTGTGATATCATTTGTTGAGAAAGCAAAATTGATAGATAGTTGGTGTTTTATACACAAGAGGGGTTGGTGCTCCTGTGGGTGGGTGCTCATGAATCATTTTTGTGTTGGTGCTCAATAAAGGGTTTGGTGCTCTTACAAGTTGGTACTTGCAAACTTTTTAACTTGAGTTGATGCTCATTTATATACTTGAGATTTTTCTCTATGGTTTTTCCCACTTTGGGTTTCCATATAAAATCTGCTCTCTCTCTCTCTCTCTCTCTCTCTCTCTCTCTCTCTCTCTCTCTCTCTCTCTCTCTCTCTCTCTCTCTCTCTCTCTCATATGTGGTGCATGTTTTTTATTTCAGTTTTAATGCATATATTGAATATATGATTAAGTGTTTAAAGCAAAAGGAATTTTATTAAGTAAAATATATATCTCATGTTTAACAATTTGTATCAGAGGAGGTTCTTTTGGAAAGAGTTTAACACCCTTAAGGTAGATCAGGGAAAGCATGATGGCCAAGTAGCTAAAGAAGGATAATAAAGAGTTAAAATTTATGGTCAAGGCTCATAAGGAATAGGTGCATCTATTGGATTCTAAGTTGACTATAGAAGAAAAAATATAAGATGTTTATTTAGGATCTTAAGAATTAGCTAGAGGTTACTAATTCAAGGTTGAAATCAAGAGAAGAAGAGTGTAATTAGTTGAAGGTTGATTTAGGTTATTTTAAGGATAAGCATGACAGGCTCATAATCCAGGTTGAGAAAGATCATGAAATATCAGTCTAAGGTATGAAGGGTGAAAGTTATAAAGGCAAATTTAAGAAGCCAATCAAGTAGCCCAATGCTTTTAGGTTTTCAAATTCTTTTCATGACAACTATTTTATTTATCATCATGTTGGTCATTGGGCAAGAGATTGTATGAGGAGAAGTAATTAGTCAAAGAGAGATCTTAGTCACATTCAAGCAAAAGGTATGAGAAATTTTGTTTGATTTTTTTGTTATAAGGTTGGCCATATTTATAAATTATTTCCAAATAGAGTTAAAAGATATTCAAGGTATGTCAAAAGATACAAAGACCATAGAAGATATGAGAAGAGCCAAAATCAAGTTCAGAGACCTAAGATAGTAAAGGTTGATTAGGTTGAGTTTAAGAGTGAGAATAAATTATTTACTATAGTGGATAAAGAATCATATAAGAAGGACTATGAAGAATCTCTTGTTCCGTTTGAGCATGAGCCTTGTCAAGATAAGATAGTTGCAAGAGTTGAGAAGATGAAAAACATTATGAATGTTCAGGTTAGTAAGTCAAATAAGTTAGATATGCTTAAACATATTTTAAGAGAAAGACACAAGAAGATCAAGGAAGTAGTAGAGGATATGTGCAAATCTCTTGAGATTTTGTTCTAGGATATTTTATGTGGGGTGTCTCTTCTAGGCTTCAAGGAGACACTTTTAATAAAAATTGAAGGATGGTGGATGTTATTGGGTCTTGGCTATGTTACATGACAAGAAGGTTAGTTGACATATTACTTTTTATATTAGTTGAGAGGGATCTAAGTGTAAGCTCTAGGATAGAGTTTGTGCCATTAATGTCAAAGGGGAGAAGTATAGTAATAGGTTTAGGAAATAGGATGCTACTGTAAGGGGAATTTATTGTATATTTTCAATTGATTCAATTAACAAGTCTTAGTTTTAGGTTGTCATGTGAAGTACAGGTTTATTATAATTGGTGATAGTTTTAGGTTACCATCAAAGACAAAGGGACATATTGTTGGAAATATTTTCATTGATGTCAAATTAGCATTTAATGTCTGAAGGTGTTTTTAATGGTTATATCTTGTCTAAAGTGTGTTAATATTAATAAAATAATAATGAATATATTTTTGGTTGCATAAAGACAAAAGAGGGTCCATGAGAAAGTGAAAGAGTCATCACTAAAGAAAAAAGAGGAAAAGGATGCATTTCTCCATGAAGTGTCACCTTAAGGAATCCAAAGAGTCATCACTAAAGATAAAAGAGTAAAAGGAGGTATTTCTCCATGAAAGGTCACCTTGAGGAATTTGAAGAGTCACCAAGTAAAGACAAAGAAATAATTTTAAGGTTCACAAAGGGTTAATGCCAAAGGTCATTTGGTAAGCTATAAATGGAGGCTTGGGAAGCCATTTATAAATAATAGAAGCAAATGATTTTATCTAGCTAAGAAGAGTAGAGGAAAGAAGAGAAAAGAGAAGGGATATAGTAGTGTGTTATCATTTGTTGAGAAAGAAACATTGAGAGATAGTCTTTTATACACAAGAGGGGTTGGTGCTCCTGTGGGTGGGTGCTCATGAATCACTGTTGTGTTGGTGCAAAACAAAGGGGTTTTGTGCTCCTTCAAGTTGGTGCTTCCAAACTTTGTAACTTGAGTTGGTGATCATTTATATACTTGAGATTATTCTCCATGGTTTTTCCCAGTTTGGGTTTCCATGTAAAATATGGTGTCTCTATTTCTCTTATGTGGTGCATGTTATTTATTTTTATTTTTATTACATATCTTGAATGTTTGATTAAGTGGTTAAAGCAAAAGGAATTTGATTAAGTAAAAGATATATCTCTTGCTTTAAAAAATTTTCATATATTTGACACTAATTACATAGGTCTAGGATTAATTTATTTAGATTTATGATAAATATTATACATAATGACATAACTTGGTGGCATATGCTATCCACATGTACTTTAGTTAACATAGTTATAGTACCCAGTTATGAACTTCCTTTAACTCTAGTAATTTTATTTCATGCACTTACTAGATTAAAGGTGGGTAAAATGTAGATACCCATATTTGGTGAAAACCTCATTTCATAATGTCTTTTTCATAACTTTGGATGTATAGACCTTTGATAGAGAGTGGAGTACTTAGTGGCATGGTCTTATATGGTTTATTTAGATCATGTGTTTTCATTTAAATATATGAACTTTTGTGTCTTCTTATTTAGTACTCCATATTTTATCCATCATGTTACATGGATATATAAGTGCATACAGTTGATTTTGTCTTCTAAGTTCTTAGACACCACCATTCAGCTCAGGACACTAGCATCCATGGTAGTGTCCTACACCTAGTGGTAGTGCCATGCATAATCCTCTTCTGTATTTCTATTATTTATAATTTTTGACTATTTTTAAGGGCCCAAAAGTTTGTTCTAATACTATATTTAATACACCAATAGTTTTTATTTCATATTAAAATCTTTCCTATGTATACAAGGCTAGAGTATAGTATTTGATTATCAATCAAGCTTCTCAATTAGCAAACACATTTTTTTATTCAGGAGATATTCAATCACACCTTATACTAATTTGCTCAAGATAATTTTTGAAGTATTATAAATGGTCAAATTACACCTTCATTTCTTATATGAAGGGTTACAATAGGATAAAGAACATCTATTTTCAAAATCGCCACTACATGTTTATAAACCTAGGAGGGAGAATTGCATAGGATTATATGGCCCTCTTAATTTTTATGTATATGTAGACAACACTTTGCAAAAAAAAGGTTGATAGGATTAACTTTACGCATGGGCTAACCCCTTTTTATTGATTTACATTTTGTTTAAGAGATAAGAAACTAGCATTTTGTTGTCACAAGTAGATCATGCATAATTTGATCACAAGTTTAGGTAGAAATAATAAATTCATGCACACTCATAGATTTATGAATAAGTAAATTTGATTATCGTATAGGAATAAAACATTCAAAATTAGTGTCCCAACCTTGATGCTAGTGTCTAGCCTAGAGAAACCATTACATATTTGAATGAATGGATAATAAAGCTAAATTACAGGATTGGTATGAAGCTGAGAAATAGTGGTATTCTAGAATAAAATGAAAAATATGATATGATTTTTCTTACCCTTAGTTTTATAATTATTGTTATATCTATTTCACATGCTTGAATGAGTAAATTTTTAATACTGTTGGCTGGGTGCATGAAGTTGGGCAACAATTCCATGGACATCCACCCAAATATTCAATAATACATATGCATTATATAAATAATGTGTACACATTATTATATAACACTTACACATTATGTGTTATTAATTAACGAGCCATAACACATACACATTATTAACTTTATTTTTTATGTTAAAAATGTCTTGTGACCCCCCATTTCATAATTTCTTTCTTGCCTCTCACAACATTCATTCCATGATCGTACTTATGCCTATCAAGGGAAAATTAATTGATAAAATTTCATTGAAAAATTGAGTGCATCCTGAACTTCATGATGATAACACATAGATGAGGCATGTCATTAAAAATTACAACAATTAACCTTGTATTTTACCAATTTTTTTGTTTTTTACATTGTTTAATTTGTTAATTATTTATTTTAAATAGTCCAATCCACTACAGGAGACCATAATCATCCTCTTAACCCTCCAATTGACCATGTTATTCCTATGGCTAACCTTCAACCTAAACCTAAACCTATTATTCAACCTAACCATCCACCTAACCCTCCAATTAACCCTATGATTCCTTTGGATAACCCTCCACCTAACCCTCCAGTTGACCCTATGATTCCTTTGGATAACCCTCCACCTAACCTTCTAGTTGACCCTGTGATTCCTTTGGATAACCTTCCACCTAACCTTCCTAATCCTATGGCTAACCCTCCACCTAACCCTCCAACAATTCCACAAGATCCCCTAGGTAGCTAAGAGTATCTAGATATACACAATGTGGAAAACAAAATTGAAATTAAGCAAATAATCAAGAAAATGAGGGATCTTGCATTCACCAACATCTACCACAATTATCTAGCTAATAACCTAGAGTCATTATGGATCAAATTGACTTGATAATGAGTTAAATTTATATATGGGCATCTTATTACGATAATTGTAAGGATTATTATGCTGATAACTTGTCAACATATTAGTTCAAAAAAAATCAAAAGCTAAAATTTGTGTATTATTCATTAGCCCAACTGTGAATGCACCATTTCCAATAACTTTTAAATGTTTCCCAATCCATAGGTACCAACACAATTTGATAAAAGTCAATTTTTGGAACCGATGGAAGATGGTGTTTGATTATCCATAATGCAAAAAACATGAAGTCCCATTTTATTTTCTGAGGAAATGTTATAGTCATTTTATCCTCAATGACATTCCAAATTATTTTGATTATAGTGAGTCTCAAGGCTGAGGGAAAGGCTATATGTAGGATTGACCATGTGCATGTTGTGTACCAAATTGAACTACAAGGATCCCTACCCAAAATACACTACATCTTGAGATCCCATCTATGATGAAGGGGGTCATGGAGATCTACACTAAAATAGTTATCAAAACTCTTTAGCCAAGTTCTCACAAATAGCTCATTATGAAAACCATTGATTCTTTAACATAAATAAGAGGAAACCAATTAATAAAAAAAATTTAATACTCAAATTATATGAATACAAAAAGAATGAATATTATAATGACAATACTTGCTTATATATCCAAGATAAAACATGATAGAATCTAAACTAGGCAATGTGGGACTAAACCCCACATACGACAAAAGTAGGTAAAAATATTACCTAGATCCCAACAAACATGAGTAAAATATACGCTACCACCTCTACTCAAGTGAATATAGGGGATAATAACAGAGGATGTAGTGCGAAATCATGTGTTCCTATAGATGCCAATCGATCATGTCAAAGTAGAAAGATGTTGAGTTGATATAAATGCCAAGTTGAAGTAAGAATGGTGTTGAATACAAAGATCACTAAGCATAAACACTATGATCAAATATACTAGGTAAAATGATGAACTTGATGAAGAATTGCTTGAACACCCTCCAACATGATAGTGATATGTGAGCACAAAGATGATGGGGCTGCCACACTAATGTCACTTGTGGGGATACCACACTAGTGTCACTATAAGAATCACCAAAAAGCCCATGGAGTACTTGAATAATATGTCCATGTACAAAGGAGTAATATAGAAAACACTCAAAAGTGTACAAAATACATAACTCTCATAAAGTAGAGAAAAAGAGAGAAAATCCATAGGAAAAACTCCCCCCTCCCTTATGTGTGTGTGTGTGTGTGTGTGTGTGTGTGTGTGAGAGAGAGAGAGAGAGAGAGAGAGAGAGAGAGAGAGAGAGAGAGAGAGAGAGAGAGAGAGAGAGAGAGAGAGAGAGAGAGAGAGAGAGAGAGAGAGAGAGAGAGAGAGAGAGAGAGAGAGAGAGAGAGAGAGCAATAAATCTCCCGAAAGATGATGCTGAAGAAGTTTGCACTACAAGTACTCATAATTCATAAAAGAACTCAATCTACATGAGTGGTACAAATCCACTACTTGATCATAAAATAACTGACACTGAGCTTCACTAGAACAACTTTAATGAAAAATACTATTAGTGGTGATGAAAGTACAAAAAAGTACTATATGTGTAAGAAACGATCAACACCAAGAAGTAAGATGTATGTCACACCAGATACTTTTAAATAGATGGAGTGGAAAAAAATATCTACCTCAGTGGTCTAAATATACTACTCAAACATCAAATAAGTTGAAACTATATACACTATAATAACTCCAAACAAGGAGACTATTAATTATTTAAAAAACTATTGAAAAATAAAGATAAGTCTTGTAATGAAGATGGATGATGATTGTGATGGAATAGATAAGCAACTGAAGAAGTGAAACGGTGCTCAAAATAGAGAATAAAAATGCATGAATATAAATAAGGATGAAATAGAAAACCCCCCATGGTACTTTAAAAATTAGTGCAAGTATAATATAACCCATATACAAAAAACACTAGATGGAAATAAGACACTGGGTTTCACTAGAATAACTTCAAATGAGGAGATTGTCAACCTATTAAATAATCCATCAAGAGAGATGATTTAAAAATAAGAGAGTGATGAAATGTGTCTCCATTGAAGAAGGTGGGACACTAAGAAAAGGGCCTCAAGAGACATGAAACAATTACCAATATGCCAAAGTAATAATGCATGTCATGGGATGATAAAAGAGTTTGAAAAATGGTGAAAAGAGCCATAGTGTATGCAAACACACCAAAAAAGAATCAACAACCAAAAACAAAAACATGCAAAGCACACACAAGCATGTCAAACTTAGCCAAAAATTTGTTCGAGATAGTGTGTATGAGAATTATAATGCAGGGACCATAGCACATGAAACCCTATAGTAGTGAAAAATTAAACTCAAGAATAGGATGTCAGACTTAGCCAAAAGTGCATCCATAAGTGCAATAAATGATGATAATCTAATCTAAAATCAATAAAGAAGTTTATATTTCCTATGAGGGGGTCTAACCTCTTGCCAGACCAGACCTCACCCTCTGATCTCTGACAAATGAAAGAGATAAGTTAAGTGAAAAATAATTAATATTCCCTCAACAAATGCTCACAACACAACAAATGTGTCACTCCTAAAAATGTCACCACATGACAATAAGTACAACGTAACACAACCAATGTGAAGAGACCCTTGAGAATATGAAACTTTATAAAGAAATACATTTTTACAATTTAATCACACTAATATATAGATAATAAAAAAATGCACTTTAAAAAAAAACTCAAATCTAAGTTACGGTTCAAAATATATAAGTGTTTCGATTTCTCATAAAAATGGGTCAAAATAATTAAACCCCAATACAAACTAGTTTTTGAGACCACATCAAAGACAAAAAAAGACATTCAAACACTCGTTAGAATCATAATTTCACCATGGAATTAAAAAAGTCAATTAAAGTTAAAAAGGTCTTCTTGATTATCTTAGTATGCGTGTAAGCTAGTTTGACTTCATCTTTAAGCAAATATTATAGCTTAGTAAGGCAATACAAGAAAATTTTAGCTTTGTAAATAGAAAATAAGAGTTGGTTGTAGGTGTCTTTAGTTGATTTTGAACACTATGGGAGAGAAAACTAGTTTTTATGCAAAAAATATTCAAATTTAAAGCTCCAATTCCTTGTAGGTGGAAGAATGTGAAGGATAAAAAATGAAATTTATAGCACATAAGATAAAAGAGGAAGTGGTGCATCCATCCAATAGAATACAAATTTACATGGTTTACATGCAGTTAGAATTCCAACATAACCTTGATATCTCTTTTAACACCTTAGTTGAGGGAAAATGAGTGGAATGTATTGATATATTTATTTAATAACAATAGGTTTATATACAAAGAGAGATTTAGTTATCTTGTAACTATCGATAGATAACTATGCCACCTAAGCACCTAACTGTTACAATACAACTGATCATTGAACTACATAATTAAGCTTAACTAGACAATGTAATAACTCAAATTATGCTAACATTACCCTCTTTATTACATTGTTTTGACAAACATAATATTTCCTGATAGTGGTCCCCCCTATATTATAAACACTATAAAAATATTTACACTCTCCACTTAGCCTTCTCACTTTTTGAGGTGGCATGCCATCTTTGTGGATTCAAGGTCTTGGTGACACCTTGGTTTTTCCTTATAGGATTACCAAAAACCTGGAAGTGACAGGAACACTTCTCTCTACTAACACCTTCAGTGGTTTCCTGGATTATGAAGATTACCACAAACCCATATGGTTTTTTGCTATAGGTTGACCATGAACCTAAAGGGTTATAGGAGGTTTCTACTTCACTTTGGTGGTTTCTTAGATTACCAAAAACCCTTTACCAAGAACCAAGAGCTACTTATGTGCTTTTTCTCCCCACAATATTCTTTTTCAAGAGGTACCAAACTAGAAAATAATTATCAATGCTTTATTGAAAAATAAAATTTAAAACATAAAATAAACACACCAAAATTTTTCACCATAGCAATGGTTAAACACCATCGTAGGTGACTCATGAAAGGATGTCAGTTGTCATACAATGTCCATGTATCCTTTAGCCTCCAGTAAATAAAGCTACTTTACTCAGCTGATGTCTCGATGAGGCTCATATGCATGTCATTTATGAGGGAAAAATTATCCTACAGATACATATGACTCAGGATGTTAGGATCACTTGATAAGACATCTGTACAAAATATTTATTGACTTTTGACATAATAGACCCAAAACAATATTTACTGCAGATGACATGACTAAAATTGACTCTAGGACATGACTTTTGACTCTTATTTTAAATTTTGGACCTTTTTTTTCTCAAAAGACTTTGACTACTCTTGAACTTTTAACAAACCTATAAAATGACTTTTGATATGGATAGCTCAACTATTGATTCAAAACCTTTTATTCACAACTCATTCTTGAAATCTATTAAAATATTGACAAGACTATAATGAAAACATAACCAAAAAAATATTAATTAAATGTAAAACTAATATACTAGAAATAAATGACCCAAAAGACTCATATTATAAAATAATTTCATGAAAGGTAATGCTAAAGAGGCTTAGAGAAAATAACAAAACTTGAAACTAAAACTAGATGAAGTATAGATAACACAACTATAAAAGGAGACTCAAATAAAACAAACCTGTAATGAACATCACTCCTATTTGAGTTAAACTTGATACTAAAGGATTAGCTAAACATAAATTTAAACAAGATATTTAATGATCCACATTTCGTTGAGTGTTTACCATTTTAAAAGTTTGGGATATACATTCGACTTCTATATTGTATGAAAAGCAATGCAATTAGAGTATTGTCTTCAGATGAACATGGAACAAAAAAATATTGGACCATATATAGAAGTATAATGTGATTGAATAAATGGTAGAGAACAACACTAACAAAATCTAGGTGATGTTGAAGTCTCAATATGTCAAGCTGAACATAGGAATATAGTGGGTAGCATTGGATCAAGTATATAGCTATAGTACATCTTCATAATTTGATATTGTAATTTATGAGGTAGATTGACCCTGATGAACATATCCATGCTTTCAATGCTCCAAACATTATTATAATGAGATCTTTTCTCTCCCTCAAAACAAGAACATGATGCATAAAGACAAAACATGTGTAGTGAGAAATCACGTTACGCCCACCATGATCTTGATCAGGCTCGTGCTTCTACATTGTACATTTTGAGCCACTCTACCAACAGTTTAGAGACTCTAATACCAATTAAGGAAAATGAGTGGAATGCATTGATACATTTATTGAATAACACCAAGTTTATATACAAAGAGATATTTAGTTATCTTTTAACTGCTGATAGATCCATATGCCACCTAAGCACTTAACCATTGCAATACAATTGATCATTGAACTGCATAACTACGCTGAAATAGATAATGTAATAACTCAAATTATGCTAACATTAGTAGCAGTAGCAAGGGTTGTTAATGCCAAATCCAAATCTATGATGCCAAGACTTTGGGAGGTATTGGCACTTTCAATAAATGCAATCAATAGAATATGCTAATTTTAGAGATCTCCACCCAAACCTCTCTTGAAACTCCAAAAAAGGATAAGACACCCACTCCCATGTTGTATTCTTCCAATGCCACCTCAGTAAAAAAGAACCAAGATAATAGGTGAAATTGCAAAATAAAATAAAGCGGATCTACGTAGTCCAAAAGAAAATATAAAAATGATTAGAGATCTTGATCTCTACAACAAATTTGCCTTTTTATTCCAATGCCAAAGTCTCCACCATATTAAAAAATACATAGTATATTACATATCTAATGCATCATTTTCTTTGTAGGTCTGATCTAATTCAATATAATAAGAGATCATGCCTCCTTAGGAAAAAATGCTTAGACCTCCAATGTGACACCCAACACACACAAATCTTTGTCAAATCAGAAGAACATAGGTTATAATGTTTCAATGCCTCCTTCACAAGTTGAAATGCCTCATCAAAATATACCACACCTTAGTGGAATAATCTAGCACCTCTCCTCTTGGATTCCAAATAAAAGAAAAAATGTTGTCTTCCTCAATAAAAAAAAATATAGATCTCCATCAAACCCTCAATAAATATAAAGCCATTAATCTTGCAAAAAATATATTCATAGTCATAAAAAATCATATCTAACTAACTCAAATCCAAATCATATTGTGAGGACAAATAATCCAATGAATTAGGATAAGTAATGGCTATTGAAGATGGATTTGATTTCCATGAAAGAGTTATCAAAACTCTTCAGCCAAGATCTCTCTAATGGATCATTATCAAAACCATTTATGTTTTAGCATAGACAAGAAGAAACCAATTAAAAACAAAAAATTATACTCAAATGATATGAATACAAAAAGCATGCATATTACAATGACAGCACTTGTTTATATAGGCAAGGCAAAACATGATAGAATCTAAACTAGGCAATGTAAGACTAAACCCCACATAAGATAAAACTAGGTAGATACAAATACCTAGAGCCTATAAAACATGAGTAAAATATAGTACACTTGTCATGAACTTAGTGCACTTATCGATACACTCATTCAACATATGAGTAGGCTTTCAATGACTGATGCTAGAGATACATCACCTAGTATGCATACTCGACCCCATCCTTATAGATCTTGTAGAGCTATATGTATTAAACCTTTTGATAATGATGGTGATGGTGGTTCAAAAGGGTTGGATGATATTCTCTTGATTGGATTTTTTTTGGCATGCATATTTGGTGTGTAGTCATTGGCCACTACATGCATGCAAGTATATTTTATATGTTTATGTCATGTCAAATTTAAGCTTTATTTTCAAATTTAAAATATAAAAATTATTTAACATATAAAATGAATAATCTATTTAATTTTTTTTATGTTCTAAGAGGAGACGGTGCCTTCATCGTCATAGACCATGTTTTCAAGATTTGATCCTATGCAGCCATTATTTACATATACAGATCCAAATACTGGCCCATCTACTACTATAGTTATATATGTTTTAGATTAAGGTAAAAGCAAGTTTTGAAGGGGCCCCGAAACCCTTTACAGATTAAAAAATATTAAGCAATACAAACGGCCTAGACAGGCAAACCCACTAAAAAATAGTAACTAAACCAGGTTTTACATGGACCTGAAACCAACAAAATAAACCAATAAAAACACCCCCAATTTTACAAGGACCTGATACCTAAACAAGAAAACCAGGCTCAACGACCTGAAACAAGAATCCAAGTTTTATAGGGACCTGTAACCTTAAAAAATCCATGCAATAATAGATTTACACATTACAATGTCGCATAAACACGAGGAAGAGTTTAAGGGAGCCACATGAACGTCTGCCCTCTATCCCCTACCCCAACCAAATATTCAATGAAACAACCCCCAGAACCAGCACCGCCATCACCCAATCCACCCACCCGATCGTCTACCCATTCTCCCCCTCTACTGAACTCAGAGGAATCATTGCCTTGGCAATCAAAATTTTGTCAAAGACATCTAGAATCACATCTACATGAGCCACGACCCCACATACAGAAGGTGATGGTGAATAACCATATCTGGTATCCACCCCTACAAAACTTATCTTTAAACTTGACCTTGGGGTAACATCAGAAACAGAGCTCCACCTGATCCACTATCATCACCAAAACTTCTACCGTAGGGATCCTTACTAGGCATTCCCCGTAGCTGAACCCTCAGCACGCACGCTGGTCAAATATCTCAGTGGCCTCCTCCTCTCCATGCACTGGTTTTGACATTTAAAATAGGGAAATAAAGTTTCCCCCATCACGCAAAAAAGGATTTTCATTTCTGCCCACATTCTACACAAAAAACTCACTGCCTAAAACAGACAGCGCCACCAACAAACCCCTAGATCCATCACCACCACCGCCCTTTCCAACCACCCATACGTCTGTAAGATCACCCCCTCTGCGCAGAGGACTCATCGCCATGGCATACAAAATATCACCAAAGAAATCACGGATCCGCTCAGGACAAGGTATTGGTCAGCATGGTAGCCACAAAATGGGAAACTAAGGTAAAAAATAGAACCATGCAAAAATAAATAAACTTTACAGTGCCACGCATACACATACAAAGAAGGGAATGAGGGGGCCACACAGACACAAACCCCCAACCCTCCTCCAAGAATCCCCGCGATAATAGAGCACAGTGGCCACACTCCATCACCGCCCACACCTCACTACACCATCCACGCCTGTAAGTCCCTGCGCGCGCCCTTCACCGTGGCTACGATGGCTAGATGCGCTCAGGATTTCAAAACACTATAGTTATATATGTTAACATGATGAATTTTACTTATATAGAGGTAAAATTTTTAGTACATCTTAAACTCTTGGTTTAATAAAGGATAAATAATTGCCATGTATCTTTGATACCTTATAGAAAACTAAGTGAGACCTTGTTTGTTCAGTTGATGTCTCAAGTAGACACTCCTCCATCCATGAAAGTGGAGCTAGACATAGCCATTGCTATAGTGATGTCATTAACACAGGTCCTCATACTTACCTAGTAAATATAACTTATGTGAATGTATTGTGTATGCAGTTTTGTCTTATGACATCTCATAGTCCATTTTAGATGGTTAGTAGGGAAAGATATAATATTTCATCCTCATTTAATATGTTTATTCATTTAGCTCAATCTGTCATTGACCCAATCAAGTATCTAATTCATATTTATTAAGACCATGAGATGGTAGTAAGTGCATGTTTAAGTGCTCTATATTTTATTTTAAAATTAATTTCTTAACTTGTTTGAATAAATATTTTATGTTATTTTTTTAATAATACTTGTATTTCAACAAGTTCAATTGCAACGGAGTTATGAGTGTAGGACCTATATTTAGACCTTGAAGCAATCCAAGGCATTTGAAGGATCTCTAACTACTAGCATGACATCCCAAAGAGGGTCTTATTCAGGGAAGGCAAAGAGATAGAGGAAATTTGATGATTAGATCATGTCTTACATGTGATATACTTTTTTGTATGCCTAAATGGAAATATACACATTTTTGGTATGCCTATAGATGGCAATCTATGTATTATTGACATTGCACATGTGCCTATATGTCATTCACTTGGCATTCTATTACTTATTTATTTTTTAAGTGTTTATGTCTTTTATTATTATTTTTTAATTTATGTTGATATAATATTATTTTGGTAAATGGATGAATAAGTAGTTGAACTTTATATGAATGTACTTGAGGTTGTATGATTAAATTATTATACTTGTAGTGCCTAAGCTCGTTATAACTTAATTATAATGGATTTAATGTTTAAACACTAGTGTAGTATGGATATGATATATATTATTTGATTAAGCTAGGATAATATGAGAAATATGTCAAATTTTTCATTATCTAGTAATACATGAAACTATATTAGTAATGTCTTAGAACCAATGATTATAGGTAATTTAATTATTGCAAGAAGTGTCCTATTTATAATACAATCATATCTTCTATTTCCTATGATTGTTTAAATTAGATATTTGTGTGTATATATCAAAGATTTTTAATAAGATTCATTATGCACACTTTAATATTTCAAACATTATGAATCATAATCCCATTTTTTACCTCAAATGTCATATATCTATAGAATCTAGAATGAATAATTGACCATGGTTAGAATAATCCTATAGTGTTTTTTGGTCAAAAAATTAATTGGAGGAGGGTACTTACTCATGTCATTAACTACATCAATGAATCCATCAACCAAATGCACATTATAAAAACATGGAGGTGATTTTTTAACTACCACATGGACATCATCTTAGTCTTTGGATTGAGTAACATGGTTTATAAAGTATTTTGAGATGTTTATTTGGTTGAGAAAATTATTATATCCAAATCTTATTACAAACATATATTTATACTTATTTGTATTAAATCAATACTTGGATCATATGCTTTAGAGTAATGTGCATTTATTTTAAGAATGGCCAAGGAGTCTATGGAAATCAAAATATGCATTAACATCATCATTTTTAAGAAGAGACATTGATTAGTCAATTAATTTTCACTACGGAGGTACCTATATATTGTATTCTTGACTAATTTATGACAAATGAGGTTTTTTTGACTTCCATTATCAATAATGAAGTGTAATGTTTGACCATTGATCCACATTTGATAATTTTAGGTTATTTTTACAATGAAGTGTAATTAAAAAAATTTATGACTCAACTTATTCTTTTCCCTCAACTTATCTTGTACTCTTAAGGCATCCTCTAGGCTTCACTAGGCTTAATGGCTTTCCACTTCAATCATGCATTCAATGAATCTACCGATACCTTCTTCCACCATACCTATAAACTGATCCTATCTTCCCTTTTACTTATCTTGACTCAATTATCTCTTTGGTTCTTCAAGGGATATTAGGCCTGAAAGGCCTAATTCTTTCTTCCAAGGGGTATTTTGTCCCTAAGTCATTCTTTCTGGTTCCAAGACATATATCCATGCTTTTCATATCTAATCAAATTTTAATCAACCTTTATTAGGGTTATAAACCTTCCTTTCCTTGTATTTTTTCTCTCTTGGCTTGATTCCTAGGCCTAATCCTTGTAGCCCTCCAAAACTGTAAACTTCCTTGTCTAGAACAAACTATGACACTTCTAATTAAATTAAAATATGTTAGTATCATGAGTCAAATTATGAATAAAAATATCCCAAATTTCTCAATCCAATCTTCTTGAATGGTGGTCAGACATTTTGTTAGGCGTTGGTTTCAAAATATTTTCATCGACTTCAATTGAGTACTTACCTTTTCTATGCATAATTCTTGGAGGTGTTATTATTGGTAAAAATTGTTGAGAGGGTGTTTCAAAATTTTCATTACTTTTATTGAATAGTGGTGGCATGAAATATTATTCATTGTTTCTTTCCTCATTATATTCTTCCATGAAAATTTATTCATTACAAATTTCATCAATATTTCTTTCCATGAAAATTTATTCATTATTGGGGGGTAAGGCATCATGAATATCTTCATCATCAACAAAATAAAAAAACACTATACTATCAATGTGAGCTCCTAAAATTATCTAATTCATTATTGTCAATTTCATCATTATGCAATTCAATATTGTCAATTCCATATTTTTTGTCTATATAGACATAATGCATATGCATTATAGTATATCATACATGCATTATATAATTCATATGCATTAGATAATACCATGTACACATTGAATAATGTGTATGATTTATAAATTTGAATTTAAATTTTGAGATTTTTTGCTAAAAAATGACACGGATTTCTGATCCAAAGGCTTGGACTTGTCAATCTATTACTGATTATGAGATCTTGGATAGAAAAATGAAATTTAAACTTCCATCACCAAATACACTATGAATTTAAACAAGCCAATTAAAAAAATTATTATCACTATGATGAACATGCTCTCATCTTTCCAAATATATGATTTTTATAAATTTTGGACTATTTTATGGTTACAAACTATGTTTATTTCTAACTTTAGCTTTTTTAGGCCACCACATGTCACAAATATACATGCCTGTAAATCTTAATATAATTTTTTTTCATTCATCCAAGTGGAAAAAGATTATATGTCCATAAACTAGGCCTAATTCTACACACATTAAAAAAATCCATTTTATAAAGGTAGTTTGGGGGGCCACACAGCCGACTATCCAATTTTTTAATCAATTTTTATGATCTATTTACTTAAAAAATTAATAAAAAATATATTCATTGATTAAAAAACCAAAATAGGTCACAAACTAGAATATTTTATCTAAATATTCACCAAAGGTTTTCAAACAATATTCAATGATGCTAAAAAATGGTGGGCCACACAGCCATCTATCCACTCTATTTTCGTGGAAAAACATATGTGTTTCTATTCAAATTTTAGATGTTTGACCTAGTTATACTTGATTATTTAAAAAAAAAATAAGTGCTTTGGAAACTAGACTTTAAGTTTTACAATTAATGTTCTTAAAGCATATTCAAATTTTGAGTGTAGCTAATTCAAATTATCTACACAAGTTTAGTTTCTTAAATTTTAAGAAAATCATGTCCAAAGGTATCTCCTTTTTGTTCTCCAACTTTTTTCACTTAATCTATTGCATACTTCTTAGATCTAAATTTTACATTTTTAAAATAAATATTTTATTTATATAGTGTGTTTTGTGCAAAAATCCATTTTAAATAAAATAATACCTTGTTGGGAGTATAATGTTTAAGGAATAACTTGAAAAAATTAAGGGTAATCAATCCCTAATTTGTAATTTTAATAAGGCAAGAGCTATGGATTGGAAGTCCAATTCCTCCAACCAAATGTAACTAATGTAGCTTGATATTGTAACACCAAGATAGAAAGTGTAATCTACATG
>JARHVA010004898.1:52500-87500 GCA_037957365.1 Torreya grandis | reverse complement strand
TTGATTAATTGGCTAATCAAGAGATAGAATTCTAGCTAGCTCAAAGTATACATGGAAATTTAAAGAGTGGGAAATTGGCCATTATCCACAAATTTCCACTCAGTATAGGCAAGATATAATTTGAACAATGGCCCCAATTGTCTAAATTCTCATCCCACATATCATCCTTAAATTTAAAAATTGAGGAATTCATATGTTAAGATCCTATAGGTAGAGTTTCAAGTCATTCAAAGAGTCTATCAGGTAGGATTAGAGTGGTTTATTCTCATAAAATATATAATCATGATAATATCTTCCTCAATGTTGAAGATGATTTTGAGGTGTATAGTAGAATACAATCTACATGTATGATTATGGAAATTACACAACAAATCCAATATGATCCTACTTTTAAAAGGATGTAAGTAGAATTTGATTAAAAAACCCTTAGGAGATATTTTAGAAGTTAAAAATAATAATTATTAAAGGTATTCCAAAGGGTACAAGATCATATACTTCTTCTATAGACATAGGTAGTGCACTGAGGTTTACACCAATTCCTTAGACTACACAACTTCCTCTTGGTGTTTCTGAAACTCAACCTAGTCCATCAGAGGTTAAAATTCATCAAACACATTTTCAAACAACATATATTATGGATAGGCCTCCAATAGTCCTTTATTATATATCGACCCCTCCCACTACTTTACAAGATTTACCTTTTTTGATAGAGGAAATACCAAAATTTATAAAAAAATATAAAGGGTCACTAAATTTACCTTACTCATATGATAGAGAGGACATTTTTTTTATAGATGACTAAGAGGAAGAAAATATTATAAGGATCAATTCCAAATCTACACCAAATACCCATTTAGTCATGATCTATAAGATACTTAGTCCTAGATATGTTTATGATTTAGTTACTCATAGTATGATGATAAATATTTCATTCACTAGCCTCATTTCAAATGTGGTCACTAGAAATGTTCATATGCATATTATTTCTACTACCTTAATTTATATCCCTACTCCTAGCATAACATGTGTTCCGACTATTATTAGACAAGTTCACATTAATCCATTAAAGGTTACCATTACACAACCTATTATTTCTTCACCAACCATTATTTCTACATCCACAAATACCTCAGACTACTTGACCACTATCTTTCAAACCCTAAAGTTTAAATATTTATTCTCATAATTCATTTTTCCACTCCTTCATTACCAAGACATGCCTATACATAATTAAGTATATGAATTACTAGAGACACTTTGTCTACTTCCCCAATGGTCACAATCATAAAGGAATCCCATGATTCCATCAAATATATAGCAAAGAGTCCAACTTAGATTAATGCATCTAGAGAAAAGATGGTTATTCCTCTATTTCCCACTACTCCAATCTCCAAACCTGCTAATTCATTGAATTTAATTGACCCTTAAGTCTTCATTACACCTCTTTAGTTTATCATATCATACCTTGCTCCTTTATGCCCTTAGTCATATTTATATATTATGGCAATTGTGACACAACCATGGATGCAAGAGTTATGAATTGAGAAATTGTCTAGGCAAAAATTGATCATCATCAAAGATATATATATATCACTTTGGATTTTGAAGAAACAACAAATTAGATCAAGAGTATAACTAAACTAAAAACGTCAAGGGTATATAAATAAATTATTTTTTTTAAGGAATAATAACTATTCCAATTGAGAAAAAAGAGGAAAACAAATCCTTGAGAGAATGATGAAACTAAGGAAAACCTAATCTCAATTGTAGAGGCCACTGTTGGTGTAGTTAAGAAAATAGTCTAAGGTTCACAACAGGAAAATAAGAGATTTTAATCTCAAACCATGATAGAGGCACCAAATTACACATATAAAAATGTGTATAATACCCTTGTATAGTCTTCTACTTGATATTTATAGAGTAAGAGCCAAAGGGCATCTTAAATTACAGAGTAATAAGTTATAACCAAACTTTGGGCCTAATTGATGCAAAGTTGTACAATATTTTAGAAGTGGTCAACCAAAATAATTCACCTAAGCTTGATTTCTTATCACTCAAAGATATCAGTCTAGCAAAAAATTATGTCAACAATAAAAAGGATGACGTAATTGACTATCATAATCAAATGAAGGCACCATTGACTCAACTAACTACCTAGGACAACAAGATAGTTAAAGTACTTAGGGAAGCACTGATTTGTGTTTTATATAGGTGATATGGTCAAATCATAGATCAAATCATATTTAAAATAAAACTTTAATACTGAATGAATAACTTAAATATGAGGATTAATAATGCTAGCCATGGAGGCAATGAGAAGGTCATAGACCTAGTTTCATTTACAATAGAAAAAATTGAGCCAGTTCAAGTAGTTCATGAGTCATTATAGGTATCACTAGATATTAATAAAAGAATATTGCATAAAATGAAGAATTTTTAAATGTGCCTCTTTAAAAATTTGAAGTTATTAAAGTAAATAATGGGGTATATTCAATAGATAAAAAAGGAAGAAACAGCAAGAGAATGCAAAAAACTGGAAATGACTCACCACTCAAACATGTGTTTTATCTTCAAAAACTATTCTATCTTTAGTTAAATCATATTCCAAAATATATAATATAATATATACTTTATTTGGAGTGGTTTTCTCCTAGATATATTTTTCTATAGTTTTTATCATGAAATCTTCTAGTTGAAGCATTACAACTTTAGTTACAACAACTTTTACCTCATCTTCTACAACAAGTTCTAATTTATCACTAAGGTTTGCCACGTTATTTGTAAATCCCACATCATCTTATAATTATATTTATATTTTAGTTAAATTTTATATTTTAGTTGGGACTTCAAAAAATTTATATCCTACCATGACTAACACTTACATAGAGTTATCTTAGTTCCTTTTCTATCTTATTTCAGCATGATTTTATGATATACATTTTCTTGAATAATAAGGAAAACTTTATTTTGCATTTAATTTATTTGGTATAAAATTAGACCTATCGTATTTTTATCTTTATACATGGAACAAATGTTGAATATGATGTGGTGCCCATCCAAACCCTATTTATAAATGGCCTCAATTCATTGCTAGAGTAGGATGATTTTGGTGAGTTAATACAAGAAAGAAAATTTTAGAACTATTGACGAGTTTGTGTTTTTTATTTTATTCTCAAATCATATGGTTATTTTCAAGAATTTATGCTAGTTTGATGATGTTATGTGGATTGAGAAATCTGTCTTTTTAGAGGTTAGATTGGAATGGATGCTATTACAATAGGCTTTATAATAATTGTCAATGTTTTTCTTCTTGTTTAGTAATTTTAATTTTTTATAGCAACACTTTTAATAAAATATATCTTTGGATTAATATCATGAAGTTATAATATAATTATTTCTTTTCCTTAAACCCAGTACTATGTTATATTTTGTGTCTAAATTTAGGATACAACTAGCTTTTTTAAATTGAAGATGTTCAATTTCACATAACTAAATTAACTTGAGAGAGATTATTCTTTAACCCAAACATAAACATTTTTTTTAATACCCTAATTTACTTTTTAAATTTTTATCCACTTTACTTTAGTTTAGATAATTTGTGTATAATAAATTATAGGTTAATTAGTTGTAAGTTATAGGTCATAGGTTAGATTGATAGTTATATCTGAACCATATGAGGTAATGAAACCAACACACTCCAAAACCATTACACCACATGATTATTTTAAAAATTTAATGTCCAAAAATCATGCCTTAGAGTGATTAGTCATTGGTCCTAAAATGAGAGGGTCTTTACCCTTGAGGATTTGAGGGTGTGTGTAAAACCCACCTCAATAGTGGTGTCTAACATTTTTTAGCTTATGAGTTACAATAAACATTCTGATGTTACTTATAGAGGTTGGTTCATTCCACCAATAATTCATAAGATCCTTTAGATTTTTACCCTATAGTTACATCAGGTTGAATCTAAACTATGTGGCAGTAAGAGAGTTATCTCTTTTGGTACTAATGGAAATAAGAAAATGGTTAAACTAATACTTATAGAGTATCTGAGTGAAGGATAAAGTTTTGATTTAAAAAAGTATTAGAGACCAAAAATATATAAATTTTCCAAAACCAATGCTTCTATTATTCCAAGTAAAGGACTTATATTTATCGTTAATGTCCCAAACATTATTTTTACTGATAAATTTAATGAAGTCTAATTGGGATCGAATATTTATCTGAATCCCTCCTATTTTATCATGAATTGTCAAGATATATTTTAAGTCTATACTCAAAATAATATGTTAATTTTATAAATATTTAAAACCCTTTGATATTTCCTTTCACATTCTATGTTTTGAATTTGGGCTTGAGGGAGTATACATATTACACACACACATGTACACACATATATGTGTATATGCATGTATGTATGTATATACATGCATACATACATACATACACACATACATACATACATACATACATATATATATATATATATATATACACATATATATATATATACATATATATATATATATATATATATATATATATATAATTTAAAAAATGTTTCCAAATCATATTTATACCTGTACCAATACATAGGACTCGTCAAGGGCTTTCTAGTTGTATGCAGAACTCCAGAAACAACGCTCATTTGATCCTTGTGCAACCAGTCCAAGTTTCAATCAAAGTAGGTCAATAAGAAGTCAATGCTGGTAGAAATATAAAAAAATAATGATATTTAAATGTTTATTAATTATTTCCATGGTGTATATATTTTTGGTATCTTTTCAACACATTTTATGGTTTAAAAAATGGAGTCTGTATGTGTAAGTTATGCCCAGTCTAAGTTATGGTCAAAGTGATGACATGGCCATAAAGTGATATGGAAAATGAAAAGATATTTTAATATGGTTAAAATATAAACCATAATAAATTGGAGAATAATTATCACCATATATTTTTAAATACGTGGGATATTATTAAAATTCCATATTAAAATGTAAAGGGATAATATAAATATCATAAAAAATGGTGGAATGGGATACTGTCCAATCCCATAAAAAGGGGTGGAGATAAATATTAATCCCATTGTTATTAAAAAGGGGAAAATTATTAATCCCATTATTTTTGTACCTCCAACAAGTATATAAAAGGGTGAAGGGTTATTTGGAAATTAGTGGAATTGGGAATTAGAATTGGAATTCATTCCAAGATTTCAAAGCTCTCATGGCAGAGCCAAGAGCCGAAGAGCTGAGCACCAAAGAGCTGAAGAGCCAAGAGCTAAAGAGATAAGAGTTATTATATGCTCTAAGATGGTTCCATCTGTATGTGGATTCCCTGATTTGTGTTCATTTGAGACACTATTTAAGGTCTTGAAGTAAGACTTTTGGCAAAAAAATTGAGGAACAAAAGATTGCTTTTCATGATAGGAAGATGGAATGTCCATCTGTGAATTTCAAGATTTTTTAAAGGTCTACTACTGAGTTTTATAGTCTTAGAGGTGTGATTTGGGAAAGTGGATAAGTTATCTATGATTTTTGATATTCTTTGAAGGCCTGAACATACACATTTAGAAGTGTTTCAGGAAGGTGAAGAATTTGTCTAAGAGTTTCAAGATTCTTCAAGGGTCCATAACACATGAATTCATTATTTTTTTGTAAGGGTTGCATTGTACTTACAAACATTTAATAATGAATTGGTTTAGCTAATTTTTGAACCTGAAGATGTAGGCTTTGCTAAACTCCGTAATCAACTCATGTGCAGTATGCTTGGTATTCTTGTATTGCTTTTCTTTAAGTTGATTATTTTAAAGATTAATTTCAATATATTTAATAAATTGCCTACAAGGATCCAAGGTAAACTTTTTTGCATAAAAATTAGTGCTAGTTTATAGATTAGTTTGGTATCAGAGCGATTCTTTTCAGTCGCTAACCATTTTTCTACATTGTGTTAGTTAGCTTCTATTTGTGTATTGACACAAAAGTGTAGGCTATTTGGGACCAGATTTGCAATGGATATGTACCATAATGGTTCTAAAAAAGGAATTCAGATAGAGAAAAAGATCATATTATCCCAAGTATGAGTTAGCATTCAAAATCCCCAATTTGATAGAGGATACCATCTAGACCTCTGGACATTGTATTATGATCCATGAGAGCCTCCAAACAGAGTGTTCCAATTATTTTAGAGGGATGTGTCATTAGGATTGTGTTTAATGGGGATATCAAAATAGGCTATGTGACCACTAACATTGTACATTGATTAGGCTTGCCAACATTACCATCGCCATATGCCAAAACAATTGGAATGTAGAATGACATTGTCCAAGGTATGATAACATATTATTACACCTTGTGATTTGTAGTTGGGAGATAGTTATCAGACATGGTGTCTCTTGATGTCATCCCATTGGAGATGAAAAATATTGTTCTAGGATTTTTGTATCTCTTCACTCAAAAAACATATTTCATAGATGATGGCATCAAGCTTCACCTGGATCACACTTGGATCATGTAGTTTGAGATAGGGTAAGTCTCTAGACCCAGTCATGATGATTCTAGTCAGACATTGGACTCATATGTACTTGGTGACCATCAGGAACCTGAAGGTGAGTCACATGATGATCTGTATGGTGATGACTAAAGGATCCATGCCCACAACAAAATTCAATAGCTGGTAAGGAATCTTAGGTGGTGGTTAAAGGCTTTTGAGAATTTTGGTTTATCCATTTATATACACTCATAAAACCAACATAAATAATGTGTTAGTTAAGATGTATGAATAAGACCCATACATGTAGTATTGTGTCATACACCATGAAATGTTTTTAAAGACCCAAGAGGCATAGTTTGTATCTATATGTACATGAATTATAAAAATTACCATTTATTTTATTATGGAGTCACCTGTAGAGAAAAATTGAGTGACAGGTTTCTCATACTCAAGTTATCTTCTCAAATTTTGGTAGATGTTTTCAATTAACAATGGTATATGTAGATTAGGGTATGCTTATTTTTATCAAGTGTTATTATGTAGACAATAATTTAGCAGACCTATAAAATACCTTTTCCACACGTAGTTTTGTGTAGAGGGCCATTAAGGTTGTTTAATAGAAGAGGATGTTGATGGACATGTTATTATCCACACATACTTCTGTGTAGAGGCCATTGAGGCTGTGAAGTAGAAGAGGACATTAATAGATGTAATATTATCCATGTGTACTTTTGTGTAGAGCCCTTAGATGGCTGTGTAATAGAAGAGGACATGGATGCACATATAGAATCTCATATCTATGTATAGGCTTATTAAAACTATGTAATAGAGGAGATTTAGGATATCAGTTATATATAGAGGCCCTTGATGGCTATGCAGTAGAAGAGAACATGGATGTATGTTTAGAATCTCATATCTATGTAGAGGTTCATTGAGGCCATGTAGTAGAGGAGATTCAATATCTCAGATCTATGTAGAGTCTAATTATAGTTGTGTAGCAAAAGTGATCATTAGCCTTCTGTGTAGAGGATCATTGTAGTCATGAAGCAAAAGGGATAACTATACTTCTATGTAGAGGCTCATTTAAATCCATGCAATAGAAAAGATCACTTGACTTATATGTGTAGAGGATCTTGTGAAACTATGTAGCAAAATAAGTTATTAAACCCTAATTCTATGTAGACGCTATTGATGGCCATAAAGCAATAGAGGAATTGTAGAAGATGTGATCATTTAATTATTCCAATAATTTTAGACACAATTATAGAACTGTATTAGATGGATAAGACCCATTAGAGTATCTTCAAAATTGACAGGTATTTCAATGAAAACTAGTTTTTAGTGGACCAAAAACCTTCTCAATGGGGAGGTATGATCTAAATATCATTTAAAAAAAGTTAAAAAATTATACTGAGACCTATACCATCACATAGTACTCATCAATATCTTTTCAATGGTATGTAGAACTCTAGAAATAGAGCTCATTTTCTCCTTGTACAACAAGTCCATGTTTTGGTCAAAGCAGGTCAATAGGGAATCAAATCTGGTCAAACTAAAAAAATTGATGATATTATAATGTTTATGAACTAGTTTCATGTTATATATATCTCATTTATATCTTTTTGACACATTTTACGGTTTAGAAAATGGAGTCCGTACGTGTAAGTTATGACTAGTCAAAGTTATGGTTAAAGTGACGGCATAGCCATAAATTGATGTGGCAAATGAAAAACCATTTTAATATGGTTAAATATAAACCATCATATATTGGGAAAAAATTATCATCTTATACTTTTAAATACATTGGATATTATTAAAATTACATATTAAAATGTAAATGGATAATATAAATCCCATAAAAATGGTGGAATGGGATATTATCCAATCCCATCAAAAAAGATAGAGATAAATATTAATCCCATTATTATTAAAAATTGGATAATGATTAATCCCACTATTTTGAAATCATTGGAATTGGAATTCATTCTAAGGTTTCAAAGCTCTCATGACAAAGTTGAGAGTTAAAGAGCTAAAGATCTGAAGCGTTGAGTGCTAGAGCTAGGAGTTGTTCCAAACTTTGAAATAGTTCCAAGAATATGTGGATTTATTGATTTGAGTTCATTTGATCCACATTTTAAAGTCTTGAAGTAAGTCTTTTGGTAGATAACTTCAACAATGTGAGATTTATTTTTACGACAAGAAGGTGGAAGGTCCGTCCATGAGTTTTGAATTTTTTTTGAAGGTCTATTCCTAATTTTTATGTAGTCTTAAATGTGTTCTTCAAAAAAGTGGAGAATCTATCCAAGAGTTATGAGATTCTCTGAAGGTCTGAACATACACATTTGGAAGTGTTTTAGGAAGTTGAATTTGTCTGATATTTTTGAGATTCTTTGAAGGTCCATAACACATGAATTAATTATTGTTCTATAAGGGTTGCCTTGTACTTATAGACATTTAATAATGAATTGGTTCAGCTAATTTGTGAACCCAGAGACATAGGCATTGCCTAACTCCATAATCAAGTCTTTTTCAGTGTGGTTGGTATTCTTGTATTGATTTTATTTAAGTAGATTATTTTATGGATTAATTTTAGTATATTTAATAAATTACCTACAAAGATCCAACGTAAACATTTTTTCACAAAAAATACTGCCAATTTATGGATCACATACATATATACATATACATATACATATATATATACATATACATATACATATACATATACATATACATACACATATATATGTATTTGCAAACACACAAATGTATGCATGCATGTATGGATGTATGTATATATATATATAGAAACATAAATATATAGATACATATAAATATATACATACACACATGCATATATAGACATAAATATGTATACATACATGCATATACACACACATGCATACATATACATTCATACATATATATGCACATGCATGTGTGCGCAAACACACACACACACACACACACACACACACACACACACACACACACACACACACACACACACACACACAGACACACACACACACACACACACACACACACACACACACACACACACACACACACACACACACACACACATGCATATATATCTTCACAAGGCTAGATGTCTAAAGGCATATATATATTTTCTTATATTCCAAAATTGAGCAAGGATCTAATAATCTATTGAATAGGGCAAAAAGGCCACCTAATTTACCATTGGATCAAATAGAAAACAAAACAAAGAGTTATAAATTTATGGTACACTTATCAAGACACATTGCTGACCTAGAAGCTTGGTTTCTTGGATAAATACTAAATCTAATATATGGATTTGCATTTTTCTCTAGAAAATCCTCAATTCATTAGGGAATACCATCCCCCTTATGTTTTAAGACAAGATATTCATTTCTATTTGGAAGGTCTCTTTCCCCTTCTTTGTTTTAGTTTTTTCTCTTGTTAACAATTAAATCTAATTAAGAGGACTTTATAGACTTATTTTTCCAAAGCCTTATGAGTTGAAGTAGAACCTTTCATTTTTATTTTATTTTTCAATAAGTAACCTTAGGTCACATTTTTTATTTAAATAGATCACATTAGTCACATTTTGGGTTTTCTAAGGTCACTAGTAAAAATGCTTGCATTTTATGTTCACAAAACTACGTTTTAATGTCATATAACCAAACCTTATCTTCCTAAGTTACCAAGGGTAGAAGAGATCACATTTTAATTCCCTAGGTCTCAATGCTTATTAGATATCACACAAAAATATATTTATATAAGGTGGACACCAGAAACACCAAATGTTTATTACTTATTCTCTTGTCCCATGGATATCACTAAATCTGACGAAATCAGTAGTGAATTCTAAATTATCATGGGTACATGAAATAGATATAATTTTTGTATGGGCATAGTATAGGTGAATATTTTTCTCTTTTTTTCCCTATTCTTAGTGATTTTTATTTTGGGTGTGTTTGGATTTATAACGCTCAAAATGAACCCCCATAGTGAAAATCCTAAGAAGCCTCATCCTTTAGATTTTATGTTCAATCTTTTTGATGACCAATAAATTTCTTATGAGGATCTCATGGAATATAGGAAATATGATACAAATCCCTATTTTGTATAAACCCATTAAAATTATGCTAATGAATGGACTAATGATCAAGTTGATGTAAATGCAAATAGTGAGGATCATATCGAGACTAATAACACCACTTATATTATTTTTATGATTATTATATTTATTCCACATATTTATGAAGTTAGTGTGAATATCCCAACTCTTTTCTTTCCCTTATATTTATTGATTCACAATCTAAAGATGTATTTCTTAAGAAAACACCTATTTTATCTTTACCATTTTCTAGTGCATTGCACCGCATGCAATGATATAAAATGAACATGCATGAAAACAAAAAGAATAATATTATTAATCATGTTGATAATAATAATATTCCATGCATAAAATATCCTCATGACATACATGTAAAAAACATTGAATTCATATATCTTTTGCTAAATTATGAAAATGTTACAAAATTTGAAGATTATTTTCAATATTTAGGTAATGAAAGTATTAAAAAAGTGAAATTAATTTTCTCTCTATATTTAAATGATATGAATTCATGAAAAATTTCTCTCCCTCTTCTTATATAATGGAAACATGAAAATGATAGTACTAGTCAAATTAGTATACATGATGCATGTGAAAATGATTCAAATGATAGAAATAGCATTTATTGGAATGACAATGATTAAAAAGTCCATAGTGATGAGGATGAGTAATTTAATGTAATATATTATACTTATAACTCTTTGATGGATAGTGAAAAAAGTGAACTTTCATTTATTTCATGTAATAATGATTTAACTATTCAATATCATGGCCAAAATAGTATGCATGATATGTCAATTGAACTCATATGAAATGATTATTTACATAATATTAATATAATTCTTTGTGATATTATAAATGATATAATTGCTTATTAAAGTACATCAAGTGATATGAATGTTCGTTTATGCAATGTCTCTAAATCATAAAATGATGCCAATTTAGAATACAATGATAGCTGTAATGAGTCCATTAACCCTGTGTTTTAATTAGATGGAAAATTACAACCCATAAGTTCATCTTACAACACTTCAAAAATTCCTACTAGTCACATTACATCTATGATTATTTTTATAGGGGACCTTAAAAATAAATTTTCAATTCTTAACCTAAAAGTATTTTCATTTAATGCTAATATAATGCTAACATTCTAGAAGGTCAAAATCTTAGAAGGAATGTTTTTGAGTATCCTTACTCAACTAGATTTGTCATACCTATGTTAAATTTATTGTATGGTCAAGAAGATAATTCAAAAAAATTGACCCAATATATACATTCCTTTGTTCATTGGGATAAAGATGGATACATGTTGCTAAATGCCTTTCATATAAGTTTAAAATAAGAAGCTAGTGATTGATTCTATAGTATTCTATCTATTTTTATTACCCACTTTCAAAAATATAGAGAACATATTTTTGTCATATTTTCACAAGCATGATGTGCCTAAATTCATATTAAAACATTCACAATGATTGAAGTAATAGGAAGATGAGCTTATTCAAGATTGTCCTATAAGGTATACAAATGCATAATAATCTTTGACATATCGACCCTCAGAGTTGGAAGTAAAATCCATATTCAATAGGAGTCTTATATTTATCCACTTGAAGAGATAAAATTTTATAAGACTACTTCATTTGATAGTGTATATATGGATGTTAATAAGCATAGATGTGAGCTAGTGAACAATAACGTGAAATGAGATGTATCTTCATTAAATGGAAAATGTTTTGTAAAGTATTCTTACAAAGTAAAAGAACCAACTCAAAAGGTTCATAAGTCATATACAACACATTATTCTACATCAATAGTTCATAGTGATGAATAAATATTAAGTTAGATCATATAATTATACCAAGAGGTATCCACTTAAGATCGATCACACCAGAGATTCACCACATTAAATAATTAATGTATTATCAGATAAGAAGTATATTAATCTTCCTATAAATATGAAAATATAAAATGACAACCTTTTTTCACTTATCATGGTATTAATGGACATCATAACAATAATTATTATGCCTTACAATTTTTTTTTGCACAACTTATGTATGAAGGATTTATTGTGTTTAAGAATGAGATAACAAGATCTCCTTATACTTATCCTAATTATTCCAAAGGTCATTATTAGAGGATAGAAACATCCCATGACAATCATATTAAGGAATAAATGGTCTATCATCCTTTGTAAAATCAAACCACTAGAATAAGTACTTCTCCTGGTGCACAATTTACAATGAATAATATTTCACACATTGATCCTACAATGAAACCATTTGTTGATTGAGATCTCCGTAGAGGTACACTTGGGGGAAGAATAAACCTAAAGGTTTCAAAATATAATCATGTATTGACACTTAGTGTTTTCCAAGTATAAATAATGGGTACTAAAAGTAAATTAGAAGGCTATAAATGCAATAAACATGCTTGATATTTCAAGATATGCATAAAACATTATGTTAAAACATTAAAAAATTATAGTTGTGACATCCTAATTATAGTCAATAAATTTTATTTCCAATTGGGTTACATAATATGTACTAATTTACTTAGTTAAATTTAAATCAAATTTCATGAATAATAACAACTAGTTCATTAAAACACATAACACAAGCTTAACATATAAAATAAAAACATATAACATACTTGAACCAATATAATGAAGCCATACACATATGATAAAATGCCAAGAATAATCTCATCATATATATCAAAGCAATAATATGTTCATTTAATAAGTTAATCAAATGTAGGGTTCATATCCATAGGAATATATGAATCATCACTATCTACATCCATATGCATCATAAATCTCAAAGGCAAGGTTCAAACTATAGGTCTAGGAGTACATGAGAGAGATCACTCCCATAATATTTCCTCCAAGGCCCCTAGGTGATGCAAAGTCTACTCATGCTCTTGATGTAAGTCATCATCATCATCATCATCATCATCATCATCATCATCATCATCATCATCATTATCATCATCATCATCCTCATTGTCATCATCATCATCATCATCATCATTGTCATCATCATCATCATCATCATCATCATCATCATCATCATCATCATCATCATCCTCATCATTATCACCATCATCATCATCATCATCATCATCATCATCATCATCATCATCATCATCATCATCATCATCATCATCATTGTCATCATACATACATATACATATCTGTGTGTGTGTCTAATACACACACACACACACACACACACACACACACACACACACACACACACACACACACACACACACACACACACACACACAGAGACATAAAGGATTGTATGACATGGTGGTGATCATCTCAATGGTGGCACATCTAATTAGTTTTGGGCATAGCTCATTGT
The DNA here is from genome assembly GCA_037957365.1 of Torreya grandis. Classification (NCBI taxonomy): domain Eukaryota; kingdom Viridiplantae; phylum Streptophyta; class Pinopsida; order Cupressales; family Taxaceae; genus Torreya; species Torreya grandis. The sequence goes on along the minus strand of JARHVA010004898.1, from coordinate 73,535 downwards.
GTCCAGTTGCCATTGTGTGGTATGTTTCCATAGCCATGGCCGTATGATCAAATAGGGGTACATGAGCACTGATAATATTAACATCCTAATCCATATCCCTATCACCAAAATGGTCCATGGGCACATTGTGTGTTAGAGTGTACATAACAAGGTCAACCATCACAACCCACTCTTGGTTGCCTGTAATCATAAAATAATGAAGTTACCTCTGAACAAGGTCAACCAAGCAACCAACTCAGCCCCATAACAAAAATAATTATATACATCTAGACACCCAAGACCAACCCAATATTCTAATGGTAATATAAGGTTTGTATCCCCATATGCGAGTGGTGGTAGATTAGTAGTAGTGGGGAAAGCCCTCTCATTTAGCCTATGGCTAAATCTCACAATATGATTCCATAAATAATCATATGAAGGGACTCATTACTAAAGCCTAAAATAACTAAAACATGATCAAATGATAATTGGTCATAGACATTGGGAAACATGTCCACTAACCACATGCTCAACTATGCACATAGTAACTCTTACCCATATTTGAGCCAACCATTAAAGGTCCTATAGGGATGCCATATAATCTAATCTAGGATTAGTCAATCGAGTGTTGTCTAATAATCCAAGGTATTTTGACCCTTGTGTCAAGGTAATACCCACCAATCTAAAGATATCTATTTTTTGGACTATCTAGCAAGGGGTCTACAAACTAGTCATACAATTAAAATATTCTCATATGCCCATATTTGTTGAGCTATAGTTATGCCAAATATGCCATCATGACTCTCTAGGAAAAAAATGTATAAATATGGATATAAATGAGCCACCATGGAGCATCTGAAATAATACTAATCACCCATCTAATAAATGTTACACACAATATGATACATGCTATATGACATCACCACCCCCACACCATCTACTATAATGAATGAAGCTAGTAAATATGAAATAAATGTTTACAATTATATAACATCAAACCTCGCTATGTCTTCTTGGTGAAATATCCCAGATAGCTCCACCTCATATCACATTTGACATGTAAAATATACATGGGACCTATGAATATACCCCACACTCAGGTCCACTGATACTTGAGTCTTTTCTCTTATGATGGGAAGCCATAAAACCTGATACACATATTCTAAAGCGATAGTCATCTCCCCTATGAGGCACCAAAATGTGTACATATCAGAATTATACTTCTCATCCAATGTTGCCATTAGGTAAAAATCATAATGAATCTAGCATAATCGACCAACCTAACCAAGACCTACCTAATCTACAATGTGTAGGCTTAGATCTATCAAACTAGATAGGTAACTCTCATGTCTAAACTCTTATATATACACATCTTTCTACAAATATTATAAATAAATAACATCATTAGTCATTAACTAAATCACATATTAACACTAAAAATTTGTATAAATCTAGATATAAATGAGCTGCCATGGAGCATCCAAAATAATATTTATCACCCACCTAATTAATGTTACACACAATATGATACATGCTATATGACATCACCACCCCAACACCATATACTATAATGAATGAAGCTAGTAAATATAAAATAAATGTTTACAATTATAGAACATCAAACCTCACTATCTCTTCTTGGTGGAATATCCTAGATGGCTCCTTCTCATATCACATTTGACATGTAAAATATACATGGGACCTATGAATATACCCCACACTTAGTTCCCCTGATACTTGAGTCCTTTCTCTTATGATGGAAAGCCATAAAACCCGATACACATATTCTAAAGTGATAGTCATCTCCCCTACCAAAAGGTGTACATATCAGAATTCTACTTCTCATCTAATGTTGCCATTAGGTTAATATCATAATGAATCTACCCTAATTGACCAACTTAACCAAGACCTACCTAATATGCAATATGTAGGCTTATATATATCAAATGAGATAGGTAAGTCCCATGTCTAAAATCTTAGATATACACATATTTATACATATATTAAAAACAAATAACATTATTAGTCATCAATTAAATCACATATTAACATTAAAATATGATAAACTGATCAATAGCTATGTAGACATTAGCATTAGATGATACCATCAAGAGTTTAGCAGTATTTTTTGATGTGTTGATGGTAGTGTCCATCAATGCATTTAAAATCTAAAATGGGGCTCAAAAAGATTTTAAAAAATTCAATTAAATGATTTTTTTTCATTACTTGTTACTCCAGATCATAGCACTCCAAGGTGTCCTATAAGACATGAAATCACATTGGACACAGGGCTCTCCATTGAGGAATTTTCATAAATTTAGCGAAACAAATTTTAATATATTGAATATGAAAATGAAATGAAAAATAATTTTCAAATCTACTATATATAGAAGTTGACATTTTCTCTATTGTGCACATAGGTTATAAACTTCCAATTGTGATATTTTGTGCCTTGTATATCCAAATCATGTACTATAAGTTGCACTACATCTCACACAAAGAGGTCTTACATGCTATTCAGTTTTCATGAAAACTTCTTAAAATTTCAAAAATGTCATATTATAATCTATAAGTAAACTATAGTAATTTTTATGGGATAAAATAAAAAAATCCAATTACTACTAATAATAAGTCTATTGAGGCATGACACTACTACATGGTTTATACACATACAATATGGTCATCTTATCCTATTTATGATGAGGTGATTATGAGGATAAATTTCCGTAATCATAAAAAGAGGGTGTATATCAGTGGGGACATGTCATATAAACATGAGTCCATAGATAGACAGTTGTCATAATTGGTAGAGTTTGTTATAGTATACTAGATTTAGATATACACTTGGGTAAAAATTGTGAGAAAAGTTTCATTGATGTCAAATTAGCATTTAATGTCTAGAGGTGTTTTTAATGTTTATATCTTGGATAAATTGTGTTAATATTAATTAAATATTAATGAATATATTTTTGGTTATATAAAGACAAAAGAGGGCCCATGAGGAAGTCGAAGAGTCATCAATAAAGAAAAAAGAGGAAAAGGATGCATTTATCCATGAAGGGTCACCTTGAGGAATACAAAGAATCATCACTAAAGATAAAAGAGGAAAAGGATGCATTTATTCATGAAGGGTCAGCTTGAGGAATTCAAAGAGTTATCAGGTAAAGACAAATAAATAATTTGAAGGGTCACAAAGGGTGAATGCCAAAGGTCATTTGGTAAGATATAAATGGAGGTTTGGGAATCCATTTATAAATAATGCAAGTGAATGATTTTATCTAGCTAACAAGAGTAGAGGAAAGTAGAGAAAAGAGAAGAGATATAGTAGTGTGTTATCATTTTCTGAGAAATCAACATTGAGAGATAGTTAGTTTTCTATACACAAGAGGGGTTGGTGCTCCTGTGGGTAAATGCTCACGAATCATTTTTGTGTTGGTGCTCAGTAAAAGGGTTGGTATTCCTACAAGTTAGTTCTTGAAAACTTTGTAACTTGAGTTGGTGCTCATTTATATACTTGAGATTATTCTCCATGGTTTTTCCCACTTTGGGTTTCCACATAAAATCTAGTGTCTCTCTCTCATATATGGTGCATGTTTTTGCTTTTAGTTTTATTGTATATCTTGAATGTATGATTAAGTGGTTAAAGCAAAAGGAATTTGATTAATTAAAAGATATATCTCATGCTTAACAATTGGTATTAGAGCATGTTCCTTTGGAAAGAGTTTAACAGCTTGAAGGTAGTTTGGGGAAGGCATGATGGCCAAGCAACTAAAGAAGGAGAATAAAGAGTTGAAATCTATGGTTAAGGCTCTTAAGGAATAGGTGCATATATTGGATTATAAGTTGAATATAGAAGCAAAAGAAGATAAGATTTTTATTTAGGATCTTAAGAATTAGTTAGAGGTTGCAAATTCAAGGTTGAAATCTAGAGAAGAAGAGTGTAATAAGTTCAAGGTTGAGTTAGGTTATTTGAAGGATAAGCATGAGAGGTTCATAATATAGGCTGTGAAAGATTATGAAATATCAGTCCAAAGTAAGAAGGATGCATGTTCTAAAGGCAAATTGAAGAAGCCAATCAGACAACCTAATGCTTTCAGGTTTTCAAACTATTTTCATGGCCACTATTTTATTTATCATCATGTTGGTCATAGGGCAAAACATTTTATGAGGAGAAGAAATCAGTCAAAGGGATATCTTAGTCACATTCAAGAAAAAGGTATGAGAAATGTTTTTTAATTTTGTTGTTATAAGGTTGGCCATATTGTTAAATTATGTCCAAATAGAGTAAAGAGATCTTCAAGGTATGTCAAAAGATACAAAGCCCATAGAAGATATGAGAAGATCCAAATTCATTTTTGGAGACCTAAGATAGTAAAGGTTGATTAGGTTGAGTTTAAGAGTGAGAATAAATTACTGGATATAGTGGATAAAGAATCATATAATGAGGACAATGAATAACCTCTTGATATGTTTGAGAATGAGCCTTGTCAAGATAAGACAGCTGTAAGAGTTGAGAAGATGAACAACATTATGAATGTTTAGGTTAGTAAGTCAAATAAGGTAGACATGCTTAAACATATTTTTATAGAAAGACACAATAAGATCAAGGAAGTAGCAGAGGAGATGTGGGAATCTATTGATATTTTGTTTTAGGACCTTTTGTGTGGGGTGTCTCTTCTAGGCTTCAAGGAGACACTTTTAAGAAAAATTCAAGCACGGTGGATGTTATTAGGTCTTGGCTATGTTGCATGAAAAGAAGGTCAGTTGACAGATTAATTTTTATATCAGTTGAGGGGGAGCTAAGTGTAAGCTCCAGGACAGACTCTTTTCCATTAATGTCAAAGGGGAGAAGTACAGGAATAAGTTCAGGAAATGGGATGCTATAGTAAGGGGGAGTTACTGTATATTTTTAGTTGATTTAATTTACATGTCTCAATTTTAGGTTGGCATGTGCAGCACAGGTTTATCAAAATTGGTGACAATTTTAGGTTGACACCAAAGATAAAGGGGGAGATTTTTTGAAATATTGTCATTGATGTAAAATTAGCATATAATGTTTGAAGGTGTTTTTAATGTTTATATCTTGTCTAAAGTGTGTTGATATTAATTAAATATTAAGGAATATATTTTTGGTTGCATAAATACAAAAGAGGGCCCATGAGGAAATCAAAGAGTCATCACTAAATAAAAAAGAGGAAAAGGACACATTTCCCCATGAAGTGTCACCTTGAGGAATTTGAAGAGTCATCACTAAAGATAAAAGAGGAAAAGGATGCATTTCTCCATAATAGGTCACCATGATTAATTTGAAGAGTCAACAGGTAAAGATAAATAAATAATTTGAAGGGTCATAAATGGTGAATGCCAAAGGTCATTGGGTAAGCTATAAATGGAGGGTTGGGAATCCATTTATAAATAATAGAAGCAAATGATTTTATCTAGATAAGAAGAGTAGATGAAAGCAGAGAAAAGAGAAGAGATATAGTAGTGTGCTATCATTTCTTGAGAAAACAACATTGAGAGATAGTTATTGTTTTATACACAAGAGGGGTTGGTGCTCTTGTGGGTGGGTGCTCATGAATCATTATTGTGTTGGTGCTCAGCAAAGGGGTTTTATGCTCTTACAATTTGGTGCCTGAAAACTTTGTAACTTGAGTTGGTGATCATTTATATACTTGAGATTGTTCTCCATGGTTTTTCCCACTTTGGGTTTCCACATAAAATCTGGTGTCTCTCTCTCTTTCATGTAGTGCGTGTTATTTATTTTAGTTTTATTGCATATCTTTAATGTATGATTAAGTGGTTAAAGGAAAAGGAATTTGATTAAGTAAAATATATATCTTGTCCTTAACAAAAATGTCATATATTTGACATTAATTTCATAGGTCTAGCTATAAAGTTATTTAGATTTATGACAAATATTATACATAATGACATAATTTGGGGGCATATGTTATCCACATGTACTTCAGTTAACATAGTTATAGTATCTAATTTTTTATAGAGAATATGTTACATTTTGATATATACTTTGGTTCAAGACACATTAGAGGTGCATATGACAGGAAAATGCATAAAATCATAGATACATATATACATATTGCACATCAATTATAATAGACATGATATGGGGGTGAACAAAGTTTTTCCCTTCTTTTATTTATAAATTGATGCACCAAAATTTCCAAGTCACACTAATTGAGACTTTATCTATCTATAATAGTTGGTTCCCTTGAGTAATGTGGTTGAGAAACAACACATTAAATGGTCCTATCACTACTCCCCTTTTTAGGTTGAGATGGTTGTAATATTTTATCTTGGTTTGAATGGTTGGATTATGTTCACACTTGAGCTATGTGGTTGAGTCTCAATGCCCTCAATACCATTGGCACTACTCTCATTAGACAAAGTTGGGGGCATGATCACCCAATAATTCCTCTTTAATATAGAATCTATAGGATTCATTACACGTGAATTCTTATGAATTGATTAATTTTATGGGTTAGGAAATCGATGAGGCCTCAAGTTCGATTCTACTTATTTATCCTAAATGATGGGGACAATACTTCGAAGGAATCACCATGCACCACATACATAGGTGTATTATTTACATGTTTTGTATTTATATAGATACTTTGATTATTGATAGCTATTAGATTATATGTGTTAATTATAATGTAACTTATTTTTATTTGTAGGACAAGATACGAAAAAGTCAAATTGGAACCAACATGAGATCAAGGTGTGCTTACGTACCTAGTTATGAACTTCCTTTAACTCTAGTTCTTTTATTTCACGCACTTACTAGATTAAAGGTGGGTAAAATGTAGATACCCATATTTGGTGCAAACCTCATTTCATAATGTCTTTTTCATAACTTTGGATATATAGACCTTTTGATAGAGAGTGGAGTACTTAGTGGCATGGTTTTATATGGTTTATTTAAATCATGTGTTTTCATTTAAATATATGACCTTTTGTGTCTTCCTATTTAGTAATCCATATTTGATCCATCATGTTACATGGATATCTAAGTGCATGTAGTTTATTTTGTCTTCTAAGTTCCTAGACACCACCATTCAGCTTAGGGAAATAGAATCCATGCTAGTGTCCTACACCTGTTGGTAGTGCCATGCATAATCCTCTTCTATATTTCTATGATTTTCACTTTTTGACTATTTTTAAGGGCCAAAATGTTTGTTCTACTATTATATTTAATGAACCAATAGGTGTTATTTTAGATTAAAAGCTTCCCTATGTATACAAGCCTAGAGTATAGTATTTGATTATCAATGAAGCTTCTCAATTAGCACACACATATTTTTATTCAAGAGATATTCAATCACACCTTATAATAATTTCCTCAAGATAATTTTTGAAGTATTATAAATGGTCAAATTACACCTTCATTTCTTGTATGAAGGGTTAAAATAGGATTAGGAACATATATTTTCAAAATCACCACTACATGTATATAAACCTAAGAGGGAGAATTACATAGGATTCTAAGGCTCTCTTCAGTTTTTTTGGATATATAGACAAAACTTTGAAATAACAACGTTGATAGGATTAACTTTACTTATGGGATAACCCCTTTTTATTGATTTACATTTTGTTTAAGAGATAAGAAACTAGCATTTTGGGACACTCATATATTTAAGAAGTAAAGTTGGTTGTCATATAGTAATAAAACCTACAAAATTAGTGTCCCAACCTTGATGCTAGTGTCTAGCCTAGATAAACCATTGCAAATTTGAATGAATGGACAATAAATATAAAATATAGGATTGATACAAAGCCAGGAAATAGTGGTATTCTAGAATAAAATGAAAAATATGATATCATTTTCCTTACCCTTAGTTTTAGAATTATTGTTATATCTATTTCACATGTTTGAATGAGTAAATTTTTGATACCGTTAGTTGGGTGGATGAAGTTGGGAAACAATTCCATGGACATTCACCCAAGTATTCAATAATAGTATGCATCATATAAATAATGTGTACACATTATTATATAACACTTACACATTGTGTCTTAGTAATTACCATGCCATAACACATACACATCATTATCCATATTTTTTGTGTTGAAAAGGTCTCGTGACCCCCCATTTCATAATTTCTTTCTTGCCTCTAACAACATTCATTCTATGAAAGCACTTATGCTTATCAAGGGAAAATTAATTGATAAAAATCTATTGAAAAACTTAGTGCATCCTAAACTTAATGATGATGCCACATAGATGATGTAAGTCATTAAAAATTACAATTATTAAGCTTGTATTTTACTAATTTTTGTTTTCCATTGTTAATTATTTCTTTAAAATAGTCCAATCCACTATAGGAGGCCATAACCATCATCTTAACCCTCCAATTGACCTTGTTATTCCTATCGCTGACCTTCAACTTAAACTTACACCTATTCTTCCACCTAAGCATCCACCTAACCCTCCACCTAACCTCCCTAATCCTCTAGCTAACCGTCCACCGAAACTTCCTATAATTCCATAAGATCCACTAGGTAGCTAAGAGTATCTATCTATAAAAAATGTGGAAAAAAAATTGAAATTGAGCAAATGATTATGATAATTAGGGATCATGCATTCACCAATAGCTACCACAATTATCTAGCTAATAACCCAGAGTCATTATTAGATCAAATTCATGTGATAACGAGTTAAATTGATATATGGGCATCTTATTATGATAATTTTAAGGATTATTATGCTGACAACTTGTGAGCACATGAGCTCAAAAAAAATCAAAAGCTAACATTTGTGCATTATTCATTAACCCAACCACAAATGCACCATTTATAATAACTATTAAATGTTTCCCAATCCAGAGGTACCAAAATAATTTGATCAAAGTTTATTTTTGGGATTGATGGTGGATGGTGTTTCATTATCCATAGTGCAACAACCATGAAGTCCCATATTATTTTATGAGGAAATGTTACATTCAATTTATCCTCAATGACATTCCAAATTATTTTGATTATAGTGAGCTTCAAGGCTGAGGGAAAGGCTATATGCAGGATCAACCATGTGCATGATGTGTACCAAATTGACCTACAAGGATCCCTACCTAAAATCCACTTCATCCTGAGATCCCCTCTACGACAAAGGAGGTCATGAAGATCTACACTGAAAGAGTTATAAATACTCTTTAGCCAAGTTCTCACCAATAATTCATTATGATAGCCATTGATTCTTCAACTTAAATAAGAGGAAACCAATTGATAAAATAATTGTAATAATCACATTATATGAATACCAAAAACATGAATATTACAATGATATCACTTGCTTATATAATTGAGATAAAACATGATAGAATCTAAACTAGGCAATGTGGGACTAAACCCCACATATGACAAAAATAGGTAAACACAAATACCTAGAGCCTAACAAACATGAGTAAAAGATACTCTAACACCTCCACTCAAGTGAATATAGGGGATACAAATATAAGATGTAGTGTGAAGTCATGTGTCCCTATGCATGCAAATCAATCATGTCAGAGTAGATAGATGTTGAGTCAATATAAATGCCAAGTTGAAGTAATAATGGTGTTGAATAAAAAGATCACTGAACATAAACACTACACTCCAAATTATTAGGTAGAATGATGAACCTGATGAAGAATTGCTTAAACACCCTCCAACATGATAGTGATAAGTGAGCACAAAAATGATGGGGCTGTCACACTAATGTCACTAGTGGGGATACCACACTAGTGTCACTATAAGAATCACCAAAAAGGCCATGGAGTCAAGTAAAACTCCTCATATGGGTTATGTTAAACAAAGTACCTGAATAAGATAGCCATGTACAAATGAATAATCTAGAAAACACTCAAAAGTGTGTAAAATACATAACTCTCATAAAGTAGATAAAAAGAGAGGAAATCCATAGGAAAAACTCTACCCCCAAAAAACATAAAAATAAAAATAGAGAGAAAATAAAATATTAATGAATCCCCATAGAAATAATGCTGAAGAAGTTTGTGCTACAAGTAATCATAATTCACAGAAGAACTCAATCTACATGAGTGGTACAAATCCACTACTTGATCATAAAATAATTGAAACTAATCTTCACTAGAATAATTTTAATCAAGAAGACTATTAGTGGTCATGAAAGTACAAAATAGTATAGTATGTGCAAGGAATGATCAACACCAAGAAGAAAAATGTATGTCACACCACCCCACCCCCTCCCCCCGCCCATAATTTTGAATAGATGGAGTGGAAAAAAACATCTACATGAGCGATCTTAATCTACCACTTGAACATCAAACAAGTTGACACCATATACACCAAAATAACTCCAAACAAGGAGACTATTAATTATTAAAAAATATATTGAAAATAAAGATAAGTCTTTTAATGAAGATGGACCATGGTGGTGATGGAAGAGACAAGCAATTGAATAAATGAAATGGTGCTTGAAATAGAGAATGCAAATGTATGAATATAAATAACAATGAAATAGAAAACCACCCATGACACTTTATAAAGTAGTGCAAGTACAATATAATCCATTAAAAAAAAAGAAAAAAGAAAAAAACTAGATGGAAATAATACACTGGGCTTCTCTAGAATAAATTCAAATGAGGAGATTGTCAACCTGTGGAATAATCCATCAAGAGATATGATTTAAAAATAAGAGCGAATGAGATGTGTCTCCAAAGAAGAAGGCAAGATAGTAAGAAAGGGGCCTCAAGAGACATGAAATAATTACCAATGTGTCAAAGTACTAATGCATGTCATGGGATGATAAAAGAGTTTGAAAAATGGTGAAAAGAGTCATAATGTATGCAAACATACCAAAAGAGAATCAAAAACAAAAAACAAAAACATGCAGATCACATGCAAGGATGTCAAACTTAGCCAAAAATGTGTTTGAGATAGTGTGTATGAGAAGTATAATTTAGGGACCATAGCACATGAAACCCCATAGTAGTGAAAATTTAAACTCAAGAATAGGATGTCAGACTTAGGCAAAACTGCATCCATAAGTGTAATAAATGATGATAATGCAATATAGAAGCAAGAAGGAAGTTTGTATTGCCTGTGAGGGGATTTGACCTCCTGCCAAACCAGACCTCACCCTCTTACTTTTAAAAATGCAAGAGATAAGTAAGTGAAAAATAATTAATATTCCCTCAACAAATGCTCACAATAAAACAAATGTCTCACTGCTAAAAATGTTACCACATGATAATAAGTACAACACAACACAACCAATGTGAAGAGACCTCTGAGCATGTGACACTTTATAAAGTAATAAATTTTTATAGTTTAATGATACCAATAGATGGATAATACAAAAATGCACTTTTTACAAAAAATAACTCAAATTTGAGTTACAATTCAAAAGTTATAAACATTTTGATTTCTCATAAAAATGGGTCAAAATAATTAAAAACCAGCACAAACTAGTTTTTGAGACCACATCAAAGACAAACATAGATGTGCAAACACTCATTAGAATGATAATATCTCCATGGACTTAGAAAATTAAATTAGAATAAAAAAAGTCTTCTTGATTATCTCAGTCTGTGTGCAAGCCAGTTTGACTTCATCTTTAAACAAATATTATAGCCTAGTAAGGCAATAAAAGAAAATTTTAACTTTGTAAAGATAAAATAAGAGTTGGTTAAAGGTGTCTTTAGTTGATTTATAACACAAAGGTAGATGAAACTAGTTTTAATGTAAAAAATATTCAAATTTGAAGCTCCAATGCCTTTTAGGTGGAAAAATGAAGTGTAAAAATTGAATTTTACAACACATAAGATAAAAGAGGAAGTGGTGCATCAGTCCAAGAGAAGAATAATCCATGTGGTTTACACTCAGATGGAATTCCAATGTTACCTTGAGATCTCTTTTAACACCTTAGTTGAAGGAAAATGAGTGAAATGCATTGATATATTTATTTAATAACAAGAGGTTTATATAGAAAGAGAGATTCAGTTATCTTGTAACTACCGATAGATCCCTATGCCACCTAAGCATCTAACTACTGCAATACAAATGATCATTGAACTACATATTTAAGCTTAACTAAACAATGTAATAACTTAGATTATGCTAACATTCCCCCCTTTATTACATTATTTCTACAAGCATAATATTTCTTGATAGTAGTCCCCCTTTTATTATAAACACTGTAAACAGATTTACACTCTCTGCATAGCCTGTTCAATTTTTGAGGTGGCATGCCATCTTTGTGGATTCAAGGTCTTGGTGACACCTTGATTTTTCCTTGTAGGATTACCAAAAACCTGGAAGTGACAGGAACACTTCTCTCTACTAACACCTTCGGTGGTTTCTTAGATTACGAGGATGAACACAAACCCATATGGTTTTTTATTGTAGGTTGACAATGAACCTAAAGGTTTTTAGGAGATTTCTACTTCACTTGGGGGTTTCTTGGATTAACACAAACCCTTTTCCATGAACCGTGCACCACTTTAGTGCTTTTTCTCCCCATAATATTCTTTTTTAGGAGGTACCAAACTAGAAAATAATGATCAGTGCTTTATTGAAAAATAAACTATAAAACATAAAAGAAACACACCAAAATTTGTAATCATAGAAATGGTGTCAACCTATCATAGGTGACTCATGAGAGGATGCAAGTTGTCCTCCAACCTCCATGTATCCTCTAGCCTCTAGTTAATAAATATGCTTTACTCAGTTGATGTCTTGATGAGGCTCATATGCATGTCGTTTATGAGGGAAAATTTCTCTTACTGATACATATGACTCAGGACATCAAGTTCACCTGATAATGCATCCATACAAAATATTTATTAACTTTTGACATAATAGACCCAAAAAAATATTAACTTTAGACAACATAACTATAGATGACATGACTAAAATTGACTCTAGGACATGACTTTTGACTCTTTTTTTAAAATTTGGACCTTTTTTTTTCTCAAAAGACTTTGACTATTCTTGAACTTTTAACAAACCTATAAAATGACTTTTGATATGGATAATTCAACTATTTATTCAAAACCTTTTACTCACAACTAATTCTTGAAATCTATTAAAATATTGACAAAACTATAATGAAAGGAAAAAAAAATTAATTAAACCTAAAACTAATATATTAAAAATAAATGAACCAAAAGACTCTTATTATAAAAGAATGTCGTGACAGTTAATACTAAAGAGGCATAGAGAAAATAACAAAACATGAAGCTAAAACTAGATGAAGTATAGATAACACGACTATAAAAGGAGACTCAAATAAATCAAACTTGTAGTTACCATCACTCCTATCTAAGTTAAACCTCATACTAACAGATCAACTAAATGTAAATACAAACAAGTTCTTCAATGATCCACATTTTGTTGAGTGTCTACCATTTTAAATGTTTAGGATATACATTTGACTTCTATCTTATATACAAAGCAATGCAATTAGAATATTGTTTTTAGATGAACATAGATCAAAAATATGTTAGACCATCTATATAAATGTAAGGTGATTGAATAAATAGCAGAAAATAATGCTAACAAAATCTAGGTGACGTTGAAGTCTCAATATCTCAAGCTGAACATATGAATATGGTGGGTGGCATTGGATCAGGTATATAGCCGTAGCACATCTTCATAATTTGATATTGTAATTTATGAGGTAGATTGACCTTGATGAACATCTCCACAGTTTCAATGCTTCAAACATTTCTATAATAAGATCTTTTCTCTCCCTCAAAATAAGAACATGATCCACAAAGATAAAACACATGCAGTGAGTAATCATGTTACTCCTACCATGATATCGATCAGGGTCTTACTTATATGCTACACATTTAAAGCTATTCTACTAACAATTCAGAGATTTTGATACCAATAAAGGAAAATGAGTGGAATGCATTGATACATTTATTCAATAACATTGGGTTTATATACAAAGAGAGATTTAGTTATCTTCTAACTACTAATAGATCCCTACGCCACCTAAGCACCTAACTACTGCAATTCAGTTGATCACTGAAATGCAAAATTAAGCTTAACTAGACAATGTAATAATGCAAATTATGCTAACATTAGTATCAGTAGCAAGGGTTGTTAATGCAAAATGCAGATCTATGATGCCAAGACTTTGGGAGGTATTGACACTTTCACTAAATGTAATCAACAAAATATGTTGATTTTAGAGATCTCCACCTAAACCTCTCTTGACACTACAAAAAAGGATAAGACACCCACTCCTATGTTTTATTATTCCAATGCCACCTCAGTCAAAAAGAACCAGGATAATAGGTGAAAGTGCAAAATAAAATAAAGCAGATGTACATAGTCCAAAGGAAAATATAAAAAAGATCAAAGATCTTGATCTCTATAACAAATTTTCCTTTCTATTCCAATGCCAAAGTCTCCACCATAGGAAAAAATTCACATTTACTACATATGTAATGCATCTTTTTCTTTGTTGGTCTTATCCAATATAGTAGAACAAGAGATCATGCCTCCTTAGGAAACAATTTGTAGACCTCCAATACAACACCCAACACACATAAATATTTGTCAAAACATAAGAACATAGGTTATAATGTTTAAATACCTCCTTCACAAGTTGAAATGCCTCATCAGAATCTACCACACCTTATTGGAATAAGCTATCACCTCTCCTCTTCGAGTCTAAATAAAGGAAAAAATGTAGTCTTCCTCAATAAAAATAATGTAGATCTCCTTCAAACCCTTAATAAATCTAAGCTATTAAGCTTGCAAAAAATGTATTCATAGTCATAAAAACTCATATCTAACCAACTCAAATCTAAATCATATTGTGAGGATAAATAATCTAATGAAGTAGGCCGAGTAATGGCTATTGAAGATGGCTTTGATTTCTATGAAAGAGTTATCAAAAATCTTCATCCAAGATCTCTCTAATGGATCATCACCACAACCATTTATGTTTTATCATAAACAAGAAGAAACCAATTAACAAACTAATTTGTTTACTCAAATGATATGAATACAAAAAACATGCATATTGCAATGAGAGCACTTGTTTATATAGGCAAGGAAAAACATGATAGCATCTAAACTAGGTAATGTTGGACTAAACCCCACATAAGACAAAACTAGGTAAACACAAATACCTAGAGCCTAACAAGCATGAGTAAAATATACTACACTCTATGTACACTTAGTACACTTATCAATACACTCATTCAACATATGATTAGGATTTCAATGACTGATGCTAGAGATACATCACCTAGTGTGCATAGATCTTGTAGAGATATATGTATTAAACCTTATAATAATGATGGTCATGGTGGTTCAAAGAGGTTGGATGATATTCTCTTGATTGGAATTTTTTTGGCATGCATATTTGGTGTGTAGTCATTGGCCACTACATGGATGCAAGTATATTTTATATTTTATGTCATGTCAAATTTAAGATTTATTTTCAAGCTTAAAATCTAAAAATTATTTAACATATAAAATGAATAATTTTTATAAATATTTTTATGTTCTAAGAGGAGACGGTGCCTTCATCATCATAGAATATGTTTATAAGATTTGATCTTACGCAGCCATTGTTTACATATACAGATCTAACTACTGGTCCATCTACTACTTTAGTTATCTATGTTAGTATGAAAACTTTTACTTATATAGAGGTAAACTTTTGAGTACATCTTAAACTCTTGGTTTAATAAAGGATAAATAATTGCCATGTATCTTTGATACCTTATAAAAAACTAAGTGAGACCTTGTTTGTTCAGTTGATGTCTCAAGTAGACACTCCACCATCCATGTGAGTGGAGCTAGACATAGGCATTGCTACAATGATGTCATTAATTCATGTCCTCATAGAGGTACATATTAACATGTAATTTTAAATTGTAAAATATATTTTCTTATAAAATTTTACAAAATACTTCCCTGGTAAATATAACTTATGTGAATGTATTATGTATGCAGGCTTGTCTTATGACATCTCATAATCCATTTTAGATGGTTCTTAGGGAAAGATATCATATTTCATCCTAATTTAAGATGTTTAATTGTGTAACTCAACCTATCATTGACCCAATCAAGCATCAAATTCATATTGATTAGGACCATGATATGGTAGTAAGTGTATGTTTAAATGCTTTTTATTTTATTTTAAAATTAATTTTTTAACTTGTTTTAATACATATTTTATGTTAATTTTTTAATAATACTTGTATTTCAATAGGTTTAATTGCAATAGATTTCTGAGTATAGGACCTATATTTAGATCCTGAAGCAATCCAAGGGATTTGAAGGATCTCTATATACTAGCATGAGATTCCAGGGAGGGTCTTATTTAGGGAAGGCAAAGAGATGGAGGAAATTTGATGATTAGCTCATGTCTTACATGTGATGTACTTTTTTGTATGCCTATATGGAAATGTACACATTTTTGGTATGGCTATATATGGTAATCTATGTATTATTGACATTGTACATGTGCCTAAATGGCATTCACTTGACATTCTATTACAATATTTTTTTATGTCTTTATGTATTTTATTATTATATTGTAATTTATACTGATATAATATTATTTTGGTAAATGGATGAATAGGTAGTTGAACTTTATGTGAATGCACTTCAAGTTGTATGATTAACTTCTTATACTTGTAGTGGATAAGATGGTTATAACTTGATTATAATGGATTTAGTATTTAAACACTAGTGTAGTTGGATATGATATATATCATTTGATTAAGCTAGGATAATTTGAGAAATATGTCAAATTTATCATTATCTAGTAATACATGAAACTAAATTAGTAATGTCTTAGGATGATTGATTATAGGTAAGTTAATTATCCCGAGTGGTGTCTTATTTATAATAAAATCATATCCTCTATTTCCTATGATTGTTTCAATTAGATATTTGTGTGTATATATCAAAGATTTGTAACAAAATTCATTATGCATACTTTAATATTTCAACCATATTGAATCATAATCCCATTTGTCACCTCAAATGTCATGTATCTATAGAATCTATAACGAATAATTGACCATGGTTAGAATCATCCTCTAGTTTTTCTTGGTCAAAAAACTAATTGGAATAGGTTACTTACTCATGTCATTAACTACATCAATGAATCCATCAACTAGATACACATTATAAAACTTTGGAGGTGATTTTTTAACTACCACATGAACATCATCTTAGTCTTTGGATTGAGTAACATAGTTTAGAAAAGATTTTAAGATGTTTATTTGGTTGAGAAAATTATTAAATCTAAATACTATTATAACTTTATATTTATACTTATTTATCTTCAATCAAGTCTAGGATCATATGATTTAGAGTAATTTCCATTTATTTTAAGAATAGCCAAGGAGTCTATGGAAATCAAAATATGCATTAACATCATCATTTTGAAGAAAGGACATTGATTAGTCAATTAATTTTCACTATGGAGGTAAAGATATCATATTGTATTCTTGACTAATTTATGAGAAATGAAGTTTTTTTGACTTCCATTATCAATAATGAAGTGTAATGTTTGACCACTGATCCACATTTGATAATTTTAGGTGATTTTTGCAATGAAGTTTAATTAAAAAATTGTATGACTCAACATATTATTTTCCCTCAGCTTATCTTGTACTCTTAAGGCATCCTCTAGGCTTCACTAGGCTTAATGGATTTCCACTTCAGTCATGCATTCAATGACTCTACCACTACCTTCTAACATATTCTTCTACCTTCAACCATACCTATAAAATTTTCATAGCTTCCCTTTTACTTATCTTGAATCAATTATCTCTTTGGCCCTTCAAGGGATATTAGGCTTAGAAGGCCTAATTCATGCTTCCAAGGGATATTTTGGCCCTAAGGCATTCTTTCTAGTTCCAAAATAGATATCCATGCTTTTCATATCTAATCCAACTTAAACAAACATTTATTAGGGATATAAACCCTAGTTTCATTGGCTTTTCTCTCTCTTGGCTTGATTCCTAGTCTTAATTCTTGTAGCCCTCCAAACATGTAAACTTCCTTGTCTAGAACAAACTATGACACTTCTGAGTAATTTAAAATATGTTAGTATCATGAGTCAAATTATGAAAGAAACTATCCCAAATTTCTTTAGCCAGTCTTCTTGAATGGTGGTCAGATATTTCATTAGGCATTGGTTTCAAAATATTTTAATCAACTTTAAGAAAGTACTTACCTTGTCTATGAATAATTCTTAGAGGTGTTATTACTGGTAAAAAATGTTGAGAGGGTGTTTCAAAATTTTCATTAATTTTATTTATTATTGGTGGGATGACATTTTATTCAATATTTCTTTACTCATTATATTCTTCCATGAAAATTTATTCATTACTAATTTCATCATTATTTCTTTCAATGAAAATTTATTCATTGTTTGGGGGTAAGGCATCATGCATACAATCATCATCAATAAAAGAAAATACTATACTTTCAATGTGATCTTCTAACATTATCTAATTCATTATTGTCAATTTCATCATTATGAAATTTAGTATTGTCAATTTAGTATTTTTTTGTCTATATAGACATAGTGCATACACATTATAGTATAACACATATGAATTATATAATGCATATGCGTTATATAATACCATGTACACATTGTATAATGTGTATGATTTATAAATTTGAATTTAAATTCTAAGCCTTTTTGTTAAAAATTGACATGGATTCCCGATCTAAAGGCTTGGAATTGTCAATCTACAACTGATCATGAGATCTTGGATAGAAAAAATAAAGTTAAACTGCCATCACCAAATACACTATGAATTTCAACAAGCCAATTAATAAAATTATTATCACTATGATGAGCACGCTCTCATCTTTCCAAATATATGATTTTTATAAATTTTGGACTATTTTATGGTTACAAACTATGTTTATTTTTAACTTTAGCTTTTTTAGGCCACCACTTTTCATAAATATACATGCCTACACCTGTTAATATATATTTTTTTTCATTCATCAAAGTGGAAAAAAATATATATATGGCCAAAAACTAGGCCTAATTCTACATACATTAAAAAAAGTCCATTTTTAAGGTAATTAGGGGGGGCACATGACCAGCTATCCATTTTTTTTAATCATTTTTCAGGATCTATCTACGTACAAAATTAATAAAAAAAAAATTAATGATTAAAAAAAAATAGGTCACAAACTAGAATATTTTATCTTAATATTCACCAAAGGTTTTCAAACAATATTAAATGATACTAAAAAATGGTGGTCCACATGGCCATCTATCCACTCTATTTTCATTGAGAAACATATGTGTTTCTGTTCAAATTTTAGATGTTTGACCTAGTTATACTTTATCATTTTTGAAAAAATGATTGTTTTGGAAACTAGACTTTAAGTGCTACAATTAATGTTTTTAAAGCATATTCAAATTTTGAGTGTATCTATTTAAAATTATCTACACAAGTTTAGTTTTCTTAAATTTTAGGAAAATCATGTCCACAGGTAGCTCCTTTTTGTCCCCCAACTTTGTGCTCTTAATCTATTGCATGCTGCTTAGATCTAAATTTTACATCGTTAAAATAAATTTTTTATTTATATAGTGTGTTTTGTGCAATAAAATCATGTTAAATAAAATAATACCTTGTTGGGAGTATAATGTTTAAAGGAATACATTGACAAAATTAAGGGTAATCAATACCTAATTTGTAATTTTAATAAGGCAAGAGCTATGGATTGGAAGTCCAATGCCTCCAACCTAATGTAACTAATGTAGCTTGATCTTGAAACACCAAGACATAGAGTGTGTTCTACATGATGGACTCATGGAGTAATCCTTATGGTATGGAGAAACATAAAACCTTAATGAAATTACTCACTAAATCCAAAATCAACCAATGTAGATAGACTTATATATTTAATTGTGTGCATTTCTTGGTAAATACTTATTAAACACTCGGTAATAAACTACATAGGTAAAAATGTGCTTCGACCAATTACATGCCCCATTATATGAACTGATCAATGCTAACATTGGTAAAATATTATAATTTACATACATGAAACCATTTCATGCCCCATAATATGACATACTCAATTTAAATAGATATAGAACATTATGAATCTTTACACTAAATTTGATAATTTATATGTCAAATGCATTTATATGTGAAAATCTATAATTTATGTTCTTTTAAAAAGCATGTGCACTTGTATGAAATATGCACTCAAGTATATATAAATATATATTTTGCAATCTCATGTTTCTATAAAGTGAGATACATGCATGTCGTATGCCCTTAAAATCTATACCATTGTGTAAATAATTGTCTCATATTTGAACCACTCTCAAATCAATGCATTCGATATGCCCTCCAAATTTTTTATTTTTATGATTATGAAAGCATAAGTATATATGAAAAATCCCACTAATACACCTCCATTTTGAGGAAAGGGATGGAGCCTACAAGTGAATCATCTCGAAATTAAAAGTCAACTATAATCATTTTATGCATAAGGATGTAATCATGTGTGATAATGTTAAAATGTGTATAATATGTCATCATATAAATTTAAATAACATCAAATCATGTATGTAACCTATGGAGTTCCCTTATAAGTGGTATGTCAAGACATATATAGAAATTATACACACAACAATATCCATCTCTAATAATACACTAAATAGATCTACATAGGATAAGGTGCTTGATAAGGATAATGACACTAATTATAATGAGGAAGTGCATGATATGGATCATGACACTAGAAAAATAAAAAAACACACAATATAAATAATCAATGTCATACAACATCATGGAATGTCACACATAATGTCAAGGAGTTGTATAAAAGGGATTTAAAGTTGTCACAAATAATCAAAGGCTAAGGAGCTACAAACAAGGAAGATTAATTATGTATAATGAATGATAATAATAAAAAATAATGGGAAATAATTCCCACAAAAGTAAGGCTAAGGAGAAACAAATAAAGGTCTCAGAGCCACAAATATTTATTTGACCCTAATTCATACTAAGTTAAATTAATCAATATAATTAAGATATAAACTAGTATGT
>JARHVA010004898.1:7500-47500 GCA_037957365.1 Torreya grandis | reverse complement strand
CTCATAGTATGATGACAAGTATTTCATACACTAGCCTCATTTCAAAGGTTGTGACTAGAAATGTTCATATGCATATTCTTTCTACTACCTTAATTTATACCCCTACTCTTAACATAACATGTGTTCCCACTATTATTAGACAAGTTCACATTAATCCATTAAAGGTTGACATTACACAACCTATTATTTCTTCACCAACCATTATTTCTACATCCAAAAATACCTTAGACTATTTGGCCACTATCTTTCAAACCCGAAAGTTTGAATATTTAGTCTCATAATTCATTTTTCCACTCCTTCACTACCAAGATATGCCTATACATAATTAATTATATGAATTCCTTGAGACACTTTGTATACTTCCCAAATACTCATAATCATATAGGAATCTCATAATTCCATCAAATATGTAGTAAAGAGTCCAACTTAGAATAATGTATCTAGAGAAAAGATGGTTAGTCCTCTATTTCCCACTATTCCAATCTCCAAACCTCGTAATTCATCGAATTTAATTAACCTTTAAGTATTCATTATACTTCCTTATTTCACCATATCATACCCTACTCCTTTATACCCTATGTCAAATTTATATATTATGCCAATTTTGACACAACCATGGATGCACGAGTTATGAATTAAGAAACTCTCTAGGCAAAAAGTTGATCATCATCAAAGATAGAAATATCACTTTGGATTTTAAAGAAACAATAAATTAGTTAAAGAGTATAACTAAAATAAAAATGTCAAGGGTAGCTAAAAAAATTGAGTTTTTAAAGGAATAATAACTATTCCAGTTGAGAAAAAAGAGGAAAACAATTCCTTGAGAGAATGTGTCAGGGAAACCCCCAGAACAATAAACATGCTCCGATCCCTCCTGAGTCAGGATCTTGCTCTACCAATTAGAACACATGTGATTACTTCTTGTATTAGCAACTAAACACGGAATTATACCAGAATCAATAAGTAACTAGAAATATGAAACAACACAGGAATTAAGAGACAATACACAATTGTATTATATACATGGAAGAATATACAATAAGGAAGATGCCACTTCTTCCTCCACCTCAAAGGTTCACCACACCTCAAGACCTTCTTCCCTCTCTCTTTCGGTCCCAACAATCAACTCTAATACAGAATTGATGTTCACCTCTCCAACCAGTCAGTAACACGCTGCTAGTTCACCAAGTACACAACTGTACTCCAAGTAGATCCCCTGCTCTCTGCTACCTGCAAATCACCAGACCTTACTCACCATGTAGACATCTCTACACCCCTGAAGAACCCTTGTCCTTGCCTCACCAAGTCCTTATGATTCTTCAACCAGTACCCCAATGGATCAGCTCCTTGACCTTGCAGACCTTGCAACTCTCCCTGATCATACACACTCAGCACCCCTTTGGAACTAGGAGGAGCTACACTAGCTCTCTCTAAAAGCTCTATGGCTTTCTAGCACCAATTTACAATACAGCCCATGAGTCCATATATAGATCTCATGTTTACAATAATTAGACTAACCTAATTACAATAATTAGACTCGCAACTCAAGACTACGACTAGCCTTCAACATGCAAACTAACAGTCTCAAAATAGACTCTCCCGGATTCGTCATGCAAACTGCCTGTTCTCGCACAGGCTATCGACGTCGGCACCTCCAAGACCGATGTCGGCCAACTGTTAACCGACGTCGGTTGCTTTCTCTTGCTATCTGACCGACGTCGGCTGATCAGACCGACGCTATTTTTCCTGAAACTGATTCTACAACTCTGCATCCTCTGTAACTTCCCCTTTTTGCATCTTGGTGAAGCTTTTAGCTCCACAACATAATAATCTCCCACTTGGAGATAAATAGCTGCACCTGTACCTGTACCTATACACTGTCTAAATTATTCTCTAGCTTGTATCCCTCTTCAAGATCCATCCTGAAGACCAACCACCACGCAACTGTGATGCTATACCTGTCATTCAAGTAACCTACCATATCCAAACCTACACATCCATGTAGTGAAGAACTTGACCCTGCATAACAACAATCCCTGCTGCTAGTCCCACTGAACTGCCCTCCAGTACTCCTTCCCCGAATTGGCTCCATACTTTTTGACAACCCCCACTGATTGGGAAACCTACACTAGACCTCATGTGATTTCGAACCCTGTTTCAAGATAAGCTTGAACTATCCAGCCTTGGTGTGCTTACCGATTCTGCATCCTGCATAATGAACCTCGCCAACACCGTCTTCACATCAGATCCCACTAGAGATAAAATCTCCATGTCTCTTATGCCAAAGAATTTTGCTACTCCAAATTCTTCATGACATGCCTCTGAACTAACCTTACCCTTAGCTCAGCAAATACCTGTATGTACAAGCCTACTAGTAAATCACCCACATACAGTAACAAAATGATGTTGCAACCATCATCTACCTGGTAAGATAAACATAATAGTTACACTGACATTGACTGAAGCCATGCTTAGTCATCCACCTGTCAAAACCTATACCACTGTCCTACAGCTTTCTCAAGACCATATACCTTGGCCTTCCATCTCATGTATCCATCCACTCTCTTCTCTAAAATGGGAATCCATCTCTCTCAGTGCTTACTTCCAGCTGACAACTCTACCAACAAGTACCTGTTTGGTTTTTCTCCAAGGACTCACACTCCTCATCCATGCCAAGCTCCCACTATATCTGGACTCTACCTGCATTGCCTCTTCCATCTTCCTAGTTCTTGACCATCAATAAGCAATATAAATAAGGTGAACAATGAATATGAGGTTCACTTACCCTTTCTAACCTCCACATGAGCGTTTGAGACTTACTGTCCGCCCAATATCTGTTCTAGTGACTGATCTCGGCCATCTCCCAGTCTGCTCCCGACCGATGTCGGTTCCCTGCACTGACCCTGACTGCCGACGTCATTTCCCTAGCTGACGCCGGTATCATTTTTGCCAACATCAATTCCCTCATGACCGACATCAGTCTTCCTATTGCTGACATCGATTACTGTGTGACCGACGCCGGTACCTGTGTTCATCTGTGAGTGATAACTTTTTACCCGTGAGCTCTCCATGGATCAAAATCCTAATCAAATCAACCCTACTCTGCTCAGAATAATTCAGTTCTCTCACCTGATCTCTGTCTGTCATCTCCTCCATGAACACCAAGGCTTTCCAGTTCTTTAGCTTGTCAAAAACATCTGTCTTCCACTTCAGAACTTGCATTCTCCTTCTACATATGTGACTAAGCCTATGAAGCCACATCTCTACAACAGAAGCTGAATCAACAATATAAGTAGATAGATAAAGGATACCTACTTTCTTACCACCATCTAGTTCAAGTGTATCCACTATGAGAGTTACAGTATATCTCTCATCACCCAAATTTCCTGAATAAATTAGACTCATCTCCAAGACTAGTACCTGCATGACTTCCTTCAACCACTGTGTGTCGTCCATCTACAATTTCAGCTTCACTTCCCCTTTGCCAATTCTTTGGCAAGGCTCACCAGCTCCTCTCCCTGGGGCTGCATGGAAAGAGGCAACATAACCTGTTATCCAGGATTCAACTTTATCCAAGAAACCTCCCAAAGCATCCTCTGCAACAACACCTGCAACATCTGCATCTTCAGTTCCTTCATGCTGATCTGCTACCAACCAACAATATCTTTTTCTCTGCTCTTTCTTTCCATCAATCAGACCATTCATGCTATTCAGTTTCTCCATTCGTAGCTTACTTCCTTCTGCCATTGCTATACTCCCACTCAATCAGAAACCCCTGTGAGTAACTTGTAATCAACAAAAACTACCAGATCTGAAACCACCTGTTAGTAACCCAACCAAAAGCTCTGATACCACTTGTCAGGGAAACCCCCAAAACAATAAACATGCTTCGATCCCTCCTGAGTCAGGATCTTGCTCTACCAATTAGAACACATGTGATTACTTCTTGTATTAGCAACTAAACACAGAATTATACCAGAATCAATAAGTAACTAGAAATATGAAACAACACAGGAATTAAGAGACAATACACAATTGTATTATATACATGGAAGAATATACAATAAGGAAGATGCCACTTCTTCCTCCACCTCAAAGGTTTGCCACACCTCAAGACCTTCTTCCCTCTCTCTTTCGGTCCCAACAATCAACTCCAATACAGAATTGATGTTCACCTCTCCAACCAGTCAGTAACACGCTGCCAGTTCACCAAGTACACAACCGTACTCCAAGTAGATCCCCTGCTCTCTGCTACCTGCAAATCACCAAACCTTACTCACCATGTAGACATCTCTACACCCCTGAAGAACCCTTGTCCTTGCCTCACCAAGTCCTTATGATTCTTCAACCAGTACCCCGGTGGATCAGCTCCTTGACCTTGCAGACCTTGCAACTCTCCCTGATCATACACACTCAGCACCCCTTTGGAACTAGGAGGAGCTACACTAGCTCTCTCTAAAAGCTCTATGGCTTTCTAGCACCAATTTACAATACAGCCCATGAGTCCATATATAGATCTCATGTTTACAATAATTATACTAACCTAATTACAATAATTAGACTCGCAACTCAAGACTACGACTAGCCTTCAACATGCAAACTAACAGTCTCAAAATAGACTCTCCCGAATTCGTCATGCAAATTGCCTGTTCTCGCACAGGCTGCCGACGTCGGCACCTCCAAGACCGATGTCGGCCAACTGGTAACCGATGTCGATTGCTTTCTCTTGCTATCTAACTGACATTGGCTGATCAGACCGATGCCATTTTTCCTGCAACTGATTCTGCAAATCTACATCCTCCGTAACTTCCCCTGTTTGCATCCTAGTGAAGCTTTTAGCTCCACAACATAACAGAATGATCAAACTAAGGAAAACCTAATCTCAATTGTAGAGGCCACTGGTGGTGTAATTAAGAAAATAGTCTAAGGCTCACAATAATAAAATAAGATATTTGAATTTCATACCATGATAGAGCAACAAAGGTACACATATAAAAAAAGTGTATAATACCTTTGTATAGTATTCTACTTGATATTCATAGAGTTAGAGCCAAAGGGCATCTTAAATTATAGAGTAATAAGTTTTAACCAAACTTTGGGAGTAATTGATGAAATATTGTACAATATTTTAGAAGTGGTTAAGAAAAATACTTTCCCTAAGCTTGATTACTTATCACTCAAAGATATTAGTCTAGCACAAAATTATGTCAACAATAAAAAGGATGATGTAGTTAACTATCATAATCAAATGAAGGCACCAGTGACTCAACTAAGTACCTAGGAAAACAAGATAGTTGAAGTACTTAGGGAAGCACTGATTTGTGTTTCATATAGGCTAGATGGTCAAATCATAGATCAGATCATATATAAAAGAAAAAATTAATACTGAATGAGGAACTTCAAGATAAGGATTAATAATGCTAGCCATGCCGGCAATGAGAAGGTCATAGACCTAGTTTCATTTATAATAGAAAAAATTGAGCAAGTTCAAGTAGTTCATGAGTCATTCTAGGTATCACTGGACATGAATAAAATAATCTTGCATAAAATGAAGAATTTTTAAATGTGGCTCTTTCAAAAATTGAAGTTATTGAGGTAAATCATGGGGTATGTTCAATAGCTAAAAAAAGAAGAAAGAACAAGAGAAAGCAAAAAACTAGAAACAACTTACGACTCAAACATGGGTTTTATCTTTGAAAAATATTACATCTATAGATAAATCATATTCCCCAATATACACTATAATATATACTTTATTTGGAGTTTTTTTCTCCTAGATAGATTTTTCTATAGTTTTTGTCATGAAATATTCTAGTTGAAGCATTAGAACTTTAGTTAAAACAACTATTGCCTCATCTTCTACAATAAGTTCTAATTTATCACTAGGGTTTTCCAAGTTATTTGTAGATCCCACATCATCAAATAATTATATTTATAATTTATTTACCTTCTCTACTTTAGTTGGGACTTCATAAAATTTATTTCCTACCATGAACGACACTTACATAGAGCTATCTTAGTTCCTTTACTATCTTATTTCAGCATGATTTTATGATATACATTTTCTTGTATATCAAGGAAAACTTTGTTTTGCATTTAATTTCTTTGGTATAAAATTATACCTATCCTATTTTTAGCTTTGTACATGGAACAAATGTTGAATATGAGGTGGTTCCCATCTGAAGCCTATTTATAAATGGCCTTAATTCATTGTTAGAGGAAGATGATTTTGGTAACTTAATACAAGAAAGAAAATTTTACAATTATTCACGAGATTGTGTTTTGTGTTTTATTTTCAAATCTTATGGTTGTTTTCAGGAATTTATGCTAGTTTGATGATGTTATGTGGATTGAGAAATCTATCTTTGTAGAGGTTAGATTGGAATGGATGCTATTATAATAGGCTTTATAATTATTGTCAATGTTTTTCTTCTTGTTCAATAATTTTAATTTTTTATAGAAACTCTTTTAATAAAATATATATTTGGATTAATATCATGAAGTCATACTATAATTAGTTCTTTTCCTTAGACCCAATACTATGTTATATTTTGTGTCTAAATTTAGGATACAACTAGCTTTTTAAAATTGAAGACGTTCAATTTTACATAACTAAATTAACTTGAGAGGGATAATTCTTTATCCCAAACATAGAATTTTTTTTTATATCCTACTTTCCTTTTTAAAAAATTTATCCACTTTATATTGGTTTAGATAATTTGTGTATAATAAATTATAGGTTAATTAGTTCTAACTTATAGGTCATAGGTTAGATTGATAGTTATACCTGAACCATATGAGGTAATGAAATCAACACACTCCACAACCGTTACACCACATGGTTATTTTCAAAATTGAATGTCCAAAAATCATGCCTTAGAGTGATTAGGCACTAGTCTGAAAATGAGAGGGTCTTTACCCTTGAGGATTTGAGGGTGTGTGTAAAACCCACCTCAATAGTGTTGTCTAACATTTCATAGCTTATGAGTTATGATAAAATTTCTAATGTTACCTATAGAGGTTGGTTCCTTCCACTAATAATTCATAAGATCCATTATATTTTGATCCTATAGTTACATCAGTTTGAATCTAAACTATGTGGTAGTAAGAGAGTTACCTCTTTTGGTACTGATGGAAATAAGAAAATGGTAAGACTAATACTTATAGAGTATCTAAGTGAAGGATTATGTTTTTATTTAACCAAGGATTAGAGACCAAAAATAAATTAGTTTTATCAATAAATTTACCAAAACCAATGCTTCTATTATTCCAAGTAAAGGACTTATATTTATCCTTAATGTCCCAAACATTATTTTCACTGATAAATTTAATGAAGTCTAATTGGGATCAAATATTTATCCGAATCCCTCCTATTTTATAATGAATTCTCAAGATATATTTTAGGTATATACTCAACATAATATTCTATTTTTATTAATATTTAACAACCTTTGATATTTCCTTTCACATTCTATGTTTAAAAACTGGGCTTGACGGAGTATAGATATTTTACACACACATATACAAACATATATGCATATATGTATGTATGTATGTACATACATATATACATACATATATACTAATCTAGTGATTATTTAAAAAATATTTATAAATCAGATTGAGACCTTTACCACTACATAAGACTCGTCAGGAGCTTTCTGATGGTATGAAGAACTCCAGAAATAGAGCTCATTTATTCCTTATGTAGACAGTCCATGTTTTGATGAAAGAAGGTCAATATAAAGCCAATGATGTTAAAAATATAAAAAATAATTATATTTAAATATTTATGAACTAGTTCCATGGTGTAGATCTTATTGGGTTCTTTCCAACACATTTTACGGTTTGAAAAATGGAATATGTATGTGTAAGTTATGACTAGTCTAAGTTATGGTCAAAGTGATGGTGTGGCCTTAAAGTGATGTGGAAAATTAAAAGAAATTTTAATATGGTTAAAATATAAACCATAATATACTGGACAATAATTATCATCGTATATTTTTAAATACATGGGATATTATTAAAAGTCCATATTAAAATGTAAAGGGATAATATAAATCTCATAAAAAATGGTGGAATGCGATATTGTCCAAACCCATAAAAAAAGGTGGAGATAAATATTAATGCCATTATTATTAAAATGGAGATAATTATTAATCCCATTATTTATGTACCTCCAACAAGTATATAAAGGGTGAGGGGTTATTTGGAAATCAATGGAATTGGGAATTAGAATTGGAATTCATTCCAAGCTTTCAAATCTCTCATGGCAGAGCTGAGAGCCAAAGAGCCTAAGAGATGAAGAGCCAAGAGATAAAGAGCTTATATTTATTATATAATCCAAGATGGTTCCATCCGTATGTGGGTTTTCTTATTTGAGTTCATTTGAGCCACTATTTAAAGTCTTGAAGTGAGACTTTTGGCATAAAACTTGAGGAATACAAGATTGTTTTTCATGATAGGAAGGTGGAAGGTCCATCCGTGAGTTCCAAGACTTTTAAAAGGTATATTGCTAAGTTTTATGTAGTCTTAGAGGTGTGCTTTGATAAAGTGGAGAATTTGTCTAACAGTTCTGAGATTCTTCAAAGGGCTAAACATACACATTTAGAAGTGTTTTAGGAAGGTGAATAATCTGTCTAAGAGTTTAGAGATTCTTCAATGCATAAATTCATTATTGTTTTGTAAGGGTTGCCTTGTACTTATATACATTTAATAATGAATTTGTTTAGTAATTTTTGAACATGAAGATGTAGGAAATGCTAAAGTCTTTAATCAATTCTTGTGCAATGTGGTTGTCATTCTTGTATTGCTTTTCTTTAAGCTGATTATTTTATAGATTAATTTTGATATATTTAATAAATTACATACAAGGATCCAAGATAAAAAATTTTGCATAAAAATTAGTGCTAGTTTATAGATCAGTTTGGTATCAGAGTGGTTCTTGCTAGTCACTAACCAATTTCCTTTATTGTGTTAGTGAGCTTCTATTTGTGTATTGACACAAAAGTGTAGGTTATTTGGGACCAAATTTGCAGTGGATATGCACCACAATGGTTCCAAAAAAGGAATGTAGATAGAGTAAAAGCTCCTATTATCCCAAGTACAAGTCAACATTTAGAATCCCCAATTTGATAAAGGATACCATCTAGAGCTACAAGCATTGTCTTATGATCCATGAGAGCCTCTAGACAGAGTGTTCTAATTATTTTAGAGGGATGTGTCATTAGAATTGTGTTTAATGGGGACATCAAAATAGGCTATATGAATACTAACACTGTACATTGATTGGGCTTACCAACGTTACCATTGCCATATGAAAAAATAATTAACATGTTAAATGGCATTGTCCAAGGTATGATAACATGTTATTATACCTTGTGATTTACAGTTGGGAGATAGTTCTCAAAGATGTTGACTCTTGATGTCATCCCATTGTAGATGAATAATATTGTTATGGGAAATTTGTATCTCTTCACTCAGAAAACATATTTCATAGGTGACAACATTGAGCTTCACATAGATCACACTTGGATCATGCAATTTAAGATAAGGTAGGTTTCTAGACCCAGTCATGATGATTCTAGTTAGACATTGGACTCGTATGTACCAGGTGACTATCAGGAACTTACAAGTGAGTCACATGATGATCCGTAGGGTGATTACTAAAGGATATAGGCCCACACCAAAATTTAATGGATGGTAATAAATCTTAGGTGGTAGTTAAAGGCTTTTGAGAATTTTGGTTTATCTATTTATATATGTTCATAGAGCTAGCATAAATAATGTGCTAGTTAGGATGTATGAATAAGAGCCATATAGGTAGTATTATGTCATACACCATGCATAGTTTTTAAAGACCCAAGAGGCACTATTTGTATCTATATATACATGCATTGTAAAAATTGTAATTTATTTTATTTTAGAGTCACCTGTAGAAAACAATTGAGTAACAGGTTTGTCATACTCAAGTTGTCTTCTTACATTTTGGTAGATGTTTTCAATTAAAAAATATATATGTATATTAGGGTATGCTTATTTCTATCAAGTTTTATTCTACAAAGAACAATTTATTACACCCAAAATATGCTAGGTCCACACGTAGTTCTATGTAGAGGCCTATTAAGGCTGTTTAATCAAAGAGGATGTTGATGGGCATGCTATTATCCATGTATACTTCTATATAGAGGCCATTGAGGCTATGCAATAGAAGTGGAAGTTGACGGATGTAATATTATCCATGCATACATTTATGTAGAGGCCCTTGGATGGCTATGCAATAGAATAAGATGTGGATACACATATAGAATCTCATATCTATGTAGAGTCTTACTACAATCATGTAACAGAGGAGATTTAGGATCTCAATTCTATATAGAGGCCCTTGATGACTATGAAATAGAAGAGGAAAACAGGGATGTATGTACAAAATCTCATATCTATGTAGAGGTTCATTGAAGCCATGCAGTATAGGAGATTTAGGATCTCAGATCTATGTAGAGGCTTATTATAACCATCCAACAAAAGAGATCATTAGACATCTGTGTAGAGGCTCATTGTAGTCATGCAGTAAAATAGATCACTAGACTTCTATGTAGAGGCTAATTGAAGTCCATGCAATATAAAATATCACTAGACTTATCTGTGTAGAGGATCTTGCGAAATTATGTAGCAAAAGAAGTTATTAAACCCTACTTCTAAGTAGAGGCTATTAATGGCCATGTAGAAATAGAGGAATTGTAAAAGATGTGATCAATTGGTTATTACAAGCATTTTAGGCATAGTTTTAGAACATGAGTAGATCGATAAGACCCATAAGAGTATCTTCAAAACCAACAAGCATTTTAGTGAAAACTAGCTTTCAGTGGACCAAAAACCTTCTCAGTGTGGAGGTATGATCTGAAGATCATTTTAAAAAGGTTAAAAAATTATAATGAGACCTATACCATCACATAGGACTTATCAAGATATTTTTAATGGTATGTGGAACTCTAGAAATAGAGCTCATTTGCTCGTTGTACAGCCAGTCTAAGTTTTGGTCAAAATAGGTCAACAGGCAATCAAAACTAGTCAAACTAGTAAAATTGATGATCTTATAATGTTTATGAAGTAGTTTCATGGTTTATATATCTCATTGGGAGCTATTTGACACATTTTATGATTAAAAAAATGGATTCTGTATGTGTAAGTTATGACTAGTCAAAGTTATGGTCAAAGTGATGACGTGGCCATAAAGTGACATGGCAAATGAAAAACCATTTTAATATGGTTAAAATATAAACCATCATATATTGGGAAATAATTATCATCATATATTTTTAAATACATGGGATGTTGTTAAAATTCCTATTAAAATGTAAAGGGATAATATAAATCCCATAAAAAAAGGTGGACTGGGATATTATCCAATCCCATCAAAAAAGGTGGAGATAAATATTAATCCCATTATTATTAAAAATAGAATAATGATTAATCCCCCTTTTTGTAAATCATTGGAATTGGGAATTGGAATTAATTCCAAGGTTTTAAAGCTCTCATGATAGAGCTGAGAGCTGAAGAGCTGAAGAGTCGAGAGTCGAAGATGTGAAGAGCTAAATGTTAGAGCTGAGAGTTGTTCTAGACTCTGAGATGGTTCAAATCATATGTGTATTTTTTGATTTGAGTTAATTTGAGCCACTTTTTAAAGTCTTAAAGTTATACTTTTGGTAGAGAAATTCAAAAATGTGAGGTTTCTTATTGTGACAAGAAGGTGGAAGGTCCGTCTATGAGTTCTGAAACTTTTCAAAGGTCTATTCTTAATTTTTATGTAGTCTTAGAGGTGTGCTTCAAAAAGTGGAGAATCTATCTAAGAGTGCTAATATTCTTTGAAGGGCTAAACATACACATTTGGAAGTGTTTCAAGAAGTTGAAGAATTTGTTTGAGAGTTTTGAGATTCTTTGAAGGTCCACAACACATGAATTCAATATTGTTCTATAAGGATTGCCTTGTACTTGTAGACATTTAATAATGAATTTCTTCATCTAATTTGTGAACCTAGAGACATAGGCATTGCCTAACTCAATAATTAACTCTTGTGCAGAGTTCTTGGTATTATTGTATTGCTTTTCTTTAAGTAGATTATTTTATGGATTAATTTTAGTATATTTAGTAAATTACCTACAAAGATCCAAGGTAAATTTTTTTGCACAAAAATTAGTGCCAATTTATGGATCACATACATATATACATATACATATACATATGCATATACATATACATATACATATACATATATGTGTATCTATTTACACACACATGTATGTATGGATGTATGTATGTATATGTAAAAAAATAAATATATAGATACATATAAATATAAACACACACACATGCATGTATATGCATAAATATGTATACACACATGCATACACACACATGCATACATATACATATATATGCATGTGCGTTCACAAGCGCGCGCGCGCGCACACACACACACACACACACACACACACACACACACACACACACACACACACACACACATGCATATATATCTTCATGAGGCTAGATGTCTAAAGGCATATATATGTTTTTTTATATTCCAAAATTGAGGAAAGAACTAATAATCTATTTAATAGGGCACAAAGGCCACCTAATTGACCATAGGATCAAATATAAAACAAATCAAAGAGTTTTTATATTTCAAAATTTAGGAAGGAACTAATAATCTATTCAATAGGGCACAAAGGCCACCTAATTGAGCATAGGATCAAATATAAAACAAATCAAAGAGTTATAAAATTTTGGTACACTTATCAAGACACATTGTTGACCTAAAAGCTTGGTTTCTTGGATAAATACTAAATGTAATATATGGATTTGAAGTTGTCTCTAAAAAAACCTCAATTCATTAGGGAATACCATGCCCCTTATGTTCTAAGACAAGATCTTCATTTCTCTTTGGAAGGACTCTTTCCCCTTCTTTGTTTCAGGGTTTTCTCTTGTTAACAATTAAATCTCGTAAAGAGGACCTTATAGACATGTTTTCCCAAAGCCTTGTGAGCTGAAGTAGAACCTTTAATTTTTATTTAATTTTTAAATAAGTAACCTTATGTCACCTTTTTTATTTAAATAGGTCACATTACTCACACTTTGGATTTGCTAAGGTCATTAGTTTAAATGCTTGCATTTTATGTTCACAAAACTAAGTTTTAATGTCATATAATCAAACCTTATCTTCCTAAGTTACCAAGGGTAGAAGAGATCACATTTTAATTCCCTAGGTGTGAATGCTTATTAGATATCACACAACCATATATTTATATAAGGTGGATGCCAAAAACATCAAATTTTTACTACTTATTCTCTTGTCCCATGGATATCATTAAATCTAACGAAATAAATAGTGAATTTTAAATAATAATGGGTACATGAAATAGTTCATGGGGTTAGAATTTGGTAGTTGGAAAATTTAAATTAAAATTAATAGGGAATGATAGTGATCTCATCAAATTATTTATTAGGTTCATGAAGTTCTCATATTTCTCAAAATTTGCACTCTAATTAACAAATTTGATGATTCCATGAAACAAATAGATGTAGTGATTGGAATCATCCTATAAAATATGATTTGTGTCATGTCTATAATTAATTATTGATGCCATAGTCTTAAATTTCCTAATAGAGTTTCAAAGTAAAATCATTAAGTTTGTAACTCCATGAAGAGTGATAGATGGCAACACTATGTGCTTGTGCAGGAATAACTTTGTGGAACTATGGAATTTTATATGTTTTAATTGATAATTATTATGGATTTAATGGGACATAATGATCAAGGTCTGGTAATAGTTGAATAAAAATGACATAAATATATTTGAACATGCATATTTTTTGCATGAAGACACCAAAATAGGAATTTTAGATCTCATAGGGAAAAAAATAGAAGTGAACTTCAAGTTAGTTTTAGTCACAAACATGCATAGAATTCATGCATGTGATTAATTTTCACAAAATAATTGAAAATTTAGGGAGAAAAGAATGTCAAAGTGGGCCATAATAAAGTATTGGGTCTAGATAGTATTGAATACACAAAAATAAAACATGAGATAGAATAATCTTATTACTCAATAATCAAAATATTGCATTATTAGCATTAGCATCATTAGTCCTTCATCATACATAAACTATTTATAAAAGTTACATATATAGGTGGAATATAAACATGTCCTCACATTCTCATGAATGTGAGATTATCTTTCACAATGACTTAAAAAGAAACCTAAGCAATCGAATTAAATAGTTTTAGGGAAAAATAAATAAATGGAATCGAAACCTACACTAATACCCATTTAAGTGTAGCTTATGTAGGTAGTCGAATTGAGTCCTGGCATAAAGTATTGATGAGGTACCTAAGTATAATAAAATACCCCCAGATGAGGATGTTTGAGCTATTTTAACCCTAATAAGAGCTCGCAGATGAAGATATTTACTCTTAGTGAAGGGTTTAGTGAATATATAAGTGATTTGATCTATAGTATATATGTAGTGGAATTCAATGACTTGATCATGGATAAGATATTGAACTCAATACATGAGAATATTAATATACTTGGTAAATTAATAGATGATTAGATTCTTATAGATCTGGATTATGCTTTGGCTATTGCAAAAGATGATTGTTGGTCATTAAAATTAGATACAAAACTCAATGAGAACCCCCTAAAGCCAAATAACATCAGTGGTAGAATTAACATCTCCTATGTATTTTTTCCTTGTAGAAGATAAATAAATAACATTATGCTTCTTGATTGACTAACAAATCAATATTGAACCAAAGGATACATTGTAGCTTGAAGTAGACTTTTGATTCTAAATATCATGAGTCTAATCGATATCGTTATAACCAATCAAGTCAACATCAATGTCTGGTCCATAGTGAATAACAAAAATATGAGTACCATAAATGTAGTAGATAATATATTTAGTTGATTTCTAGTACAACACATGTGGTTCTTGCATAAATGTAGAGACCATTCCCACTACATACAAAATATTTGGTCTAGTGTGTGTAAGGTAGATGACACTACCTACAAGTTGTTGATACAAGGTAACATTAACTAAAGGAGTTTTAAAATTAGCCTAAAGCTTCACACCAAATATAAATGGAGTTGGATCTAGATTAAAATTAGGCATACTAAACTATGTAATTAATAAACCCAAAAACTAACAAGATAAATAAAATTACCAGTAGGCCAAGATTATGAACAATAACTTGTATTGATTCATATTGAATGACTTGAAATAATTTAAAACCAAAACCATGCTTAAATAAGCCTCAACTCAAAAATTAGAGTTTACATTCAAAAATTAAAAAAAAATGCTTATTTTTAAAAACTCTTGAAATATCCCAAAAATCTCTCAAAATATCCTAAACAATATAATTAGACTATGGGAAAAAATTCAATTGAAGTTGATGTCCGGTTCTAAGAAGATACAATTTCTTGAAATAGAAAAAATTGAAAAATAATCAAATAATAATTTTAAACTCTCAAGTGATCACATATGGCCTTCAAAAAATATCAAAAACATTTCTAGGCAAGTAGAACTTTTATTACAACAATAAATGCTTCGATACAGTCATTTTGGTGTATTCAAGAACTCAAATGAAGCTATGGATCAAAAGGTATGGCCTCTAAATGGTTGGTCTTTTTTTTTAGAATCATTTTCCTATGGGTGAAAACAACTCAACTCCTACGAGTTGGCCTAACTATACTACTACCATTTTTCCTTGTCAATCTTCTTTAGCTCCCATTCTATAATCCAAGTGTTGTCTTCTTGTTGCAATCCTTCCCACTTCACCAAATACATGTTTTAATTCCCTTGCCTTGTGCTCAACGTCTTCATATCCAAAATCTATACTATTTTTTCTTTTTTCTTCTTTGGAACTTGCTGCTACCAATTTACTTCTTCATTTTCATCATCTTCACCATATTCTTCATGGAATTAATATAAATATGAAACATTAAATACTAGAGATATATCTGAATTCTATGGTAAACTTACCTCATAAAAATTATCATTGATTTTATTCACAATTTTTCATGGTTCAGTTTTCTTGTACTTAAAACTATTGTATGTACCTTTTGGAAATATTTATTTCCTCAAGTAAACCATTACCAACTCTCCTTCTTCATATACCTTGGATCTTCTTTTGACATCCACTATTGCTTTATATTTCTTCCTCAGCTTCTTCTCCATATTTTTCCATGAATTAATCTTCTCTTTACCTTTTTGCTGACTCTCTTTCTATAGGTGATCCCACCAAATCATTGCATGTCCTTTAAATTTCATGCATTCAAATTTTACCTTCTTGTCTTCTTGGATAGTCTTCCACTTGAAGAACTTCTCTATACTATTCATCCAATCTATTAAATCCTTTAGTTTTAAACTTCCTCCATAATTTGGAACATCAACCTTGATTTCTTCATTTCTTCCTTCTAAATCTCAAACCATGCTCTCTTATATCGATGGTGGCCACTCTTGTTATTTTTCTTTTTGAATTTCTTCATCATGATTTGTGTCTTCCTCATCACCACCTTGTCTTCTCTAATGATTAGTGATAACCTCTATTAATTGTTAAACTTGACTCTACATATTTTATATAGTTTGATTCATCTGTACAATAGCTCCTCATCCTCTCTCCATTTTTTACTCCTCAAATATTTGAACTTGCTCTGATACAAGATAATGAACCCAAAAACTAACAAGACAAACAAAATTACCAATAGGCCAAGATTTTGAAAAATAAATTGTGTTGATTCATATTTAATGACTTGAAATAATTACAAACCCAAACCATTCTCAAATAATCCTCAACATAGAAATTAGAGTTTACATGCAAAATAAATAAAAAATTAAAATTGAAAAAATTCTTATTTTTAAAAACTCCCAAAATATGTCAAAGGTATCCTAAAATATCCTAAACATTATAATTAGAATATGCGATGAAATTTAATTGAATTTGATGTTTGGTTTGAAAAATATACAATTTATAAAAATAAGAAAAAACGTAAAAAATAAATAAATTATAATTTTGGACCCTTAAATGAACATGTACAGCCTCCAAAAATATCAAAAACATTGATAGGAAGGTACAACTCGTAGGATGATAATGAAATTTTTGATATGGTCATTTTGGTACATGTAAGAGCTCAAACAGAGCTACAGGTCAAAAGTTATGGCCTCTAAAAGGTTGGCCTATTTTTTTCAATCACTAATAAAATCAAAAGCATACTTATATTATAAAATAGTGATCCCAAACTTAGACTAGGAAATGTCAATCCCGAGGAAGTAATACAATAAGCCCAAGTTAGTCTTTGAGAAACTATAAAAAAAAGTAGTATTCACTATTACAATGGTGGATGATGACCTCCCTATAATCAATAAGTCACCCACATAGAGAAAAAAAATAAATAATGAGTCACCCTTGCACAAAATGTAGACATTCAGATAAAAATGGCATATAGTAAATGCAAATGAATTAAGAAAGTAGTTTGTCTTGGCATACAAATCTTGAGTAGTTTATTTGAGGCCATAGATATATTTTTAAAGTTTGAAAACTAAGGAAGAATATTCCACAATTCCTTGTGGTTTCTCTATGTATATTTCCTCTTTGAATTCATAAACAATTACTCATCACATCCATTTAATGAACATCCCTATAATGTGCTATGGTAATAGGAAGAGTGAGTCAGATTGAGTTAATTTTGCCAACTGGGGTGAATGTATAAATATAGTCAATGCCAGGTAATAAGATAAAACCTTTCATACCAAATGTGTTATGAACTTGTCTATGGACCTTTCTGCTACAAATATTGTTTGGCATATCCACCTAAATGAAATAAGTCTTTTTCCCTTAGGAATAGAGATTAAATCCCAAGTGTTGTTATTTATCCAAGAACCATCCTCCTGTTACATATAAATATCACACTCACGAGTTCCTGATGCCTCATGAAATTATTGTGGATAAGAAGTAGATGAAATGAATACATGTGGGTCATTTTAAAATTATAAGTGTGTTCCCCTAGTATCCAATGGATCTCTAAGTCAATGGCCAACACTTTGCAGTGTCTATCTACCCTAAATAGGATTATTTTTTTGAGAGTTAGAGGATATTCCTCATTTTATAAAGATATTCTGGGAGGAGGAGGTGAGTCCCCATCACTACTCTCATATTCAAAACTAGTATAAGAATTTGGATCATCGTAAAGTATTTTAGGTGGATTTAAATCCATAGACTTATGATCATATACCAAAGCATCCAAAGAAGAGGGAGAGGTGTTGAGTGTGAAATCCAAATGAATCTATTGAAAATAGACATTTCTCTTAATGAACAAATCATGAGTGGTGGGATGGACAAGCATGTATCCATTAAAATATTTAGGATATCCATCAAAGATGCAAGGCTGTCTCTAAGATTCCATTACCTTACTTTTTTTGGAAATGTTGGAAATGGTAGGAGATAATAACTCTCAAACATGCTTTAATGTGGGTTTCCAACTTCTCTAAAATTTAAAAGGAGTGACTCCCTTCAATTCTTTATGAATAACTTGGTTATAAATATAATAAGCATAGTTAATGTCCTCATCCCTATACTGAGGTGAAAATGACTTGGAATATATCATAAAATTAGCAATTACTTAAAGGACATGTTCTTGCAATCTATAATATCATTATATTGAAGACTATATGGAATCGTATGCTGTAGTTCAATCCTCTTTGAAGTGTATAATTGTTCAAAATGATTAATTATATACTCATAACCATTATCAAAGCACAAAATATTGATGGATTTACCTATATTTTTTTTGCATGCACCTTAATATCCTAAAAACGATCAAAGATGCCATATTTTTGCTTAAGAAAGTACTCCCTACTATACCTTAAAAATTCATCAATGAAGGTAAGCATGTATTTATTCATGTTGAATGAACGAGATGGAAATGCTCCAACAATGTCACTGAGAACTAGCTCCAGTATATGTGTAACTCTCAATGATTTGCCTTTGTAATATGTATCTTCAAGATACTAAGTATGCAACCTTGGCAAATGTCACTAGAAAAATGAACATGTGGAAACCTTAAAACCATATCATCATGATTGAGTTTCTCTATGTAGTTATAGTTTAGATGGTCAAATCACTCATTCCATATTTTAATCACTCCATATAAATGAGTGAGAAATGTAGTAGAGGGTTGATAAGAAGAAAAATGCGGGAAAGTATAAAATTATGATTGGTGTTCTAATTCCCCAAATGAAAATATGGAGTCACTATTAACTTCACTAATAATTACATAATTAAGTGTGAACTCAACTCTCTTACCCGAACTGATATGAGTGCTATGATAAATATATAAAAAAAATAGTGGTTAAAGAGGAAAACATAGAACATCATGAAATGTACCATCATTCAATTCAAATGATCCTCTCCTTCTAAATTATAT
This sequence comes from Torreya grandis, assembly GCA_037957365.1. NCBI lineage: Eukaryota > Viridiplantae > Streptophyta > Pinopsida > Cupressales > Taxaceae > Torreya > Torreya grandis. The sequence goes on along the minus strand of JARHVA010004898.1, from coordinate 28,015 downwards.
GGAAGCATTATCTCACAAAAATATGGAAGGCATATAACAAGGCTTGAATGACAAGAAAAGGCCTTGAGATAAATCTATGTGGTACAAGGCACTAGAGTCAATAACCTATGTGGCAAGATGGGACACAAATTCAACAAGTGTTTTACCTTTATCTTTCCCCTTTATATTGTCTTTGGACTTAGAAGCATCCTGTGCTGATGAACTCTAATTGGTAGAAATAAATGATAATAATATTATATTTTTCAATCATCTTTGTTAGTTGGTCAATTTGATTCTTAATGCACTTGGTTTCATCATGCCCAGATTTCTTACAGTAGGTGCATGTGAGTCACTCTATCATGGGTTTCCAATTTGAAGAGAATTCTTTTGATGCTTTGGACTTAGCATCAAAATTTTGACCATTTATCTGTGTGAGGTCCTTTATGTTATATTTATTCTTCTTACTACTAGAATCCTTCTATTTTTCATCAATCATAATTAAGGCTTATGATTGAGAGGACTTCATTATACTCATTTAAATAAGGTTGTCTTACTCCTAAGTTAAGTCAATAGCAAAGTCATATAATGATGATATGGTCCATATAGCTCCAAGGGAATGCTTGGTGGTGTAAAAGGTATAAAAAAAGATAGAATAGTCTGAATCTAATTTAGACAGGATGGAAAGAAGAATTTGCTCACCCTTTTTGTTAGTATTGCATAGTTTCAATTGTAATGTGAGTTATTTGAATTTTGTGAAGAAGTATTTTATAGTATTAAACATTCTTAGGCTCAAAATGATGATTTCATTCTCTAACTCATGACCCCTCATTATATTCTACATCCTAAAGAGTGTTTCTAATATATTCCACACTTTATTAATAGTTTTAGATTCAGTATTAAAGAGAAAGTTGGGGGACATAGATAGACATAACAGATTGTAGGTTTCATCACTTTTATTGTACTAATTCACCTTCTTTGAATTAGGTGTCAGTTATGTTTCTATATCCATAGAGATATGATGTAATCCTTAACTCCTCAACAAGATACTTATTTTGAATTTATGATCATTATAGTTCATCTAAATAAGAAGCGATACTTGATATTGATCCATGGTAATAATTAAGATGTGTTGAACTGAGTGTGTTAGAAAGATAAGAATGTGAAACCAGTTTGAATAAAAAAGCTTTTATTTACAAAACATAAAAATATTATCAATACATGGAGCTAAAAAACTCACACTTTCAAAAAATGACAACTAAAATGGAGAGATTAGTTTAAAGTTATGGGATTTTGATGATTTATTAATCATAAAATAATTCTCCACTTTGCATAAATTTTGGGTGTGTAAAATTTTGGCCCATAATTTTGAGGAAACATTAATCACCCTTGGGTTCCCTATGACCAAAATATAAATTCCCATGTGACAATGGGGATAAAGTTTAGGATGAGGTGAATACCACAGTAAGTCATTGGGTTGAAGTTGATGTCCTTGTCTAATTAAGAGCATGATAATTCACTGGTTTGAATTTGATGCCCTTGTGGATGTCATCAGACTTAAGAAGGCATAATGCACTTAGATAAAAACATGATAGGTTGGTGATAATGGCAAAAGTTTTACATCAGACTTGTAGTCCATTTGTGCAGTGGTCAAAGTTTCATACTTCCTTTAGAATCATCAGAGTTGTGGACTACATGAGTAGCCCAAGTTTCCACCATTGGATTATGGACTATCATGGTAGTCAAAATGACTAATGTTAGACTTTTGGATTGTCAAAGTAGTATTAAATTTTGACACATTAGGGTTTTTGATTGTGACAGTAGTCAAAACTTATGGCATCAAAATTATGAGCTACCAATGTAGTTAAGAGTTCAACATTAGGATTTATGGATACTACCATAGCTCAAAATTCTAACTTAGGTTTTATGACCAAAAGTGTGGTTAAAGGTTCCGTGTCAGATAAAGGAGTAGGCATTATAGTGGTGGAGACAAGAGGACCTCATGCAAGGGTCAGAGATGGGGATTGTAGGAGTATTTTAGAATTCTTACAAGTGCAAATAAGGCCAAAATGTTTGCAAAGTATAGAAAACATGGATCTATTATGTCCTCAAAAATAAACCAAAGACCCACTAAGGATTTCCAAAATCATATGAAATATTTTCATTTAAATACCCAAAATGGTTTAGATTTGTACAAAATCTATGAAAATGCCTTGAAACCCTGTGAAATGACTAAAATCAACTGTCACAAAACTACATCATGTTTTGTAAATGATCATAAGATTTTTTCACCTTTTGAAATTGATGGTGCAATCCATATTGTATGAAAATATATGAGATAATAGATGACTCCAAAAGAAGAGAAAAATATCATAAAGGGTGAATCTTCAATATGCTAAGTCAACAAATGTCAAATAAGCTAAAAATTAAGATTTCAGAATAGGAACAATGAAATTCATCTAACAAAAAAGATTTGATACCATGTCAGAGTGAGCTACAATCAAGATTTGGGTTTGGATAGGATCGAATGAATGATGAAATTTCTTATTGTAGAAGTGAAATTAAACATGAGCTATAAAAAAGCCTATTATTCATCAATTAAAAGATTACAATATTAACATTAGCATCATTAGTTCTTCATTATTTATTCTTTAGGAAAGGTAAATATATAGATGAAAGATACACATATCCTCACATCTTCATGAATGTGGGATTATCTTTCACAATGATGTGAAAATAAACTTAAGAAATCTATATGTAGATAAAAACCATTAAATGAAATACAAATTTACATTAATACATAAAATATTGGAAAATAATGAAAAATTAAAGATCTCATTGAAAACTTTAAAAAGATACTCACTAAAAAATAAAAGGAAGATCAAAGATCAAGAAGAGGGTCAGAATTTTAAAGTATTGGATGATTGAGTGGTCATTTAGATAAAGCATTAAGGGGGACATCTCTAAAGAAATAAATATTTAAACCTATAAGTGTAAAGAGATTTTGTTCTCAATTATGATGTAATGTTATCACTAATTAAATAAATAAAGCATTGACTATGTTCTTGGTTGTGTTTTATTATGTCTGAGTGTTGTGTGATACATATTAGAGAGAAAAGTGATGATTAATATTTCCCCTTATACCTTCCACCTACACTAAAAGGATAAGTGGTTGGGTCCATGTAGCTATGCATAGATCAATTACCAAGATATTTCATACTATAATAATAAGATTGGCAAATGATGGTTAGTGTGACATATGTAAGCATCACGTGTGAATGATTTTCTATTTTCAAAGATAAGTTTTAGTTCCAACATTTAGATACAAGATTTCAGGGTGCAAACATTGAAGGATTTTCTCATCTTAAGTTTTAGGTAAATAATTTTATTAGAAAAATAAATTATTAAATAAGAATATAAATTTAGCGATAAATAGAATGAATTATTTAAAAATAAAATAAATATTAATAAAATTTGTCAAAGGTTTGGATAATATATATCCCCTAGTTGTTACTGCTATAAAATAATATTTATAGTATTCAATTTACTAATTAACATGAAATATGAATGGTATTTGTTATATTTTCCAGTACTTAATTCTGATTATTATATCGATAGATGTTTTTAAAATGATATTTAGGAGGGTTGGGAGTTGTAATGACATCAATGCGTTAACTTTTAATTATTTGAAAGACTATTATGAAACAATTTAATTATTTTAAAGATAACATTATAAAACAATTTAATTATTTGAAGGATGACAATATAAAATAAAAAATAAAATAACATACATAATATTTTCAAAAAATTAAAAATATATAACTACAAATAAAATCAAACCAGAAAATAAAGAGAACACCAAATGAAAAAAGGTGCAGAAGATAGTAGAGGATAGTTATACAAAAAGGTATGTTATCATAAACTTATTTAGCTCATGATTTCTTATATTTGTGTTTGGCCGACTGCTTTATAAACTTCTTTGATGCACTTTCCATTTTATTTGGCATTTGAACACTTAACACAAAGCCTATAAATAGGTTTACTTGATACATGATATATAACTAAAAATATTATATTTATAGTATTTGTTAAATGTTTACATATATATATAAAAGTTATCAATTGAATTATTTTTAATTAAATCAATCACCATTAAAAAATCCACAAATAAATGATCTCCAAAATTTAAAATACTATTTTACAAAGATGCCATATTCGCTATGGATCTTCACATCATATTGCTCTCGTAATTTACTCTAACACAACTATGCTAAAGAAAATAAACATGAAAGTGAAATGCATTTCACTTAAAAAAATCACTTTCAAATTTTTTAATTTTTTTAAAATATAATATTATAAATTATTATTTATAATTCATAATTATAAAAATATAATAGAAAATTAATATTTATATTTAATTTGAATAAAATGTATTATATACTTAAATATTATAATGGTTATAATATTAATTATATACCCCAAATAATATATCTTAGATACATATGGGTAACCCTAAGTGAAACACTAAGTTTATGAAGAACATGGATAGGGTGATGATGACAATGACATCTTTGATTTGCGAAATGAATGGAGCAACAACAAAGATACAAAACCCATTTGCAGGATCATCATTAACTCTTGCCTAGAACTTTCAAAATCTATCAATTTTTTTAAAATATAAAGAAGAACATAGCTATGAAAATCTCCAACACTGCTCAGGTAGATTTGGCTGCTAACTATGAGTAGAATGAGGTATATTTTTGTTAAAGAATACTCAGATTGATGTAGTTATTGTGGTGCTATAGGCCAAATCCATAAAAATAGATCAACCCTACAACTCTTCTAGATTTTTGAACTTAAAAATATGGAACAAGAGTCCATCTTATGCTACGACTATGGCAAAGGTGAAGCTGGCTATGTCTAAGCCATTGGCACCATAAAAAATGAATCCATCCAATTCATTTGAAGTAGGGAAACTTTATAGTCTTTTGGAAAGAGAACAATACTTGTAAGATTTGTGGATGATTTACATGTTTTCTAACATATGGCCTTTTCTCCTATATTTGAATGATTGGATTAAGGAGAATTGGCTCTTTGATTTTGTAGAGGATATGAACTTAACGTTTTACAATCTTCTTTGGTCTTAGAGTAATAATGTCTTGGCCTTCAAACCATGGTTTTCATCATTTGACCCTCACTCTAAGGCCTTTGATGTTAGACTAATTTGAGTAAGGCTGGCCTTTTTACTCTTACAATTTTGGACTCATTTCTACTTCAAATGTATATGTGATTCATTGGGTAAATATTTATATATGGATAACAAGGCCATTCACCACACTACGATTGATCATATTTTAGTTAATCTAGATGTTTCCAAAGATATTCGTCAGTATATTGATTTGAATGTACAAGATCAAACTTGGAAGCCATGTATCGATTATGAGACCTTATCCTTTCGATGAAGGAATTATTTTCAAACATGTCATCTTGCTTCTTATTTTAGTATTTCTAAGTGTACAAAGAGGATCTCATGGTGGAAGGAGGCTCTCCCTTAACATCATATTGTATAAAAAGAAAGTGACTCATAGATTGATAGAGTGATTCTAAAAAAATAGAATAAGAAATGGTTTTGGCTAAAAATGAAGTAGAACTATTGGCATAAGTTTCTTCCTCCTTGGGGAAGGAAAATAGATCTCAAACAAGTGGTTATGAGGATTTAAGAATTACTTCTTTGAATATATCAGAAGTTTTATTCAAAATTTCCATTCCTATCCTTCTCGATGATGGGGGGGAGTGGACTATTGTGGGTAACAAAAAGAATGATCGATAAAAGAAAGATTTAGAACCTCTAAACATGCCCCTCAAATCATAAAAGGATATTTTTTAAGGGCCCTAAATGTTTCTTTATTTTGTGTAGATATTGATGGGTTTTACCCCATTAATGGAGAAAAACCAAAGGCTCTAAAATATTCAAAGCACAATAATTGTAGATCAATCTCAACAACATAAATTATTTGAATGTAATGTGTTACATATATAGGACAAAAATCTCCTAAAATAGAGGAGATAAAGCTAATCCCATAAAACACTCATTATAACTAACCCAAATCCCTATCCTAACTCTACGTGATTTAAATAAATCACTTACATTCATTCAATTTTTGTCTAATGTATTATTTTGTGTACACACTAATAACTAATGTTAGGACTAATTCCTAACATTCCCCTCTTCATTCTAACATGGGGTGAGGATTTAAAAAGTGCCTTTTATACATATACTTATTTACTCCTTCACCATAAATCAGTTGGTACTAAAAAAAACACAATGAATGGATGAAGCACTATGGTCAAAAAGGCCAGACACATACTCTAATAACACTTATGGGTTTCACCACATTAATAGAGAAGAGCCAAAGGCTCTGAAATGTGTAAAGCATAATAATTATAGATCAATCTCAATAACATGAATTATTTAAATGTAATATGTTACATATATATGATAACAATCTCCTAAAAAATAGGATATAAAACTAATCCCATAAAACACTCATTATAACTGTCCCAAATCCCTATCCTAACTCTACATGATTTAAACAAATCACTTACATTTATTCAATATTTGTCTAATATATTATTTTATTTACACACTAATAACTAATGTTAGGACTAATTCCTAACACATCTGTGGTTGTTGTGGTAGTGTTGTTTTATTATTGGTTGTTTTGTATAGATATTTTTAATCTTAGATGTTTTTTAAAACTATGTCTGCTAGTTTTCTTGTAAAGGGTAGGGTCCCTATTTTGTAAAACCCTCTTTTACCTTTAATAAAAATATATCTTAAGTAAATATATGTAAAATAACATATAAAATCATAAATCTATGTGATTCAATCATATGTTACTCCATAACTTATATATTTTGAACCATATTTATGTATAGCCATAATTTATAGGATTGGTATTATGATCTAGATTAATATGATATAGATACTTATCGAGATTATACATATTTTTGAACATATGTTTGAAATCTAATACAAATTTATTATACACATTTATGTACATATGTTTAAAATTTAATATAAAGTTATTATACATTTATTATATTTTTGTTAATATGAATTTACTATAAGATGTTTATAATTATATGACTAATATAATTTTGATTTAATAAATATGTAGGGAATATAGTTCGACCAAAAAAATATTTTGAAAATGAACAATATAAAAATGAATATGAATAAAAAAGGTGAGAACTATGGAAAGAATATGTTGGAGAATACTAAATACAAAAATAGCAAGTACCAATGATAGATGAGAAGAGAATAAACTATCATACATATTTTAGATAAATCTATGTAAAATACACTGATAGATATCATTCAGAAGGTACTTATATCACATTGAATTTTGATATTAGTGGAATAGGTATCTCCAAAATGATATCTATCGGTGTATTTTACACAAATTTATCTAAGATATGTATTTTAGTAATGAACCTAAAAACTATCAAGAATAATAAAATTACCGATAGACTAAGATTTTGAAACAATACTCAAAATTGATTCATATTTATGGATTGAAATAATTACAAACCCAAAACATGCTTAAATAAGCCTCAACTTAGAATTTAGAATTGACATGCAAAAATTTAAAATATCTAAAATCTCAAAAAAATGTCTATTTTTAGCACCCATTATGTATAGTACGTTTCACATGCAAGCACATGTGGCTATAATTTTTTTCCAAAATTACCTAAATACTAATATTATCTTATGAAATGAAATTCAACTAAAGTTGACTTTCGGTTTTAAAAATATACAATTTATTTAAATAGAAAATTCTTGAAAAAATCATTAAACATTAATTTCATACCCTCAGATGATTATGTTTAGCCTCCAAAAAATATTGAATTCAACTCTAAGTGGATAGAGTATCTTAGAGTAGAGTCAAGATTTTTGATACGATCATTTTGGTGTGTGAAAGAGATTAAATGGAGTTACGAGTCAAAAGATATGGCCTCCAAAAGGTTGGCTTATTTTTTCTATATCATTCACCTCTGGTTGAAAGTAACTCAACTCCTACGAGTTGTCTTGATTGTACTACTACCATTTTTCTATTTCAATCTTCTTTAGGTTCCATTCTATAATCCAAGTGTTATCTTCTTATTGCAATCCATCCCAGTTCACCAAATACCAAGTATAATTCACTTACCTTGTGCTCATTATCTTCATATCCAAAACTTTCAATATTTTTTCTTCTTTATAACTTACTACTCCTAATTTACTTCTTCGTCTTCATCCTCTTCACAATATTCTCCATAGAATTCATGTAAATATGAAATATTAAATAGTAGAGATATATCAATATTCTATGATAAACTTACCTCATAGGCATTATAATTGATTTTATTCACAATTCTGCATGATCCAATTTTATTATACTTCAAGTTATGGTATGTGCCTTTTGGAAATATCTCTTTCATCAATTAAACCATTACCAACTATCCTTCTTCAAATTTCTTGGATCTTCTTCTGACATTCATTACTGCTTTATATTTCTCATTACTTTCCTCTAACTTTATTCTTACTCCTTGCAACTACTGCATATAATTTACAAATACTTCTGCATCATCACTAAATTTATTTACAATTAAAAATTGTACCAAATCTAAAATACAGATAGGATTTCTCCCATAAACAATTTAAAAATATGACTTTCCTATTGATCTATTTACTAAATTGTTATATGGAAACTTAGCTTGTGTTAAAGCCAAGTCCCATTAATTTGGGTTCTCTCCCACTAGGCATCTCAATAAATTTTTCAATCTCCTATTCACAACTTCTATCTATCCATCTTTTTGTAGGTGATATGCACAACTATATTGGAGATTTGAATCGATCTTCTTCCACAAAGTCTTCCAAAAATTACTTAGAAATTTTATGTCCCTATCTAACGTAATAGTTCGTGGAACACAATGAAATCTCACAATATCTATAAAAAATAATTTTACAACTCTAGTGGCATCATTGGTTTTCTTACATGCAATGAAATGAACCATTTTAAAAAAATTTCCTACAATAACAAAAATCAAATCATTACCTCTTTGTGTGTGTGGTAATCCCAATACAAAATCCATACTTAAATCTATCCATGTTCTTCTTGAAACCGGTAATGACATGTAAAGTCCAGTATTTTTTGCGCCTCATTTAGCCACTTGACATATTCTACACCTTGAAACATAACTTGCCACATCTCTCTTCATATTTGGCCAAAAATACTTTTTCTACACCAAAGCTATTATCTTTATTTTATCAAAATGTCCAACCAAACCACCACTATGTAATTTTCTTATTATACTGTTTCGTAGAGACCCAACTAGAGTGCATAATTATTTTCCATTGAAGAGTTAACCTCCCTATATAAAATACTCATCATGAATAATATCTATCAAACTTGCTAATGGATTCCTGCACTACTCAGCTACCTTACCAAAATATGGGTCAGTATCATATAATTCTTTGATAGCTTCAAATATAACTACTTCACTCACCATAGTAGTTAATAATGTTACTCTCCTACTTAATACATTATCTACTTGACTCTATTTTTTTTATTTATGCTTTAACATAAAAGTATACCCTTACGAGAAAGAAACCCACTTTACATGCCTACTATTCAACGTCTTTTGTGTATTCACATACTTCAAAGCTTCATAATCTATAAATAGTATAAAATACTTAGGCACCAAGTAATGTATCCAATCTCTTAATGCTTGTACAATTGCATAAAGTTCAACATCATATGTATAATATTTTATTCTTACCTCATTCACTTTCTCACTGAAATATACTATTGGCTTTCCTTCTTGACTTAACACAATACCAATTCCCACAAACAAAGCATCAAAATCAACCTCAAACACTTTTTTAAAATATGGTGGTGCTAAAATTATTATTTTTTAAATCTTATTATTCAAAATTTCAAAACTTTATGTGGCTACTCTAGTCCATGCAAATTCCTTCCCTCTCATGCAATCTGTTATTGATGCAAAAAATGCTACTAAAATTTTAAATAATCTTTCTATAAAAAGTTGTTAAACCATGGAAACTTCTTACCTCTATAATGCTTCTTGGAATATGCCACTCAACAATTAACTTTATCTTTTCTTCATCCATATTCACACCATCTGCTAAAACTACAAATCCAAAAAATACCAAACTATTCTGCATAAACATGTACTTTTTCAAATTTGCATACAACTTCTCCTTTCTTAACAAAATCCATTACCATTATTAAATACCGTAAGTGTTCTTATTTAGTCTTACTGAATATAAAAATTTCATCAAAATAAACAACCGTAAACTTACCAATATATTTTCATAGCATTATATTCGTCACCCTCATAAATGTGCTAGGTGCATTAAATAATCCAAATGGCATCATCATCCATTCATATAAGCCATCCCTAGTCTTGAATGTAGTTTTCCATTGATCTCCTTCATGAATTCAAATATGATAATAACCACTCCTTAGATCACTCTTGATAAAATATTTTACTCTTACAAGCACATCCATCATATTATCTAAACAAGGTAGAGGAAACCTATACTTTATGGTAATTTTATTAATTTCTCTACTATCCCCACACATTATCCATCCTTCATCTTTATTTGGAGTTAGAAACGCTGGTGTTGTATATGAAATCATACTCTCCCTTGTTAGCTTCTTCCATGATAATTAAATAACATGTTTATTTATTTCAGCATGTTCTGTTGGACTCATCTTATAAGCTGCTTCATTGGGTAGAGCTGATCTTAGAATCAAATCAATGTGATGTTGAATATCACTCTTCGGTGATAAACCATATGGTAACTCATTAGGCATAACATCTACATATTCTTTCAACACTCTTGTTGTTTCTATTGGTATTGGCACCATTTCTATTTCTTCATTCTTTGCTACTAATGCATAACAACAAACTAATACCTTTATATCTTAGAAAAATTATTTAGGAGACAACATGATTTTTGTCTTATCTTCCTCTTTAAGAGGTAACAAAACTACTCTTGTACCACCTTTTTAAAATGTGTATGTGTTCTTTGCTCCATCATGAACTAGTTCCTATAAAATTACCATGGTCTCTCCAATAACACATGACATGCATCTATCAAAATAAAATCACATGATATTTCATCATTATAAGGTTTTTTTAATAGAAAACATGATCAAACTCGTTTTATCAATTGTAACCTCATTCCCTTTCTTAAACCATAAAATATTTAATTTCACATTGTAAATTTAATTTCTCAATCATTTCTTTAGAAATCATATTTTTACAACTACCACCATCTATAATTACTTTACATACCTTTCCACCTAAAGTACATCTTGTTTGAAAAATATTTGATTGCAGCCATGCATCACCACCTTCTTTATTCTGCACTTGATCCTTCCTTGGAGCGATCATGGTTCTTCTCATTATAAGATTCTCTCCAAAATTAGATCATGCAACTTCATTATTCTAATGTTCTATTTCAACCTCAATTAGATTTACTCTTGGGTAGTTTCTTGCCTTCTTTCTTGATCTTGATAGTGTGGACAATCAAACGCTCTGTGCCCTTCTTTCTACATCTATAAAAGACATAAGATCTATTATAATTTAGAACTAATCCTCTAGCACCACCATAACCTCATCCTCTTTGAAATCCTTTTCCTCTTTGTTGGTATTGAAACCATTGCCTATTATCATCTTGCCTTTCTACACCACATGATGATTCACCTTTATTGGCATTCAAACCACCTCTGATATTATTAAACCCACCTCATCCCCTTATTGGAGTGGATTCACCTCTTTTTGGACCAATAGATGTCTTTCTAAAAATCTATCTACTTTTTTTTTTATGCCTTCAAAGCTAATAGATAAGCCTCCTCCATGTTAAGTATTCTATGCATGCTTAATTCATCTTGAATAATTTTTTTTAAACCATTTACATACCTTGTAGCCATCTACTCTTTTGTTTCATCATGTTCCACTCATATCGAAAGTTTATAAAATTCATATATATACTCTTGTATATTATGATCATTTTGTCTCCAATTCTAAAATCTTTTGTATAAGATTTATGCATAATCTATAGGATTACATTTCTTCCTCAGCTTCTTCTCCATCTTTTTCCATGAATTAATCTTCTCTTTACCTTTTCTCTATCTCTATTTTTATAGGTGATCCCACCAAACCATTACATGACCTTTCAATTTCGTGCATGCAAAATTTACCTTCCTATCTTTTCTCATAATCTTCCACTCAAAGAAATTCTCTATGCTATTCATCCAATCTATCAACTCCTCTAATTTTAAACTACCTCCATAATCTAGAACATCAACTTTGATTCTTTCATTTATTCCTTATAAATCTCAAACCATCATCTCTTACATCTATTGTGGTTGTTTTTCTTATTCTTCTTCTTGTTGAACTTCTTCATCATGATTTGTATCTTCTTCATCACCACCTTATTTTCTCTGTTGATTGGTGATAACCTCTGTTGATTATTGAAATTACCTCTGTAGCTCTTATATATTTTGGTTCATCTATGTAACACCTATTTTCCCTCTCACCATTCTTTAATCCTCCAATATTTGAATATACTCTGATACCAGATAATGAACTTGAAAACTATCAAGAATAAAAAAAATTACTATTAGGCCAAGATCTTTAAGAAGTACTCAGAATTGACTCGTATTGATTGATTGAAATAATTAATAACCCAAACCATGTTTAAATAGGCCTCAACTCATTATTTAGAGTTGACATGTAAAAATTCAAAAAATCTAAAATCTAGAAAAAAAATTCTATTTTTAGTAACCACTATTTATAGTAAGTTTCACATGTAAGTGCACTTGGCTCTAAAAGATTCTCAAAATAACCTAAATACTAAAATTAGCCTCTAAAAAAAATTCAATTGATGTTGACTTTCGGTTCTAAAAATATACAATTTCTATATTTCTAAAAATAGAAAATTCTCTAAAAAATTATTAAATGTTAATTTTAGACCCTCAAATAATCACATTTGGCTTCCAAAAAATATCTAAATCAAATTTAGGTGGATAAAGCAACTTAGGGTAGATTCAAACTTTTTGATACAGTCATTTTAGCACGTGGAAAAGATCAAGTAAAATTACGAGTCAAAAGTTATGACCTTCGAAAGATTGACCTATTTTTTTTACATTAACCAGTAAATATTTTATTAATTGCAAATAATTTTTATAATAAATATTTTTATCTTAATTTAATTGAATTTGTATTTGATGATTTAATGGTGATCCCAAAATTAAATTTTTAATTTTGAAATAACAAATTAACTATTAAAAATAAATACATTCTAATAAAATCAGATTTATTTATATTAATATAAATTTATAAAACTAATAAACAAACTTTTATTATAAGATAATAAGAGAATTTCTAAAAATAAAATAATTTATATAAAAGAGATAATCTATCCATTCTAAATTTCAATAAAATAATTCCTATGTTATGATTAAAGAATTTAATTATAATAAATTATTATAAAATTCAATCAAGTTAATAACATTTATTCAATATGCATATATATTAAAATTAAAGAACGTGTAATGGTCAAAGCCTTTGGTGATGATGCGAGTTAGGAAATTAACTCCGACTCAAAGGCTAAAACACCTAAATAGAACCAAATCCCCATACTATTAAATGAGATTAAATCTAAGTCGGAAAATGTCAATGAAGAAAAGAATCATGGGAATGAAAGAGAAAATACAAATTCATTTACAACACCAAAACTAGATTCAACAACTCGTGCACCATCAATAAGCTCTCAATTGAGGGGAGGGTGCAGAATGAACTATAATTAGTAAGAAAATAAAGGTTTTGTTAAGAAGGGCCTAGATCCATTGAACCTAATCCTCCATTCTCATAGAGGGGAAGTACTTGGAGGGCTATAGTTTCTATTTTGGGTTTTTGTTTGTTGTTGGTTTATTGTTTGTTTAGATTTTTCGAGTGGTGAATTATCTAATCCTCCATTCTCATAGAGGGGAAGTACTTGGAGGGCTATAGTTTCTATTTTGGGTTTTTGTTTGTTGTTGGTTTATTGTTTGTTTAGATTTTTTGAGTGGTGAATTCTATTTTATGTTGGTAGAGGTGTACTGTTTGGGATTTTATTGTAAACCATTTTTATCTATTGTAGAATGGTGAGATCCCTTTCAAAAACCTCATTTTATTTTTAATAAAAAAAATATGTATAAATATTGAAATATAATTTTTATTTAAAATTAAATGAAATTAATAATATTTTTCATAAAAATATAAATAAAAAATTTAAGAATATAATAATAATAATTATTATTATTATTATCAAAAAAAAATAAAAGATAATAAAAATCAATTAAATTGAATCATTTTAAAAAAAACAAATTCTTTGATTTTTTATTATAATATATTTTTAAAAAGTTTTACTTTATCAATTAAAAGTTCACACCATTAAAATTATATGGTAGAAGTTTTTAAAAATATTTAGAAACCCTCTCAAATTTTTATTAATATTATAATGATTTTTAAAAATATATATATTTTTTCAGAAAATAAACCATTAATCTTATTTAATAATCTTGAATCGTTTTTAAAATCAAATATTTACAGCCTCAACTATTAATGGAATCAAGTTTATTGATCATGTATTATTTTTAAAAATTTTATGGCATTGTGTTCATAATTTTTCTCAAAGTCTACTTATATCATGCATTTTTATTGCAACTTTAATCTTCTTTGTTTTTATGATTCAATGGCATGCCTACAATGTTGCTGAAACCAAATTGTGCATGATTGACAATTTTTTTGGTTATGAATTTTCATCTCGTTTCTGATAAAATTAGTTTTATTTCAATAGTTGTTTAAAGTGGCAGCTTCAAGTTTTTCAGGCATGGAAGAAGGGACTCAGTATTAGTGTAAATATTTAAACGAAGAGAGAATCAGATTTCCCAATAATTTTAGTGCTCACCTTCAGGTGATATCTCCGTTGGCGATGTCGTGTAATTTGATATTGACGTGACAATTTTTCGGAACAATTACTCAACTTAGAAGGGACTCAAGGGAAGAATTCCATCGGCCTGCATTTTTCATCCATATTTGGCCACGATTTATATTTTAGTCGAGCTTTCTTCAAGTATAATCAACTCAATCAGCATTAAACCGCCAACAGTCGATGCAACAACAATACTGTGTGAGTGTCTTTGAAGAAGTCTCGTGATTCATCCACCTTGCTTGCTTCCACAAACAATCGTTACGCCAAAACCACCACCCGCCTAACTTAGCTATTTGCGTTATCTTTGCTTCCTCAAAAGCACTCGTTGGATTCTCAGTATTTATATTCTATGCCCTAACAGATATAAACCATAGTGATAAGTGCAGTCTCTCTATTTCAAACAATGGCTTTTGGAATTAGGCTGCTCACTGTGCTTTTCTGCATCATCTGCATCTGCAACAATGGCCTTTACAGGGCAGAGGGATTATTAAGCTTAAGCAAGGACTACTACAGGCAGACGTGCCCAAATGCAGAGAGTGTGATTCGGGACACCATACGTAACGCTACCAAATTCGACCCTAAAATCCCTGCTCGTATTCTCCGAATGCATTTCCACGACTACTTCATTGGCGTATGTATTGTATTTATATATTTGTTGTAATCTACCATGTCTATCAATCCATTGCCTAATCATAATTACAATGATAATGGTAATGATGTACAGGGGTGTGACGGATCAGTGTTGTTGGATTCCACCGCTAATAATACTGCAGAGAAAGACGCACCACCCAACGTGTCTCTCCGCTCGTTTTATGTAATCGATGATGCCAAGAGCAAGGTGGAGTCCATGTGTTCCCAAACTGTTTCCTGTGCAGATATTCTTGCCATGGCAGCTAGGGATGTTGTTGTGCTGGTAAGTCGTAATATAATACGGATACCGCTATTTAGTAACTGTACATATTAATGAAGTGATTACTGATAGCTTATTAGGCCGGAGGTCCGGAGTGGGAAGTTCTTAAAGGCCGAAAGGACGGAGTGATATCGAGAGCAAACGAGACGTGGAATTTGCCGGCACCCACATTCAACATTTCCCAACTATTACAAAGCTTCATCCTTCGCGGACTCTCCCTCCACGATATGGTGGCATTATCCGGTATTCAAATTCACATTAACATTAGGCTTCCTTTTTTATTTTGAACGCTAACAATACTCAGGTGGACACACGCTGGGCTTCTCTCACTGCTCTTCATTCGCGAGCAGACTACACAACTTCAATGCAACGCATGTGGTGGGTCCAACCATGCAGCCACAGTTTGCGCAAAGCCTACTTTCTGTTTGTCGAAAGGGCAACACCAACGCCAGCGCAGGAGCATTTCTGGATTCCACAGCAAATCGCTTCGACAACGCATATTTTAAGCATTTGGTGGAGGGCAAAGGAGTGTTCGGCTCCGACCAGGCTTTCTTTACCGTGAAGAAAACCAAGACAATGGTGCAGGCGTTTGCGAAGGACGACAAGGCGTTCTTCAGAGCATTTGCAAGGTCCATGCTGAAAATGGGAAGCGTGGGAGTGAAAATCAGCGGTGGAGAAGTGAGATTGAATTGCAAAAAAGTCAATTCCTGATGAGAAAAACCAGAAATCGATTTCGCCCTTGTTGTTTAAAAACTGGAAGGGTTGTTAAGAGTGGGCGAGACTTTTAATGTATGTTTGTTTCGAATTGATTATTGATTGTGTTATCATTGTAACCAACAATTAGTTAATAAAAATTATACTTTAACATTTTTTATTTTCGCGGGATTCGCACCAATGTATCTAGATCCTCACCAACTTATGAGTAATTCAATTTCCACGAGTATTTAACATGGCATGTGTTATTATGGGAACGTTTTATTAAGATTATTATTAATAAAAATATATACTGTAAAAGGTTATACAATAGGACAGGCGGTATACATAGTTTACATTTCTTATTAGAAGACATCAATTTAAAGTAAGGCACTAAAATAACAAAATCAATATTAATGTCATCTAATTCAAAACAACATAACGTCATAAATATATGATATATATATAATAACTTTTGACACAAGTCACTGTAGTATAAGGAGGGGTGGAGGATCATCTTTAGGTGGTAGAATAGTATAAGAAAAAGGTTTTATCAAGGGAGTATTCAGAGCCACCCAACCATCCATAGGGTCTGGAGGATCTAAAGAAATAATAATGTCTCACACATCAAAATGCTACACCCCAGTACTAGAAGGGCCAGTTAGCGACCCCTATTGAGAGAGACTAGCATTAGAGTTCCTGTGTAATAATGGGGATTGTCATCCACTCTCTCCAATTGAGGGGGAGAGAAATACTAGTTGCAACTCTGAAAATGACTTTGACAATGTTTGGGAACTGGAGGTAGTGGTCCATGTGGTAGATGATTGGCTAGGATGCAACTCATGGTACAAGGAGCACTCTCCTAGTTATTAAAAAACTCTTCTAAATGTATGACCTCCATGACAACTTTGTTAGCTTGGACTTAAATCTAAATGCATGTCAAAGATAATACAAATGCATTGTTGTTAATAAAGAATTTACAAGAAGTTTCCTCGTTATTAAATAAAGAAAATTTTCTAGCTTTCCATAATTGAAAAAGAATAACAAAACTAAAAAAAATTCATAAAAAAATCAATAGAAGTTGGTTAATCAGTAGAATCCCTAAGGAGGGCTAATCACCATGAGAAAGGTTCTATATGGTAGGGTTGAAAGGGATTGTCTATCCACTGTCAAGTAGATTGGGCATTAGGACATGTCCAAAAGGTGTGATTGAAAGACACAATGTTGTTATATGTTAGATACTTGGGCTGAGTAATTCCAACGTGAGAAAGACACTCATCAAGCATAAGGCTATAATAGACCATACACTAAAAAAGATAAGCTAGTTTGGGTTCAAGCTTTGCCTTCTAAATTTGGCTCTGCCAAGCAAGCCACATCATAGACAAGGAATTAAGGTTTAAGTGCCTATTGAGCTTGTGAAGTGTTGAAGAAAATATGATCATCACTTGATAAAAGAGGGATGGAGAATATTTTTTGAATGGAGTATCAAAATTCCACCTCCAATCTTTCCAACACAAATATGGAGGTTGTAGACCCAACTTGTGAAGCAAGTGATATGGCATTAATTCCTGAATGTATAGAATAACTGGTAAGTAAAAATTAAATAAATTGAATTTCAATTTTAGCAAGGGCAAAGGGGCTTAGTCATGAGTATAAACAAAATACTTGTAGTTTTAATTCCTTTTGAAAAGAGTATCAAAGATTGAATACAAAGCAATTCTACCAACAAAAGGTTGTTATTGGTCATGATAGGAGACCACCAGAGATTGTGGTCATTGAAGGAGAAACATCTATGAAAACCATCACCAACCCATTTTAAATGAGGTTTAAGTGTTTCAAAATCTTTCTGAATTATTTTCACCATAAAAAAGCCTTCAACTTTGATCGGAGCATAACTGATTAGTAGAGTTTGGAAACCAATGTTTTTCCAACTAGATTTGCCATAAGGAGATCTGAGTGAAATACAATTATGTATAAGGATTTTCAAAGATTATTTAATTTCAATGGATCTTACCAACCATTTGGAACATAAATCATTACTTTATCTATAGATGTTAATAATTTCTATACCTCCTTTACCATCAGGAAGACAAAAAATATATGAGGTAACTTTATGGAACCTCATTTTTGTTTGGCATTAGACAAAGTAAAGTAAACTAGAGTCTTATTTGAATTTTTTTATGAAGCTTCGAAAGGGGACCAATAGGGAGAATAATATAAATAAGTAGCTAACATAATTTTAGTGTATGTTTAAAACCTGCTTACCAAAGAGAATGGTTTGGTGACCCAATATTCCACCTTTTTCTCCTCTCTATTTATGACATATTGGCACATGTCTACATGGAGACTATCAAAGGAAAGGGGAATGCCCAAGAACTTGAAATTCTTCTTATGTGAATCTATTTCTACTTGTATTGGTGCAACCAATATGATTTGAGCATTATACTTTGTCTAAAGCATTGTGTTTTACTCCATGGTAAGCTAGATCCAGAGGTTAGGTAAAATTGTCAAGACATTGCATAGCCTCCTTGAATGATTTTTATTGCTCCACTAGAGTGAGGAAAATATCATGTTAAAAATGTAAATTGATGTGTTTAAAAGATTGATTGAAAAGAATTAGACCCCATACAAGAATCCACTCAACTCTATGAGCCAACACATAACCTAGTGCTTCTATAGATAGGACATACAATGTGAGGGCAAGGGGGAAACCTTGATGAATGGAATAATAGAGGCTAATATGATGATTTTTTTATCTTTTTAATAGTGAGAAAATTTAAGGCATCTATAAAGAGGGATGTGACATCTGAAATAAATAATTAGACAAAGCCAAGAGCCTAAAACATGGCTAGAATGAAAGGTCATTCAATATTACCATAATATTTCCTAAAATAAGGTTTTAGAAAAATGGTTCACTAATGAAAGGATCCCACCAACTCCATTCATTCCCACATAGCAATGAGGTTGTAAATAATATATGTAATTTTAATAAAGATGTTTTTCTCATATTCGATAATGGTAAGCGAAATGAACTAGAGGCAATTAGTAAAAGGTTTAGTGAGGATCATAGAAGACACATTCAATAGGATAATGTTAGAACATTTAATATTTAAGTGAGATTAAATGACCTTTAACTTATCTTGGTAGTTAATTAAATAATAATAATACATTATTTATTAACACAAGGTGAAAACCTCATTTAAATAAATAATAAAATTATATTTATTTAATACTTACTAATGTTATTGAATGACTTTTGGGATTGTTCGACCCATTGGTTGCAATGCTCACCTCCCTTCACATTCCACTATAAATAGGGTTTTACCCCTATTTTGATAGATCATGAATTGGAAATTTGATATTGATGTGTGGAAAATATTTGTAAAGGCTTTTTGAAGATTGGTTGGAAAGAAGTGATAAGATGAAGGCTATGTATGGGGGTTCATATGTTTCTCAATTATACGGATATCAATATTTATGGGTATTTTACCTTTCAAGTTTTTCACACCTAAATTCCATGTTATGTGTACAATTGATCTATGTAATATTCATATACTTTGGTATATGATTTTATCTCTAGATCTCCTATGACATTAAATATGGGGTGGATTTGATTGGCAATACATTATCAATTAAATTATATAAAATTTGATATTTTAAAATATTTCTTCATAGCCTAAGATGACTCTTTATGACATATAGAAGTCTATTTTTTTTAATTAACTCCTTGAAAGCATGCTTTAAACTTATTTTTGTTGAATTTTAATTCAATGTCACTATAGATCCTTGTGAAAGCAAAAAATGTTGAATTCAATCAATGAAACAACCCTTCAAACCTCCTAGGATGCCATTACTACTTTTGTATGGCTTATGTACCTAAA
>JARHVA010004898.1:0-2500 GCA_037957365.1 Torreya grandis | reverse complement strand
AGACACTTGAGTTCAGGAACTATGCTCTGGGGGAGCCATGTATCTTATATGTACATTGTATCGTATTATAATTATAATTAAATATTTTCATGAAGAGTTATAATTACTTATAATTATACTTTGACATGATGTTTGTAGACTTGTATCAGTCATGACCGTGTTAATATAATTACTTTTTATATTTGCATTTTGATGTGCTCTCATGATATTAGAGATCAGTACTATGTGTTCTAATATCCTTGTTTTCTATTGTCACACTTTGAGTATTTAATATGGTCTCTATAGATTCCCATGGTGTAATCTATTTACGGTAAATATTTTTAATTTAAAAAAACACATATTTCTAGTTAGACCCTAATGGGGTTATTACAACATAGCTGAGTCTCTATTATAAAGTTCACCAAATGTGGAACAATAATTATTGAGTAATCTCTCTATAACAATGAATCCAACATACTTGTAAAACCATTTATTGATTAAAGTGAGTCCAACCCCAATAGTACATTTTGGAAAGGGATATATAGACTTGAGTCATGAGTTATTCTAATTGCCTTTATATATTCATAGTGTAAAGATGCTTTTGATGCAAATAAAATTAAAAAAATAATAGAAAAGCTAATGTTATTTCTATTTGGTACATACATCCAAAATTGCACTTTTACGTTTGTATTCATCCACTAACACTTTCTCAGACTTAATAGATTTCCATATCTAGAGATAACATCATAGAAGTAGGTAGCCTCTTGATATTACAAGGTAGACCCACTACCACTTGGCGGGGTTTTTTAGATGATAATTATAATTTTGTCTCTAAATATAATTTTGTCTCTAATTATTTCATATCCTTAATTTTTTATAATCAAAATTTGAATTTTTCATTTCCTTAATTTTTTATAATTAAAAAATGATTTTTTTTTAAGGCAAAAATTAGTGATCTTTTTTTAGGATGGGAAGAATAATAAAGAAGTGAAAACTACACTTCTTACACATTGGCTAGATCACTGCAAAGAATTCTACTGTACCTGAGATCCTTTAGTAAGTGATTCACCATTGTAGATTCTATAGTATGTAATTTAGTTTTTTTATTATCGTCTATATTTATTAATGGATTACACAGTATTTTTAATTGGTCATAGAAATTTGGAAACATGTCCACTAACCACATAATCAACCACACACATCGTAAATCCTACCCATTTTTGAGCCAACCATTGAAGGTCTTATAGGGATTCCATATAACCTAATCTAGGATTACTCAATCAATTTTTATCTAGTAATCCATGGTATTGTGACCCTTGTGTCATGGTAATACCCACCAATCTTAAAATATCCATTGGTTGGACCATCAAGTAAGGGGTCTACAAACTAATTGTACAACTAAAATATTCTCATATGTCCATATTTATTAAACTATGATTGTGCCAAATTTGTCATCATGAGTCTTTAGGAAAAAATTATATAAATATAGATATAATGAGCCACCATGGATCATCCCAAAAAAATATTGATCACCCATCTAATTAATGTTACACATAATATGATACAGTTTATATGACATCGCCACCCCAAGACCATCTACTATGATGAATGAAGCTAGTAATTATAAAATAAATGTTTATAATTATAAAACATCAAACCTCACTGTCTTCTTGGTGGAATATCCCAGATGGATCCACCTCATATCACATCTGACATGTTAAATATACAGGGGATCTATGAATATACCCCACACTTAGGTCTCCTGATACTTGGGTCCTCTCTCATATGATGGGAAGCCATAAAAACGGATACATATATTCTAAAGTGATACTCATCTCCCTTATGAGGCACCAAAAGGTGCACATATTGGAAATATACTTCTCATCCAATGTTACCATTAAGGAAAAATCATAATGAATCTAGCCTAATCGACTAACCTAACCAAGCCCTACCTAATCTACACTATGTAGGCTTAGATCTATCAAACTAGATAGGTAACTCCCATGTCTAAAATCTTAGATATACACATCATTATACAGACATTAAAAATAAATAACATCATTAGTCATCAATTAAATCACATATTAACATCAAAATATGATAAATTTATCAATAGCTATGTATACATTAGCATCAGATGCTGCCATCAAGAGTTTAGCAATATTATTTGATGTGTTGATGGTAGTGTCCATCGATGAATTTAAATTATAAAATGGGGCTTAAAAAGTTAAAAACAAATTCAATTCAATTATTTTTTTCATTACTTGGTACTCTAGATCGTAACACTCCAAGGCAACCTATAAGACATGAAATCACATTGGACGTAGGGCTCTCCATTGAGAATTTTTTGTAAAATTTAGAGAAAAAAATTTCAATATATTGAATATGAAAACAAAATGAAAAATAATTTTAAAACCTATTATATATATAATTTGACATTTTCTCTACTATTCAGATAGGTTATGAACTTCCAACTGTGATATTTTGTGCCTTGTATATCCAAATCATGAACTATAAGTTG
>JARHVA010004897.1:1192500-1395000 GCA_037957365.1 Torreya grandis | reverse complement strand
AATTTCATTGATGCTTCTTTAATAATAGAAACATAAAAAGTTATTTGAAAGTGATTTAAGAATGCTAAACAAAACTTAGCTATGTAAATATGATATCCATTTCTTACTAATCCAATCCAATGGATTATCTTCTTTGGGTGACTTCCTCTTTATAGGATCTTCCTTGGATAGGTGGGCTTATTCATGGGCTACCTCTTTGATGGTTGGTCCTTGGCCAACTCTTTCAATTGTTACCTCTTGCCTTGTGGGTTCTTGAAAAAATTATTTATTTCTTATGGATGATTTTTCCTTATTTAAGTGCTGATTACAAAGCTTTAGATAGAGTTGTGGATGTATTTTTCAACATTTATCAATATAATGGCCACTTATGTTGTAATGAGTGCAATAATTCTTGTCCATTTTCTTTGACAGCAAGCCTTTCTTTCCATTATCCACATTTTGACTTGGAGAGTAGCCTTTAAAAAAAAATTCCTTCTTCCAAAAGGATGTGATATTTATTTGTATGTAATTTCTCTTCTAACACATGGTCACACAATGATTATCTAGTCCACAAAAACTACATGTATACATATACCACAATGTCTTTGTTTTAAATCCAATATCCTCATAATTGAAGAAAATATTGGAGTACTTATGTTTGCCATAGATTTTAGGGTTGTCATTTGTGCAAGTATGATAAGATTAAAATATTTTACATCCTATTTTGGGATGTTCATGTATATTTGGAGATGATTTGAATTCTTTATGGATGTTTTTACCATGATTAAAAGGTTGTACCCTTCTTGATTCCAACTTTAAGATGTGATTTTAAAAACCTTTAAAAACCTTTATTTGGTATCATATCCTCCTCTAATAAATATTCAAAAGGGTTTTAGGGCATTATCAAGAGAATCAATGGCTTCAATGAATTTTACTTCAACAAATATTCTCATCTTCAAAGATGACAACTTTGAGTATTTGAGAGATACATTAAAGATAATTATTATATAGAAAATAGTTTGGGAGAATTTTATCCATGGATACACACCACCCCAATATTGGAACACCTTGATATAATACTATAAAAAACAAAATAGGGATGAAGAAGAGGTAGATGTACAAGTTTTCTTCTATCTTCAGAGTAATGTAGACATCATGCATTTAGCTAGGAATTGAAAAATGAAAGAATTACCATGAGGCATGGAATACCTTAAAATATTGATATCAAGGATTCATTAAGCTATAATAATCAAAACTTGAAACCCTTAAAATGAATTTTTAAATTTTGAAAATGTCAGATAATAAGGGAATTGGAAAATATTGCATAAGGGTAAATGAACTCGTGCATAGAATGATATTTTATGGAGAAACTATACTAGATAATATTATAGTAAGTAAATTTTTGAGATCTTAAAGTTTAATCAGATGAATATTATGACCATTATTGAAGAGTGTAAGGATATAAGCACTATTAATGTTGATTATTTGGTTGGTTCTCTTTTATCCTATGAGGATAACATGAGATTATACACAGGAGATAAAAAAGCAAGCACTTCAAATAAAGGTAAAGGTTTATAATACTAAATAAAATATAAAAATAAGAATCAATGGATCTCAAAAACTCAAATTCAAAGGGAAAAATTGAAGCTAATTTCACAAGTTAAAGAAATAAATGCTTTACTTGCCATTACTATGAAAAATTAGGATAAATCATAAAGGATTGCAGGGTACTAATAGCTAAGAATCAAGCTAATCAAGAGAATCAAAAGAAGTATTACCAATCTAAACAAAGTGATGTTAAAGAGGAATCATATTATTGTCTCACATGTAATGTGGGAATATAGGAATCAAAGAATTTATAATTTCCTAATTCAAGTTTCACAAATCATATGATAAGTCACAAATATGGTTTCAACAAGATAGATGACTCTTTCAAAATCCAAGTGCAATTGGGAGATAGAAAGCCCATCCAAGTTGAGTGAAATTAAAACATGCAAATAATCACAAGTAAAGGTAAGGTTAAAATAAAATATGTATATTTTTATCCAAAATTGGATACTAAGAGTTTCACAATTTCACAGGATATAGTGAATAAAGTAAATCATATAAGATTTATAATCCTACTAGTAAATCTACAATTATTTATATTATGATTAAATATAAGGTCTCCAGATAGAATGAATGCACCATTTGATTGATCATATGGACCAAGTAAGTGTAAACCATAATGTAGATGAAATCAAAATAAAATCAATAATATAAAAATATTACGCAAATAAGCATATAGAAAAATCAATCTTCCATTAACAAATCTCACAAACGTGATAAATACAAATAAGAGAGGGTTGAGTAACTCCACAAAATTTTGTCAACATACCCCTAGAATATAAAAGTAACTCCTCCAAAAAATGTGATCAATAAATTCAAGAATAGAGGAGTAACTCTCATACCTTTAATAGTCGGTCACCAGAGTTACTTCCTAGTCATTTGGTCAATGTGTAATATGAACAAGCTTCTTCATGAAGTAGGAAACATCTAAGGGGGGTAATTTCATAGTAAATAAACATAGGAAAAAATAACACCCATACTCTAAAATGCCTTCATAAGCACAATTTAGGTGGGTAGTGTAAAAAATGGGTCCCAAAAACTAGCCCTGATGAGGTACTCATATACAAAGAAAACTCTCATAAAGTAGAGAAAAAGAGAATATATAAATGAAAATATTCCCTTCAAATATATAGAAATAAAAACAAGAGGCTAGAATCACCCTAGAAGATTATGTTGCAGTGTCTTAAACCTCGAGAATATCCCATAAGCAAAGATACTTGATCTCTTTGAAAGGTTTGGTGAAGATGTTTACAATGTGCTCTATCATCTAGAAATATCTCATATCAATTATGTCCCCATAAATGATCTATCTAATGAAATGAATGTGAGTCTTTATGTGTTTCATCCACTAATGTTAGACTAGATTCTTATAAATTTGAATAGTACTTTGGTTATCATTGTAGATGATGGTAGGGCATCTGAAATAGATACCAAACTCTATGAGAATCCATTGAAGAAAAATGGCCTTAGTAGCAGCATTGACAACTACCATGTACTCTTCCAACATGTAACATCCCCACTGAGATCTACCTAGAAATAAGTGATTTTTAAAATTTAAACACATATACTTTAAATAGATTACACCACAAGAATCTAATCATAGATAATATAAAATACTCTAAATATGATAACTGTAAATGAAGCATACTAAATCATATATCATTGATCATAAGAAGCACATCATAATACTAATATAAAAAGTAATTACAATTAACCAAACACAACTGATACATGCCTACAACCATTGTTCTCAATTTACAATGACTAAGTAATTACAACTCATAATAATAATGTTTCAATAATAAATACAATAGAATGCAATGTACATATATAAGCTACATGTCTCTCTAAAGCATAGTTTCCTAGAATCTAGTATTTTTGATAATCTTAAGTGTCTTCTCAAAAGTAGTACTACTATAGGGAGAGAGAGCATCATCTATGCACTTTTCCACACCAACCATGGAACAATGATCCCCCACACTAATCCCATTAGAAAATAACCCTCCCTTCACATATGAGTAGATAGTGATGGCATGAGAATCCAAAGAGATAAATTAGTACCTTGTGTTATATGATTTCTAAAACTAAACATGTGGTGTATCATATAAACTCATTCTATTTAAGATATCTCAATAACATGTAAATCATACTTATGAAATGAAAATATCTCAATAAACATTATTTTGGCTAAAGTTTTCAATAATACATAATAATATAAAGATCAGTCAATTTCATACACACCACTTGTTCAGATTACCTTCATCTAGCATTGTGATGCAAGTAAGATAGTGAAATCTATCTCACTACTTACTCAATATTAACAATGTGAGATGTGATTAACAAAGTATAACCAATAGATTCATGCAGAATACATCCTACTAACAATCACATAACACTCTAAGTATAAGAATAATAAAAAAACATACATTTATCCCATCAAACGTATAAATGAATCTCATAAAGATATCTATCCCATAATAGAAATAATAATCAAACAATCTTAGATTATACCACCTAAGTATTGTGTGTGTGTGTGTGTGTGTGTGTGTGTGTGTGTGTGTGTGTGTGTGTGTGTGTGTGTGTGTGTGTGTGTGTGTGTGTTTGTGTGTATGTTAGGTTGTACACTCTATTTTTCATAAGCTAACATAAAAAAGTACTTTCTACTAACTATCATAAAAACATGTTATTCCTAGAAATGTCCAAAATGAATACATTTAGTCCATCAAACTTATGACTGAATATAGACATAACCTTTATAGTTTGTACCACCCATGTATAACATACATTTAGACTATATTTTAAAATCATAATAGACTCTATGGCATCCCATAATATCATAGTTCATTATACATGAGTTCAACTACTCAAATACAAACAACCAGTCTTACAATTAAAGAATCAAATGTCTCATAATTTCAAATAATAGGAAAATAAGTATAGATTATACCAACCAGGTATATCCTATATTTAAATTGCAAAACCTAAATTCTATAAATAGATTCAAATACAATATATTCCACGATAAGCACTAAGCATACTATTCAATTTAAAAAAAAAAACCAATCATAACATAGAAGTCACAACTTTCACAAAATAATAATCCTTCTTTCAAATAATTATCATATTGTAGGAGGTTGTATGCATAAATAAATAGTTTCTCATCCTTCAAGAATCTATGACTTAGACTCCACCTTTCAAAAGAACGATAACTTATAGACACACATCAAGATGCACTAATATGTGATATATAAGTATAAGTACTTTTATATATTCATATACTCATAATATGTATTGAACACATGTTTTTTCCACTGTAAGCATATGTATCAATAGTTGGTCACAATATTTTTAAATTCTATGAGACTGTACTCATACAGATATGGTTTCTTGTCCCTTAGGATCCTATGGCTTATGTTAACAATCCATTAGCCATGATATAGGCATACTACCCAATACACCCATATATGTTATATATTTATATGCATAATTAAACTCATATATAGATACATTTTATATATATACAACCCTCTACACATTTACTATATTCATACTATGTATTGCATTCAAGTAAACACTATTTTGTCACACTATTAGTGACTTCTATTATCTATAAAGATTTAAAAATCAATGTCTTTAATTGGTGTTTAATAATTGCTAATCCTTGATCCTATTTAATTTTCCTCCGAGTCATAGTCCATTATGACAAACAGAGGGGACATTCCCAATAACAATCACCTTTGAATCAACCAAGGACAAATAGAGGAATCATTTCAAGAAACAACTTTAAAATAGAACAATTATGTAAACAAAATGCAAATGATTACATAGAGTGCTATTACCTCTTCTATCTACCCTCTATGTGTGCATCACATATGATAAGAGGCTTCCACATAGAGGTATACTTTTACTTGTATATCCCAATATAGCCATATATATACTAGTTATTTACTATAGAGTTACAAAATTTATCATCTATATAATTGTCACATGTGGCTTAATCAATGGTAACTAAAATGAGAACCAGTTCCTTTAACAGTGGTTTGCAGTTACATACGATTATAACTTAACATATATATCTATTTGAGATCATAGTTTTTACATATATATATGATCGTGATACACACACACACACACACACACACACACACACACACACACACACACACATCACGATCACATATACAAATATGTATGACATTTAAAGTAGATATCCAGATCATTTCCCTCATATGAAATTTTGGTACTTATTTAAAGCTATAAAGTATTATTTTTAATTTGATAATGAATAGAGATATATGATCCAAAAATTTATCCACATAGTCTTGCTTTATTTACCCTTCTAGTTGACATATTCAAAATGATCTTATTTTAGACAGTAAGAGATTTCTTATGTTCTCCATATATATCATCATGCATTAAAATATCATCCAAATCATTGCCTTCATACCAAATCATAATTCAAGCAACCTACCAACAACATATGTGAATTTGGGCAACATACATATCAGATCTCTATGTATTAAGATCATTGTATGTATAAAATTCCATAACAACTTGCAATTCATGACTTAATAAATTTACTGTGTATACTAATATCTGATCACTCCACTATAGTTTTAGTATTTTGTATTTTCATATTAGGTAAATTGTCAGTCTCATAAACATATATATAATATCCAATGTTTGAACTAGGTAAAATAACGATGCACTATCCCTTTTTCAATAATGTAAACAACTTCACTGAAATCTAGGAATTTTCTAAGTTTGTATGAATTACAACCTTTTAAACTCAGATGACTATAAATCTAGTATATATAATGATGTTATCATTCAAATATTAATGTTATAGTTATAAGTAGATCACTACTTATAATTAACTATAGAATACTATCCTATGAGTTATTATTTTAAGGTAGATCATTGCTTATTAAGTGTATTGTTCTTTTATAATTGGATCCCATGCACAAACCACTATAGAAATTTTGGTTTTATATGTGAAGATGTCAATTTGGTTAGATATAAAAATCATATAAATTATTGTATCAATATATTCAGTGTATTTTTTTACATAAACATAAACTCAATGTTGTATATATATAGGGATTAGGTAACATCCCCACTAAGATCTACCTGAAAATATGAGAATTATTTTTTTATGATTTAAACACATCTACTATAAATATATTACACCACAATAATATTAACGAGTGATCAAATAAAATACTCAAAATGAGATAATTATAAATGAAGTATACAACATCATACATCTTTGATCACTATCCATCATAAGAAACACATCATAATACAAATATAGAAAGTAATTAAAATAAACCATCTATGACTAATACATGCCTACATCCACTTCTATCAATGTATAATAAATAAGTAATTAAAATTCTTCATGATAATATTTAAATAATAATTAAAATACAATACAATGTACATATATAAGATACATGGATCCTTGGAGCATAGTTTCTAAACTCTAGTATCTGTGGCAATCTCAATTGTCATCTTCAAGTAAGTACTACTATGCGTAGGGAGAGCATCATCTAATTGATTTTACATACCAACCACAAATCAATGATCCCCTGCACTAATCCCATTAGGGAATGGCCCTCCCTTCATCATTATTTAGATAGTGACATTGTGAGAATCTAGAGAGATAAGCTAGTACCTATGTAATGTATGATTTCTAAAATTAAACATGTGATGTATCATACAAAACATATTATATTACAAGATATTGTACAAACATGTAATTCATCCTCATGAAATGACAATGTCTCACTAAATATTACTTTGGCCAAAGTTTTCAAGAATAATAAATAATAATGATCTATAGATCAGTCAAAATTCATACACACCACTTGATCAGATTGCCTTCATCTAGCATTGTGATGTTAGTAATCCAATGAACTCCATATCACTCTTTGCTCAATATCAGCAATGAAAGATTAGTTAATATAATATAACCAAAATATTTATATAATTTGCATCCTACTAGTAATCATATCACATACATGCTAAGCATAGGAGTAGTAAAAAAACATACATTTATTCCATCGATCATATGAATGAATCTCACATTATTATTTGTCCCATACTAGAAATAATGCTATAGTTTATTCCACCCAAGTAAAATACATATGATAACTATCATTATTAGCTTCTAAACATTCTACACCTTATGATAAACCATATTACCATAGTGTAGTGTTTTTAGGCATAATTACTAAATACCACAATCAATCCTATTAATTAGTTACAAATCTATGGGAACATAAGCTTATATTAAAGAAACCAAATATAACAAAGTAAGTCTCAATTCACACTAAACATATAATACTCTATTTTAGTTTTTGTTATATTCTTAGGTGTTGTGTGCATGCCATACATAAATCTCTATTAAACTTAATTCTATAATATGGTTTATAACCACCTGAAGAACTAGAATCATAAGTACAATCCCCTATGTACAAGTATATGATAATAGGCACATGTATTCTTATATTATTATTAAGCATACCATTTCTAATTCATAAATATGTAGCTATTATTAGTGTTATATCCACACTGCATGCTTTTTTCCCATGTTATATATGTAAAGAGATTCTACATCATAAAGCTTAACATAATATAAAATAAGACTGCGTTGAGTTATGTATACTCCATATGCCTCATTAAATGTTATTTTTAGGTTTTCAACATACTATAAATGCAAATAGACACATACAATATTTTATATTCTAGACAAGATTTTTCAACAATCCTTTGTTAAAATAGCTCATCTATCAATTTAAACATTGGAATAATAATGAACAAGCCATCTAGATCAAGTTGAGGTTATGTATATTTTTCCCTAATAAATTCCATCATTTTGCTATGTCAAGCTGTAAACATGTATAAATATAACCCATAAGGAAATAAGGATCTAAACAATTTAGTGATAGAGGATTAAGTCATGATTTGAGATGTTTTAAATATATAAATACATGGAGACATAAATACATATTTCTCATACTCACAAATATGTACATATAAATCTGCCACCATTAAGTAATATGACAATATTTATATTTTATTTATACACCTGGCTGGTGGATTGCTGCCCATAAAGCATGGAAATTATGTGAGAGTCATCAAGTTTCTAAACCTTGAATTAAATGAATAACTCATACGGTGAATCACCACTAATGGGGCACAAATACTTCAGTAAATAAAAGTATTTTGGGGTACATGTATATAAATGTTTCTAATGCAATGCCTCAACAATGTAAATAACTCATACCTTATAATAGTATCTAATAAATTTAATACGTAAT
This sequence comes from Torreya grandis, assembly GCA_037957365.1. Taxonomy (NCBI): domain Eukaryota; kingdom Viridiplantae; phylum Streptophyta; class Pinopsida; order Cupressales; family Taxaceae; genus Torreya; species Torreya grandis. The sequence goes on along the minus strand of JARHVA010004897.1, from coordinate 1,386,088 downwards.
GCATCATCAATGTTGCCTTCCTCTTTGCTTGATTAGATAACCCTGTATTATTTATAATATTCATAAAGTCACAGGTTTGCTTTAAAAGGAAATGGTTTTATATAAACATGAAATCACAATGCCTGGTGGGTTGAAGGCAATGCAAATATATAGTGACTAGATATAACCCAATTTAATAAACAATGACTAGTATAATATATATTTAATAATATCTCGGTTAATTTTTAGATTGGTCATCTTCTAATGGGATGCCTATCATAGGTAAGGTACGGTTTTATTTACAACATTAATGTATATGGTGATGGAGAATTTTTAACTTAGCTCCAAAATTTTATGCCTTTGTATCCATGAAGTTTAATGCAAACTGATCTGACGGTAAAAAGGCAAATCAATATACAAACATATTGATAATAATGCAGATTTTTTTATATCCATATGCAAATCGATGCCTCTGCAGTACAAATATATAGTTTATTAAAACTTATATATAGTATTTAGATATATTTAATATGAATATGTCTATTTAGTTTACAGACACACCAACAATTACACAAAAATGTATAAGGCAATGTAAATATATAGTGACCAGATATAACCCAATTTAATAAAAAATGACTAGTATAATATATATTTAATAATATCTCAGTTGATTTTTAGATTGGTCATCTTCTAATGGGATGCCTATCATAGGTAAGGTACGGTTTTATTTCCAGCATTAATGTATATGGTGATGGAGAATTTTTAACTTAGCTCCAAAATTTTATGCCTTTGTATCCATGAAGTTTAATGCAAACTGATCTGATGGTAAAAAGGCAAATCAATATACAAACATATTGATAATAATGCAGATTTTTTATATCCATATGCAAATTGATGCCTCTGTAGTACAAATATATAGTTTATTAAAACTTATATATAGTATTCATATATTTTTTATATGAATATGTCTATTTAGTTTACAGACACACCAACAATTATACAAAAATGTATAAGTTAATTCAAAACACCTCTATGTGAACATGCAGATCAACGCCTCTACAAATATATACATAGTGGAAGTCACCTAGTTGAGTATATTTAGAGATTTTCTATGGAATGTCTAGGCTATATATAGTAGGTAATAACATATGAATGGTTATACCAATTTCCCCATTTTAACTATCAAGACTGTTATATAGGTATGAACTATTTTATAAATCTATTTACATTTGTATATTCAGTAATCAGATTTTCAAATCAATAACCAAATATCTATATATTTATTCTCTATTAAATATAAGTATGTAGGTCAATGCCTATACCTAGTTCAACATATCTTCCTTTACCTATAATTCCTAATTTAATATTTTTTTTCCAAATTCATTTAATGATAATTAATTATCTAAACACACACAAAATTAAGATTTTGTCATGAGTCCAAGCGCCTACCTGGCAACTCGTTTGATTGTCTTTACTTCCTTTTAAGTCTCTACCAATGCCTCTTCTCTTATGTGAATCCTCTATGTACTATTTCTTTCTCTTTTGCAAAATACTTATGATGTTCTTTTCATAATCTCCCTTTTAGATTGAAAGGGCGTAGTCTTTTTCTTTAAAAGATTTTTCTTTTTCTTTCTTTTTGTTATTATTTAATTTATTTTTTTCTCTTAGTTTTTTTAATTTTTAGACCATTTTCTTTTATTTTATTTTTATTTTATTTTCTTATTTTGTTTCCATTTTTCCTCTGAAATGGTAATTTCTAATTTTATTTATTTTTAACATAAATTATAAATATCTTAGCATCCTCCTATTGCCACAAAAATTTAATGATAATTTCACAAATTAATAATTCATATTTAATTTAACTATGGAATTCATGTTTCTACCAACTTTTAATAATAAAAAATGTTAATCACACAAAATGAGTTTCATTAAACCATTTAAACTATACTATCAAATAATGACAACTATCTAATGCAAACAGTAATAATAACACTATGTTACTTATTTCATTATGCATTATAACATGTGCTAACTAATGTGGTGTGTGCAGGGTTCTAGTCAGTTTCTTTATCCTCCTCTGACATCTTAATTTACATCACCCTCTTTAATGATTCTCTCCCTCTATCATGCTCTAAGGGATGAGTTATCATGTGTCAACCTCATAAAAAGTGCATAGTTAGACCATATAAACATAATATACATTCATCATAAAATATAACTGAAATAATAAATCAACATGTTCATAATGTAAACATATATACTATAACTAGCTCATAGCAATGTAAACATGTCACCTAAGCAATATCCTATTGTCTCATAACAACATGTATCTCAAAACTATTAAAAAATAGCCAAATAAAATGTGTCAACTATAAATATCCATGAATAATCAGATAGTTTTCTTAGTGAGGAATTAGGATGTAATATCCTTCCCCAGTTTAGTCATCATCTCAGATGACTCTTATTCAAACATAAGTTATGAATTAAAATAATGTTCAGTAGAAAAATAACATAATATCATAGTATATAATCAAGTAAATAAATATGGAAATATCTTAAATAAATCATCATTGTCTTCCCAAGTAGCACTATCCTCAAAGTATTAGTCCCATTGAAATTTGCATTATGACATCTCTTTGTTACACAAATGAAGTCTATGAGTTTCAATTATCCTGATTAGTTCTATCATGACCACCTAGAGATCTATAACCTGCAAAACATTCCAATCCAACACATGTGTATGATCATCTATATACCTTTTAAGATAAGAAACATGGGAGACATTATGTAATAGAGCTAGGGCTAGTGGTATTGCAAGCCTATATGCTACAGAATTGACCACTTCTAACACCTTGAAGGGTCTCACATATCTTGATGATAATTTTACCAACTTCCCAAATTTAATCAACCTTTTCTATGGTTTAACCTATAAAAATAATTTATCACTTGATGAAAAGTGTCTTTCTATCTTCTTCAGATCAACATAACTATTTTGTCTATCATTTTCCTTAGCTAATCTCTGCTTGATTAATCTAACTTAATTTTCTATTTATAAAAGCATCTCAGGTCCAAAGACTACCCTGTCCTCTAACATGTTCCAACTAATTGGTGTCCTACACCTTATTTCATATAATGCCTCAAATGGTGACATATTCAAAGCTTATTAGTATGAGTTATTTTATGTAAACTTAATAGATGTGAGATAATCTTCCCACTTATACCATTGATCCATGCAATACATATGAAAAAGATCCTCTAACACCTAATTAACTCTCTAAGTCTGTTTATTAGTACTTGGGTGATATGGTGTACTAAAATTTAGCTATGTACCCAAAGCTAAATTTAGAGATACCCAAAATATAGAAGTCATTTTTGGATCATGATCCAAAATGATATTCTTTGTAAATCCATGTAACCTATACACTTTCTTTACAAACCTATTTGTAAGGGTAGGTGCATCATTTGTCAAATTTCCTAGTATAAAGTGAGCCACCTTGATTTGTTTATCAACATCTACCAAGATCATATCATGCCCATTCTGTGACATTGGTAAACCTTAGACAAAGTCTATATTGATCAACTACCACTTCCATTCTGATATATCATATAGATACAACAATCCATTTGGATGCACATGCTCAACTTTTATTTATTGACCTTCCATAGAATGTGACACATAGTCAACTACATATTTCTTGATTCCCTTTCAAAAATACAATATTCTAAGCTCTATCATGAGCTTGGTTACTCCTGGATGCCTCAATTATGGGTAATTATGTAACTTTTTTAGCATTGTGATCCATAGATTATATTGGTCTAGCACATCATCCTTCCATTGTAATGCAAAATACCATCATTTTCCAACCAGAATTTGTTATAACAATAATTTTTAGCATTCTCAAACAATACTTTTATGACCTAATCATAGAATTCATCTCCTAATAAGAACTCAATCACTCGATCCTTGAAAGTACTCCTAATATTAGTTATGGATACTAAGTACCTTCTATGATAAACTAAAATTTAAAAAGTGTTGCAAATCAAAAATCACACTACTATTTAAAGGATATAACTTTCTTTTATTTTATGATTTAAAAAGAATTTAAATATGCAAATAAGACTAATTTAAATAGTGAAAATATATAACAGATTAGAGGCACATAGATAGAAATTACCCTTTGTATTTTTAGGCCTACATCTCTAGGTCTACTCAATAATGAGGACCATTCCCTTTAATTGTCATAATAAATGGCTTTACAATTATTTGGAAGTCTTCTTCAGAATCTAGTCTCTGTCAGAGAAAATTCTCTTAAGCTAAATTCATAAACTTAAGGCACAAAAGTCTCTCTAAGTATATCAACACTCTTGTTTTTCCATTCAAAGTCCTCAAATTACCACCCTTCAAATACAATATCATGGCTTCATATTCCATTCACCACCATGGTTCTATTGGTTAGGCCTCTATCCTTTTACCCAAATGGGTAAGGTTCAAATCCCAACTATTTAACATTTTTGTCCCACATTTGGGAGATGGTGAACTATTTCATTATTTATAGCCTATAATCTTCTAATTATTATCACCGAACATGCTTTTTTTAGGCATAAGCTATATGGTAATAACCAAACTTGGTTATTCATAGGCTAAGGTTACCATTGACATGACTCAGCAGTATTGAGTTGGATCGAGTAATCCATGTTGAGCTCAATAGTTGGGATTGTGATTATTTTTGGTGATTCCATGGTAACATTGGAATGCTAAGTCAATTAGCATTATTTACAATGTTTCAAACCCTCAATTCATGAACCTAACTTGGTAGTTCAACTTGATTTGGACATTGTGATATTTGTTAAATACACATGTTTTGTTCCATATTCATGGGTTACAAAGCAAATTGTGACTTAAATACAATTCTAAACGCATAGCATTATGAAGAAATGTGGCAAGGCACACCTCCTCAAAAAATGTGTGTCAACCCTTGTTGAGGGCCTCTAGTAAGAAAATAACAAGGCCCATTCAACCAACTCCATGCACTATCAAAGATGAAAAACCAAACAAACCCAAAAAATTTACATAAATTGATTACCATGTGTCACTTCATTATTGGTCCATTTGGTGTACTTAAATTACACCAATTTTTAACTATGACACCATTTTTTACCTATTGATTTGGAACATTAGTGTGTGATAACTGGTGCATACAGACTTGATATCAGTTAGTTCAAATTACACCAAAAATCTCTGAATGAGCTCTATATTATGACAATGATCAAACTAGATTTTGAATACTTTATTTTTAGAAACAACATGGATCCTCTTGGATCAATCCTCCCTACCAGGAGATTTTGGACCTCTAAAAGTTGATTTGTAATTGGTAATGAGGTGAGGGTATTTCTCCCTCACCTTTTTGGATTCCATCCATTTAGCCTTGTTCAAGTGCATCCCTTTAAGACCAATATGAAGATACTCAACATCTACCCTTCATGAGGTCTGAAACTTCCTGTCAAGAATTATTTCTTCCTACAAATCAATTAGATACTTAGGAAAAAAATCATCAATACAAGGAATGGATGCACTTTCATCATGATCTATAATCATTGGAGGCTCATACCATTTTAGATTTTCTAAATTTACAATTGAATAAATTTGTATATAAGATGGAAAATCTAATCAGAAAGCATTTTTACCAATTTTGTCTATAATTCAGAAAGGACCATACTAGATTGGTTTTAAATTTTTACCTTCACCTTCCAGTCTTTCCTTACTTATGTGAATCCATACCAAATCATCTATAACAAACTAGTGATCAACACGATGTTTGTCATGTCTTTCTTTGTACTTTACTTGACTTTTCTCCAACTAATCTCAGACAGTATGGTATACTAGATATATTTTTTCAATGAAATTATTATATTTAATAGCATCATTATGTTCAAAAATAGATAAATCATGTCCATAACAAACATCTAGAGAAGATTTAGGCAAGTACATGTAAAAAACTTTAAATTGAGACTTCATAGTAGAATAATGAAGTTCATGTTTATAATAATGTTTTATATAACACAAATTTTCATCCCACAACTTGGGATGCTTACTATAATAACCCCTAAGCAAATGTACCACTGTGCAGTTCACAACCTCTATTTGATCATCGGTTTGTGGATGAAATACAGTGCTCCTTTTCAATTTAGTGTCCATTAATTCCCACAAAGTTGACCAAATTTTCCCAATGAACCAAGAATCTTTATCTAAAATAATAGAAGTGGAAAAACCAAAATGAACCCATACATGTTGAAAAAATAAATGTACAATTCCTTCTCTTATAATGTGTTTAGTGCAAGGAATAAACACACATCTTGCTAAATCTATCCACTACCACATACAAATAATCATGTTTCCTTTGTGATATAGGCAAGCCTCCTAAAAATTTCATAGAAATACTCTCCCAAGGATGGGTAGGAATAGGTAAGGGAGTGTAAAGTCCTAGTTTCTTGTTACTAGGCTTGCTTGTGTCACAAAGACCACACCCCTTGATGTATTTGGCAACATGTTCTTGCATACGGGGCCAGTAACAATACATTTTTAAATTTTCAACCATTTTACCAACTCCAAAATGACCATAGACAAGAAAAGTATGAGCTTCCCTAATTATGTGCACCCTTTCATTTTGAGGAATACAAAGTTTACCCAAATGGTACAAAATTCCATTATGCACATGATAGTATAATTCTTCTACCTATTTACCACTCATCAAGTCCTCATACACATCCTTAAAATCAGCATCATCAACATAATTATTTATAAATATCATGAGACAAAGAACCAAGTTGTAAAATAATAGATGCAACTACCATAGGAGGCCTAGAAAACATGTCAGTAACTTTATTCTATATACCTTTTTTATACCTGATCATAAGATGGAATTTATACAAGAAACCCATCCAACAGAAATGCCAAGATTGTTGTACCTTTGTTTATTATTAGAGATACTAGAGGAGCTGGTGATCTATATTTATTACTATTTTTTTACCCATCAAGTAATGTTTCCATTTTTTGACACTTTGAATCAATGCATACAATTCTTTATCATAAATTGGATAATTTCTTATCGCACTTGTGAAGGTCTCAGAATGATAGTAGATAGGCTTCTTTTCCTACATCAAAACAACTCCTATATCATAACCACTTGCATCCGTATCAATCTCAAATGGTTATTACAAATTAGGAAGTGCCAACATAGGAGCAGTACTATTTTTGTCTTCAAAGTGTTGAAGGATTTTTGACACTTGCCTCCGCACTGAAAGACCTATTTATTACTAGTCAAAGAATGAAAGGATGATACAATAAATGAGAAATGAGCAATAAATTTTCTCCAATATTGTACTACACCAAGAAAACTTCTAACCTCAGTTACATTATTGAGTCTAGGCCATTTACCAATTACCTCCACTTTTGCAAGATCAATTTTTAATTCACCATGTCCTACAATATAACCCAAGTAAATCAAAGAGGTTTTGCCAAACTCACATTTTGACATTTTCAAATAAATTTTTCCCTTGTTAATGCATCCATGTATTTATTAATATGGATCACATGATCTTCCCAAGACTAACTGAAGATCAAAATGTCATCTAAGTAGATAATAACAAAATCATTAAAGAATGGTTTGAAAACATCATTCATCAAATGCATGAATGTAGTTGGTGCATTGAAAAATCAAAAATACATGACAATCCATTCAAAAAATTCTTGTTTTGTCTCAAAATTAGTTTTCCACACATCACCATCATTAATCCTAACCTTTTGATAACCACTTTTCAAGTCTAACTTAGTGAAATAAATAGCATTTTTTAACTGATCTAACAAATCATCAATACAAGGAAGAGGGTAACAATTCTTAATATTAATTTTATTTAAAGCATGAAAATCAACACACATTCACCATGTTCCATCTTTATTTGGCACCAAAATGATAGGCTAACCAACAAGAGGTGAACTTGGGTGAATAACACCTCTTTCCAACAATTCCATTACCTACTTTTTGATTTTCACGTTTTCCACCACTGATAACCTATACATGCCAATGTCAGGAGAGTATAATCTTGTAATAACTAAATTTCATGTTGAACTCTCTTTTTAGGGGGTAACTACTTAGTATCCTGAAACACATCATCATAGCTAGAAATGATTGCAACCAATTCATTCTTATGCCTAGGATCATAATTTTCCAAAGCCTAGGAATATTCCTTTTCCTTAGACTTAATTAACATGAGACAAAAATTCTTGCTTGAATTAATTAGTCTTTTCATTTTCCATACTGAAACCAAGGAAAGACTTATCTTAATGTGATGTGCCCTTACTACATATTCAACACCATCCTTAACAAGTAAGTACTTATTTTCCTCTCTATAGAAGATTGCCTTTTTGTCATAAAGATAAGGGCTTCCCAAAATAATCCCACATATGTCCAAAGAGACTACATCCAAATCAACCTCTTCCATGAACTTGGATGTGATTGTAAATTTTAATCTACAAGTTTTTGTTACTTGTAGTTTTGCATCATCACACACCCAACCTAGTGTATAAGGCTTAGGATGGGCATTAGTTTGCAAGCCTAAATTTTTCACAACCTCATTAGAAATAAAATTTTCTTATGATCCACTATCAAATACAGTGTCAATTTTAGTCTGTTTTGAAACAACTCTAATGTGAAACAATTCATTTCTTTCTTATCATCATACACAAATTTTTCAAACCCATGGCTATGATCTTAGTTTCATCCCCTAAATTTGAACCTAGATCCTAAACCATAGCATTTTTTTTCTTTTCTTTCTTTTTAAACCTTTTAGGCCTTAACTTAAGATGTAATTTCCAACACTTAGACTCATCATGATTTTTCTTGTAATGATTAAAAATTGGATCTAAATTAGTGACATTGAGAACAAGAACCATGTGTCTTAAATAACTATGCAACCCAACTATGTACTTAAGTAGTGTTTCTTATGTATATAGAGGAACATTCAAAATTAAAACTTTTCTCTTAAATTATTATGTATGTTCTTAAACACTATGTCCTTTAGCCTATTTGAAAGTTTTCCAATCCATCTTATATTATTACAGATAGCCTAAAGGATAAAATTGTTTTCCAAGTTCATCAATAAATTCACTCCAAGTAGAAATCGAGTTACCTTTCTAAGCCCATTTTCCTTCAACTTACTCTCCCACTAGATGAGAGTTGTGCCTCCCATATAAAGAGTAGCCAAGTGAATTTTAGCCTCATCCTTAGCAGTCTTTTAGACCCTACAATATACTTTAATTTGCTTTATCTATTTATCCAACTTTTTTTCATTAATTTTACCATTAAACATTGGCAATTCAAACTTGATATCTAGCTTTAATGAAATAAGAGTGTTAATGAATTTCTTATATTTACTATCATTTGAAGAGGAAAAAGGTTTATCAGATTATTTACTACCTTCATCACTATCCATTTTCTTTTGTTTTTCCTGATAAAGCTCCAAAACCATTCCCTTCATTTCCAAGAAGGCTTGGTGGAAAGCTCGTTCAGACTCAAACTCTTCTCCTGACATTTTAGAAGTACATCTTGAACCAACCTCTGTAGCATACTCTACTAGTACTCCTTCACCCCACCTAGATTTATACCTTGTTAACATACTCTAGCAATCCACTCTATTAAAACACAACTAAGCTCTGATAGCAAAAATATGGTCCATAAACTTAGATTAAACAAGTGTTGCAAAATGAAATTCACACTACTATTTAAAGGATCTAACTTTATTTTTTTATGATTTAAAAAGAATTAAAAATATACAAATTAGATTAATTTAAAGAGTGAAAATATAGAAATTATCAAAGGCACATAGATAGAAATCACCCATCAAGGTTTGATAATGGAGTTTGGCTTTTTATGCCTACATCTATGGGTATGTTCAATAGTGAGGACCATTGCATTAATTTTCACAATAAATGGCTTTACAATTACTTGGAAGTCGTCTTCAAAATCTAGTCTCTATCAGATAAAATTGTCTTAAGCCAAATTCATAAAATTAAGGCACAAAAGTCTCTCTAAGTATCTCAACACTCTTGTTTTTCCATTCACAGTCCTCGAATCACCACCCTTCAAATACAACATTGTGGCTTTATATTCCTTTTTCCACCATAGGTCTACCAGTCAGGCCTCTATCCATTTACCCAAATGGGTAAGATTTAAATCCCAACCATTTTACCCTTTTATCCCACATTTGGAGATGATGAGCTATTTCATTATTTATAACCTATAATCTCTAAATTATTATTGTCGAATATGCTTTTGTTAAGTGAAATCTATGTGGCAATAACTAAAATTAGTTATTAGTAGGCTAAGGTTGGCATTGACATGACTTGGTAGTATCAATTTGAATTGAGCAGTCCATGTTGGTCTTGGCATTTAGGATTGTGACTATGTTTGGTGATTTTGTGGCAACATTAAAATGTTGAGTCAATTGGCATTATTAGCAATGTCTAAACCCTTGGTTCATGAACCTATCTCGGTAGTTCAACTTGAGTTAGACATTATGATATTTGTAAAGTGCACAAGTTTAGTCCCATATTCATGGGTTACAAAGAAAATTTTTACTTAAATATAACTCTAAACACATAGCATTGTGAAAAAAGGTGGTAAGGCACTTCTCCTCACAAAAAGTGTGTTGACCCTCATTGAGGACCCCTAGCGAGCAAATAGCAAGGCCCATTCAACTAACTCCATATGCTTTCAAAGACAAAAAAACCAAAAAAACACAAATTTTTTACATAAACTGACTACCACATGTCACTTCATTATTGGTCTATTTTTCATGCTTGAATTATGCCAATTGTCAACCTATGAAACTATTTTTTTACCTATTGATCTAGAACTTCAGCATGTGATAACTTATGCATACAGACTCAAAATCAACCTGTTCAAATTATGCCTAAAATCTCTTGATCAGTTATACATTGTACTAATGATTAAACTATATTTTAAAGACTTTATTTTTGAAATGAACATGGATCCTCCTGGATTGGCTACTCTATTTTATTTGCCTTTGATATAATTGATATTAAAATTATAATCAAAGAAGAACTCAAGTCAACATCTTTAATGAGCATTAAAATTAGGTTGGGTTAATATGTATTTGAGTCTCAAGTTATTCTTCTTGAGATCAAAACATTTTCCCAACAAGTAATGTTTCCAAACTTGTAAAGCATGCACAATTACAATAAGTTATTGGTCATCGAGGTCATAGTTCACCTCATAAGGCTTTAGCTTCTACAACTCATAAGCCACCACTACACCATCCTCCATAAGTAATCCTCCTAGTATATCACTTGATGTATTCATGATCACTAAAAATTTACCATTGGGGTCAGGAACTCTTAACATTGGTGTAGAAGTAAACCTTCTTTTCAACTCTTAGAAAGCTCCTTTGCACTTCTCTATCTAGAAAAAAATTTAGTTCTCATGTTGTAAATAAAATATTGGATTAGCCATCTTGGAAAAATTTAGAATGAACTTCCTGTAATAGCCTGCTAACCCCATAAAACTTCTTATCTCATGTACATTCTTTAGTGTTGGTCATTCCATAATGGCTCTAATCTTTCATAGATCTACTGAGACACTATCTGTAGAGATAATATGTCCCAAATATTAGAATTTTCCTAGAAAATGCATACTTAGACAAATTTCCATACAACTTATACTTCCACAACCATTGCATAACTAGTCCCAGATGTTGAAGGTGCTCCTCTTCATTCTTTGAGTATAAAAGAATATCATTTAGAAGAAACAAAATAAAGTGATTAAGGTAATCTCTAAATATGATGTTCATGAGATTTATGAATATTTTTGAAGCATTTGTCAACCCAAATGGTAACAATATAAACTCATAGTGCTCATACTGAGTTCTGAATGTTATCTTTTGAATATTCCCATCTTGTATCCTCAATTAATGGTATCCCACTCGAAGAACAAGTTTAAAAAATACTATTGTTCCTCACATTTGATTGAAAATATCATCTATACAAGGTAGAAAATACCTATTTTTGATATTTGTCTTGTTCAACATTATGTAATCAATGCAAATTCAAAGGGTATCATCCTTATTTTTAACAAAGACAATTAGTGCACCCTGTGGTGACATGCTTGGCCTGATCAACCCCTTAGCCATTAATTCCTGAAGTTGAGCCTTCAATTCAACCAACTCAATGGTTATCATCCTATATGGTGCCTTAGACTATGCTTCTAAACCAGGTATGATGTCAATTTAAAAATTAAACTCACATCTAAGAGGCAAACCCAGTAACTCTTCTAGAAACACATCATGAAAATATATAAGAAATGGGTAATCTTTGAGAGATGGTTCCTTAGGTTCTTTTATTTCATTTATCTTGATGACAAATTCTTGGCACCCTTTTCCTTGATCTTTCTTGAGTTGCATTGTAAAAAAATTCCTAATCTTCAACTCTCTTTTCTCACCCTGAATTTGTGTCTAATTTCCAAAATCATCTAGGCACTCAACCTTCTTTAAGTAGTAGTCAACCTTGTATTTATGTTTGAAAAGCCATTTGGCATGTAAGATCACATCATATGACCTAATCACTATTTCAATTAAACACTTGCCAACTATGACTTTTGATTTATTCTCATACTATATTGACAATGAATTTTCCATTACTCCATCTCTTCTACTTAATCTACTAATCATTTTAGGATTTATAAAACATTTTTTTACTCTTGTATCTATAAAAATGTAAATTAGATGGTCAGATAAAGTACCTAATAACTATATGGGGAATTCTTTAAAATTTAACTTTTCAATTATCAACTATTGCATAAATCCACTGCTAAAAACTTCCCTGTTGAGGATTAGGACCTTTACCCTTTGACTTTTCCTAAGGACAATCATGAGCATAATGGTCATCTCCACAAGTGAAAAAACCTCTTGTTGGTCCTTTCCTATCATTCTATTAGTTTCCCTTGAGACTACCTTTGGATCCATTGCCCTGCTGCTTATTTCTTGAACCATTGTTGAACTTGACACAAATCTTGAACTACTTCTTAAAGTCTCCACTCCTCTATTTCCAATTATTTTTCTTGAAGGTTGACTTAGAATTTCCAAACCTTTTTTAAATTGTCCTTGGCCTGTGCAAGAAACTTTAACTTCTGCTATTATTTGACCATTTTCTTGAAGAAATAGTGTATGGTGGAAGGTCCATGAACATCCACCTGTCCATCGATATGGGGTATCAAATACATGATAAACATTTTGATCCTAGACCTCTCATGTCCTTGGAATTGAGGTATGTACTTTAGAATTTTAGTGAACTACTCCTAGTACTCATTCACTAACAAGTCACCCTACTTCAAATTTTAGAAATCTATGAGCTTTTGATCAAAATAAAGCTATGGGAGCTACTGTGATCTAAATAAAGCCACAAAATGATCTCAAGTAATGTTGGTTGCATTAAGATTCATTTCTAATCTCTTATTGTCCCACCACGTAGCTACTTTACCAGCCAACTAGTATGTTCCCCATACTACCTTGGTGACCTTAGAGTAGTTTCAAATTTCAAAATACTTCTCCATCTCAGTTAGCCATGCCTCAGGTCTATCACCTAGAATAATTCCATCAAACTTAGGTGGGTTCACCTTCTTCATGTCTCTAGCCAACTCCAAAGCTACCTGAACACTAGCATCTTAAGGATTTTCCTATCTAGTGGGATGCTCTTTAGGTACATCCTATTGGTCTTCCTCTACATGGACATGAACCACTTGCTCCAAAGCTGTAATATAATCCTTGATCTCATTCATGGCTATGAGAATCTACTCCATCTTTGTTGACTGCTCAACAACAAATTTGTTAGGATCAAATAGAAGGTTGGTATCATTAACATTATATGGACCCTCTCCATATGCTCTATCTTTCACCATCCTTATTTGTATCAACAAAGTGATATGAAAATATTGGTGGACTCATTAGATCTTAGAGTTAGATTTGTAGCTATGATACCACCTGTAACATCTCCACTATGATCTACTTAGAAATATGAGATTTTATTTAATTTAAACACATAATATTAATAGATTACACCATGAGAATCTTAACCAATGATCATATAAAATACTCAAAATGAGATAATTGTAAATGACATATACAACGTTATACATCTTTGATAATTATCCATCATAAGAAACACGTCATAATACAAATATAAAAATTAATTACAATAAATAAACCACAAATAATACATGCTTACAACCATTTTGGTCAATGTACAATAAATAAGTAATTATAACTCTTCATGATAATATTTCAATAATAAGTACTAAATAATATATAAGATACATGTTTTCTCGATAATTAATTTACAAACTCTAGTATCTATGGTAATCTCAAGTGTCATCTCCAAGTAAGCACTACTGTGGGGAGCGAGAGGATCATTTGAGCAATTTTTCACACCAAACACAGACCAATGATCCCCTACACTAATCCTATTATACAGTGTTCCTCCCTTTACAGATGAGTAGATAGTGATACTGTGGAAATCCAGATAGATAAGCTAGTATATGTTTGTTGTATGATTTTTAAAACTAAACATGCAGTGTATCATAGAAAACTCATTCTATAACAAGATATTTCAAAAACATGTAAATCATACTCATGAAATGACAATATCTCACTAAACATTATTTTGGAAAAAAAATCAACAATAATAAACAATAATAATCTATAGATCAGTCAATATTCATACACACCACTTGATCTGATTATCTTCATCTGGAATTGTGATGCTAGTAAGCTAGTGAATTTTGTCTCCCTCCTTACTTAGTATCATAAATACAAGATTTTCTAACATAATATAACCAAAATTTTCATATAATTTACATCTTACTAGCAATCATATCAATACATGCTAAGCATATGAGTAATAAAAAAAATACATTTATTCCATCAAACATATGAATGAATCTCACATTATTACCTATCCCATACTATAAATAATGGCTATAGTTTATACCAACTAAATAAAATACACATTTAACTTTAGATTCTAACTACCATAATTAATTTCCAAACATTCTACACCTTATGATAACCCATATTACAATTGTATAGTGTTTTTATGCATAATTAATAAATACCACAATCAATCCTCTTAAGTAGTCATAAATCCATGGAAACATAATCTTCTATTCAAACAAATCAAGTCACAATTCACACTAAACATATAATACTCCATTTTATCTTGTATTATATTCTCAGGTGTTGTATGCACACAATACATAATGCTCTATTATACTTAATTCTATATTATAGTTTATAACCACTTGAGGAAATATAATCATAAGTACACTCCCCTATTTACAAGTATATGCTAATAGTCACATGTATTATTATATTCTTATTTAGCATACCATTGCTAATTCATAAATACATAGCTATTATTAGTGTTATTTCCACACTATGTGCTTTGTTTCCCATGTTACATATGTAAAAATATTTTAGGTCATAAACCTTGACATGATATAATGGAAGACTACGTTGAGTTATGTATACTTCATCTGCCTTATTAAATGTTATTTTTAGGTTTTTGACATACTATAATTACAAATAAATACCTGTAGTATTTTATATTCCAAACAAGGTTTTCAACAATCCTTTGTTAAAATAGTTCATCTATCAATTTAAACATTGAAATAATAGTGAACAAGCCATATAAGATCAAGTTGAGGTTATGTATATGTTTCCCTAATCAATTATGTCATTTGGTTATGACAAGATATGAACATGTATATATATAACCCACAAGGAAATAAGGATCTAAACAATTCAGTGATAGAGAATTAAGTCACTATTTGAAAAAATTTAAATATATAAATACATGGAGACATAAAGACATATTTCTCATACTCACAAATATGTACATATAAAAACATAAATACATATAAATCTCCCAGTGTTAAGTAATATGACAATATTTATATTTTATTTATACACTTGGTTAGTGGATCACTTCTCATAAAAGCATGGAAATTATGTGAGAGTCATCAATTTTATAAATCCTTCATTAAATGAATAACACATATGGTGAATCACCACTAATGGGGAAAAAATCTTCTATCAAATAAATATATTTCAGGGTACATGTATATAAATGTTGCCAATACAATGCCTCAACAATGCAAATAACTCATACCCTATAATAGTATCTAATAAACTAAATATGTAATGCCTCATCAATGCTACCTTCCTCTTTACTTGATTAGATCACCCTATATTATTTATACTGTGCATAAATTCATAGGTTTGCTTTAAAAGGAAATAGTTTTATATAAACACAAAATCACAATGCCTAGTGGGTTGAAGGCAATGTAAATATACATTGACCAGGTATGACCTAACATAATAAATAGCGACTAGCATAATATATATTTAATAATATCTCAATTAATATTCAGATTGATCAACTTATAATGGGATGCCTATCATAGGTAAGGCGCCATTTTATTTCCAGGATTGTTTTATATGGTGATGGAGAATTTTTAACTTAGCTCTAATAGTTTATGCCTTTGTATCATGTAGCTCAATGTAATTTGATCTGATGGTAGAAAGTCTAATCAATATATAAACATATTTATAATAATACATATTGGTTTTATGTCCATATGTAGATCAATGACTCTGCAGTACAAATAAATAGGTTACTCAAACTTATATATATTATACATATATATTTTATACAAATATGTCTATTTGGTTTATAGACACATCAATCTTTATACATAAATTTATAAGTTAATTCAAATGAAGTCTATGTGAACATGTAGGTCAATGCCTCTACAAATGTATACATAGTGGAAGTCACCTAGTTGAGTATATTCATAGCTTTTCTATGGAACGTCTAGGCTGTATACAGTAGGGAATAACATATAAATGGTTATACCAATCACCCCATTTTAACTATCAATACTATTATACAGGTATGAATTAGTTTATAAATCTATTTAGATTTATCTATTCAGTAACCAAATATCTATATATTTATTATCTATTAAATATAAGTATGTAAGTCGATGCCTATACCTAGTTCAGTATATCTTCCATTACTTAGAACACTTAATCTTATCTTTCTTTTCCAAATTCATTCAATGATAATTAATTATCTAAACACACATAGAATTAAGGTTTTGTCATTAATCTAAGTGCCTACCTGGTAGCCCGTTTGATTGTCTTTGCTTCCTCTCAAATCTCTACCAACACTTTTTTCTCTTCTGTGAATCCTCTGTGTACTATGCATTCCTCTTTTGAAAAATACTTATGATGTTCTTTTCATAATCTCCCCTTTAGATGAAAATGGCATAGTCTTTTTATTTAAAAGATTTTTCTTCTTTTTTTTTTATTTTTGTATTTTTTTTTTAAATTATTTAATGTATTTTTTTCTCTAAGTTTTTTTCTTATTTTTATACCATTATCTTTTATTTATTTATTTATTTTTTATTCTTTTTCTATTTTTCCCTCTCAAATGGAAATTTTCAAAATTTATTTATTTTTAATATAAATTATAAAAATCCATAATTTTACTAATTTAATTAACATCCTCATAATGCCATAGAAATTTAATGATAATTTCACAAATTAATAATCTATATTTAATCTAGCTATGAAAATCATGTTTCTATTATCTTTTAATAATCAAAAATGCTAATCACGTAAAACAAGTTCTATTAAACCATTTAAACTATACTAGTAAATCATGATAAAACCTATCTAATTCAAATAGTAATAAACACACTATGTTATCCATTTCATTATGCATTATAACATGTGCTAACTAATGTGATGTGTGTAGGATTCTAGTCAATTTTTCTATTATCATATGACATCTCGATCTACGTCACCTTCTCTAATGATACTCTCCCTCCATCACGCTATAAGGGATGAGTTCTCATGCATCAACCTCATAACAAGTAGGTAGTTAGACCATATTAGCATGATATACATTAATCATAAAATATAACTAAAATAAAAAAATCAACATATTCATAATGTAAACACATATACTACAAATAGCTCATAGCAATGTAAACATGTCACCTCGGCAAAATCTTAGTGTTTCATAGCAACATATATCTCAAAGCATAGTTAAAAATAGATAAATCAAATGTGTCAGCTATAAATATCTATGAATAATCAAATAATTTACTTAACAAAGACTTAGGATGTAACAGATCACAACACCATCCATAATTATGCAATGATGAGACATGCATTATATTGATTTCTAAAAACTATATAATTATTTACACATCTAAACATGCAATGATGAAACATGAATTAGATCGATGTATTTTTTTAATACACATCTCAATTAACCAAGTATAGATCATTATTACATCCCTATTATATTTTGTATGAATAATTTAATGTCATTACCTCCATACTAACATGTATATAGAATGACTTATAATTTATTTCAATATATACTACCTAATACTAGTTTGTTACTCATTATAGGTATCTACTTTGATAAAAGCTAAATATTTCTCAAGTACATATATGCTTAGCTAATATGCCTACAATCTACTGTTGCTATTATCCTTTTCTATACTTAAGCCCTTCGAGTTTTGGATAGGTAGCTTCACATATATATAATTTGATAATTCACATAAATCACTAGAAATGTTCACACCAAATATTTACAAAACTTTCCTAAGTTAAAATTCAATAACAACACCAACCTCTCTAGTTCATAGTAAACTACACCCTTATGTGCTCCCTCTTGCTCTACTTTACCTTCTTATCATCCCCTTTCTTTTGTGTTGCCTTCTCCCTTTTAACATTGTGCCCCTTTTCTAATCTTTCTCCCTTTTTTATTAATAAAATGTTTCTTTTCTCTATTGAATATCTTTGCTTGCCTTTTTTTTAAAGCTCTCACTTTATGTTTTATTTCTTTTTTAAGAGTTTTTGCCCCTTTTTCCTAAATATGAGTTTCCTTTTTTCCTCCAATTATTATTTTATTTTCATTCCCCATATGGAAATCTTCCATTTATATGTTCTTTTTGATGACTTAGGAATAATATGGATTAATAATTATATTGCTAAAATAAATCCATTTACCTCCTGATATCAAATTAGATTAAGCCATTAAATCTAAATAATGATACTCTTGGATATCATAAAGGTAATCAGTTAATATCTTAGACATATGGGGTTAACCTACACTCAGTAGTAACCCACTACTAACTATGCAAATTTATGTTTATGAAAACATTAACAATTATGACCCTAATAGCACATCATAATCATCTAAAGTTAATTCCACATAAGTATTAACTATATTAACACACAATTAACCATGCATAAATGACTATCTAATGTAAATGACATCAAAACACACTATGCTAACCATTCCATTATGCATCTAATATGTGCTAATTAATATGGTGTGTGTAGAGTTTTAATTAGTTTTTCTATCATCCTCCAACATCTTCATCTACGTCACTCTCTTTGATGACGCTTTCCCTCCATCACGCTCTAAAGAATGAGTTCTCCTACATCAAACTCACAATAATTAGTTAGTTATACCATAACATCATGATATATATACATCATAAAATGTAAATAAAATAACAAATCAATATGTTGTAATATAAACATATACACTACAACTAACTCAACAATGTAAACATGTAACTTAAGCAATATCCTACTATCTCATAAAAATATATATTTAAAGATTAGTTAAGAATAACCAAATCAAATTTATCAACTATAAATATCTATGGACAATCAAATATTTTGCTTGGCAAGGAATCAAAATGTAACATCCTTCCCTCCTAAAGCTAGTCATCATCTCGGATGACTCCTATTCAAACATAAGTTCTGAATTAAAAATATTGTTTAGTAAAAAAAATCATACTATAAATTATATAACCAAGCAATAAATATGTAAATCACATATAGAACTCATCATAATCCTCCCAAGTAGCACTATTATCAAAGTATTGGTCCCACAAGATCCTGAACTGTGACACTTTTTATTATAAAAATAAAGTTTGTGAGTGTCACTTACTCTGAATGGTTTTATCATGACCACCCTAGGGTCTACAACTAGTAAGGCAAGCCTATATGCTACAGGACTTACTACTTCTATTATCTTGAAGGGTCCCACTTATCTTAGTGAAGGCTTTATTGAATTTTTGAATTTAGGCTTTAACCAACATCACTTGGGATCATCATAAAAGCCAAAAATAAATGGCCATGGAGAGTTCCTCAAAACCTTCCAGCCCCTCTGCACATCTTTCTAACTTAGAGAGTGTTTTTCTCATTCTAAAAAAAAGTATTTAGGGATCCTAACAAGAATGATGTTCATAAGTTAATATCATTGCTACTCCACATAGCCCATGATAAGTATAAAATTTCAATATTACTATTAGTCCACATAGCTCCTAACAAGTATGATGATGAATAAGACCTAATAATACTATATTTCAAATACATACAAAATTAAGGAATAATCATTCCATAGTATACATGTGTATGACCATATGATTGAATTTGACAAGTATGTCTACCAAATCTTAGATTTGACAAGCTCCCCTTGTTGGATCCAAAATCAATAACTATCAATTCAATGTGATATTGAATAGGATCCACTCCCATCTCTTAGTACTTATGTTTCTAATTCACCACTCGTTCCTTAGGTCTCCACAACCTAATGTTCTCCAAAATTTGCACAAGGTTCAATGAATCACAAATATATACTAACAATCATAGATAGTAATGATATATGTTAAATAATTATAGATGTACCAACATACATTACATTAAAAATCATACAATCATTCTATAATTCTTTTAAGTTGCTACTATCCAAACATAACTAGTATCATATTTCACAACTTAATATATTCTATTATATTCATAGTCAAGAGGAAATAATGTTAAAATTAACATAGCATACAAAGGTCAAGGATCACACCATCTTTACAACCTTATAAAGGAAAAAAGTGAGATATTTTCTCCTTGCTTGCTCAATTAGTACACAACAAGTTAAATGTTCATCTCACCTATTTTAGACTAACAAGATATTTTGCACAAACTATACCCTACTCACTTCTAGTAAAAGGTACATAAATGTCTCATCAAAACATGTTTTAAGCAAGATAATAATAATATCAATCTAATCAAGGGCGAATCATAACACAATGATTAAAATCAACTTAAAAGTCTTAGTCCATAACTAATATAAATTCAAGGTTTACCACTCCTCATGGTCAAAGTTCACAAGTAGGACTGGAAAGTGTAACTCTACAAGGCCACAAGTGGAATGTAGTGAATTAACATCTCAACATAAAACTCTTAAATACCATCACATGGTATGAATAAAATACTACAACCCAAGTTACGAAAATCACTACATACTTTCCAATCTCATAAGTGTATTATCACAACCTATTTCCATAATTGGAAGGAAGAATTTTAACCACAATGCATGAATCCATTTAGTCCTACAACTTCTCTCTCAACGAGATGTAGAAGCCACTATCCCATGAACGCAATGGAATATGGTCAAAACAATATTGCATAAACAAGTTTTTGATTAAGTAAACACTAAATCAACATCATGAAAATATGTGTCCTCTTAGTGGGCTTATAATGATGTCAAAGGAGAGTGAGATAATAACAACTCACCTCCATGCTAACTATGAGAGATGACAGTTCTTCCTAATCCACCTAAACATAGGGGTGCCAATCTATGGACAAACTCCTAAAACATAGGAATTGTCAACGAAGACATCTACCCTTTACTACAAGAAAATTCCAACCGCACTAGGTGCTACAAAACTAATAATGGTCTTATAATATTTCCCACTCCTAGGATTAGTGTATATAAGACAAAAAACTAATGCACATATACTTAAGTGATAAGAATCTCATGCCTTTTAACACTCACACACAAAACATCAATGGTGAAGGTGACTTGACTATCAAGTAAGAATGTAATAATTTTCAAGGTGTTCAACCTAAATGATCAAAAATATTTAAGGAATATCTTGTTCACAACTCATGAACTATGCTATGAAATTACCTACCCAAACCTTGATTATAACCATCACCATTGAGACACTCGATAAACTTACTCTTTAACAACTCTAAGAGGGTACAAATGTTTCTAAGGGCACATACTCAATGTACCACACACTTTCCATCCACATAGGTAAACATAATTCTAAAAATCATGGATGTCTATTACCTACAATAGTCACCAATCCAACCAAGAGGATCTACTAAATATCACAACTCCAATCATGGTGTAATGATTCTATACTAAAACACTACCAGTCTAAAATATGTTTCACTTAACCAATTTAATGATACTTGTACCGTCACATCCCAAGGTTTTCTCTACTTAGCAGGATACTATTCAATTTTATATTGGTAAATAAAAGGATACAAAATTGCTAATGGACTCATTAGGTCATAGTGTTCGAGCCACAACTCTGATACCACATGTAACATCCCCACTAGGATCTACCTAGATATACATGATTTTTTTAAATTTAAAC
Source organism: Torreya grandis (assembly GCA_037957365.1). Classification (NCBI taxonomy): domain Eukaryota; kingdom Viridiplantae; phylum Streptophyta; class Pinopsida; order Cupressales; family Taxaceae; genus Torreya; species Torreya grandis. Next base: position 1,363,502 of record JARHVA010004897.1, on the reverse strand, counting down.
ACATATAATTTAAATAGATTACACCATGAGAATCTAATTAGAGATTATATAAAATACTTCAAGTGTTATAACTGTAAAAGAAACATGCTACATCATATATCACTAATCATAAGAAACACATCATAATACTAATATATAAAAATAATTACAATTAACTAGCCATGGCCGATACATGCCTACAACCACTGTTGTCAATATATAATGACTAATTAGTTATAGCTCATCATGATAATGTTTCAATAATAAATACAATTCAATTCAATGTACATATATAATATACATGGCTCCACAAATCATAGTTCCCTAGACTCTAATATCTTTTGTAATCTCAAGTGTCATCTTAAAAATAGTACTACTATAGGGAGGGAGAGCATCATCCAACTACTTTTCCACACCAACCACGTACCAACGATCCCCCATACTAATCTCATTAGGGAATGTCTCTCCCTTAAAACATGAGTAGATCGTGATGGCATAGGAATTCAAATAGACAAGTTAGTACCTGTGTGTTTTATGATTTTTAAAACTAAATATGTAGTGTATCATAGAAACTTGTTCTATTCAAGATATCACATAAATATATAAATCATACTCATGAAATGAAAATCTCTCAGTAAACATTAATTTGGCTAAAATTTTTAATAATAAATAATGATCTAAGGATCAACCAATTTCATACATACCACTTCATTAGATTACCTTCATCTGACATTGTGATACTAGTAAGCTAATGAAATTTATCTCACTACTTACTTAGTATCACCAATGTGAGATGTGGTTAAATAAGTACAACCAATAGATTCATAAAGACTACATCATACGAGCAATCACATAACATGTTAAGCATAGGAATAACCAAAAAACATACATTTATTCCATCAAATGTATAAATAAATCTCACAATGTTATCTATCTCATAATAGAAATAATAAGTAAATAAGTCTAGATTATACCACCTAAGTGTAATATATATATCTATATATATATATATATATATATATATATATATATATATATATATATATATATATATATATATATAAGGTTGTACACTCTATTTTTTGTAATTAAACACAAAATAGTAATTTCTACTAACTGTCATAAAACATGTTATTCCTTGAAATGTCAAAAATACATACATTCAGTCTGTTAAATATATCAATGAATCTAGACATAACCTTTACATTTTATACAACCTAGGTATAACATACATTTAGACTATAATTTTTAAACATAATACACTATATGACATCTCATAATATCATAGTTCATTATGCATGAGCTCAACTACTCAAATACAAATAACTAGTCTTACAATTCAAGAATCAAATGTCTCATAATTCTAAATAATAAGCAAATAAGTACATATTTTACCAATCAAGTATATCTTATGTTTAAACTGCACAACCTAAATTTTGTAAATAGATTAAAATAAAATATATTCCATGATAAGCATTGAGCACACTACTCAATTCTAGAACAACCAATCATAATATATAAGTCACAACTCTCACAAAATCATAGTCCTCCATTTAAATAATTTTTATATTTTAGAAGGCTATATGCATAAATAAATAATTTTTCATCTTTCAAGAATATATAACTTAAACTCTACATATAAAAATAACTATTACTTATAGATACACATCACAATGCACTAATATATGTTATATAAGTACTTGTACATATTCATATACTCATAATATTTACTATACACATATTTTTCCTACTGTAAGTATATGTATCAATATTTGGTCACAATATTTTTATGTTCTAGGAGATTGTACTCATATGGATATGGTTTCCTATCCCTCGAGATCCTATGTCTTATGTTAACATTCCATTAACCATAGATATAGACATATTACCCAATACACCCATATATGTTATATATTTATATGCATAATTAAGCCCATATATAGATAAATTTTATATATATATAACCATATACACATTTATTGTATTTGTACTATGTATTGCATACAAGCAAATATTATTTTGTCACACTATTAGTGACTTCTATTTTATATACAGATTTGACAATTAGAATCTATAACTAGGGTTTAACAATTCTAAATCCTTGATCATATTCAATTTTTCTCCAAGTCATGGTCCATTATGACAAATAGAGGGGGAATTCCCAATAACAAGCACCTTTAAATAAACTAAGGACAAATAGAGGAAACATTTCAAGCCATAACTTCTAATAGAACAATTATGTAAACAAAATGCAAATGATTACATAGTGTGTTATTAGCTCTTCTATCTACCCTCTATGTGTGCATCATGTATGACGAGAAGCTTCCACATAGTTTTCTCATATGGTATGCTTGTATATCCCAATATAACCATATATATAGTAGTTACTATAAAGTTATAATATTTATCGGGTATAGTATTATCACCTACAACTCAATCAATGGTAACTATAATGAGAACCGGTTCCTTTACCAGTGGTTTACAGTTACATATGATTATAACTTAACATATACATATGTTCAGGATCATAGTGTTTACATATATACAATATATATAAATCACGAGCAAATATACAAATATGTATGACATTTAAAGTAAAGAACCAAAGCATTTCACTCATATGAAATTCTAGTACTTATTTAAAGCTATCAAGTCTTAATTTTAATTTGATAATGAATACTGAGATATAATCCCAAACTTTATCCACATAGTCTTGATTTATTTACCCTTCCCATTGACTTCTTCAAAATGATATTATTTCAGCCAATAAGGGATTTATTATGTTCACCATATATATCCTCATGCATTAAAAGATAATCCAAATCATTGCCTTTATACCAGATCACTATGCATACTAGATTAGAATTTAGGTAACCTACCAACAACAAAGGTGAATTTGGGTAACCTACATACCAGATCACTGTGTATTAAGATTGATGTACGTATAAAATGCCATAATAGGTCATAATTCATGGCTTAATAAATTTTCTATGTATACTAATATATGATCGCCCCACTATATTTTTGGTTCACTGTATTTCCATACCAAGTAAATCATTGGTCTCATAAACATATATATAATATCCAATGTTTTAACGCATGCAAAATAGCGATGCACTATCCCTTTTTTATAATGTAAACAATGTCACTGGAATCTAGGAATTTTTTAAGATCATATGAATTGCAGCCCTCTCAAACTCATATGACTATAAATATGGTATATAGAATGATTTTATCATTCAAATATTAATGTTATGGTTATATAAGTATATTGTTGCTTATAATTTTCTGAGTCATTTTAAAGTAGATCATTGCTTATTAAGTGGATCATTGTTTTAGAATTGGATCCCATGCATAAACCATTGTATAAATTTTGGTTTGCTATGTGCAGATGTGAATTTGGTTGGATATAAAAATCACTAAACTTAGTGTATCAATATATTCACTGTATTTTTTTTACATAAACATAAACTGAATGTTGTATATAGATAGAGATCGCAATACTACCCATAATTATGTAGTGAAGAAAGAAGCATTAAATTGATGTATTTTTTTAATACACATCTTAATTAACCAAGTATAGATTGATGTTGCATCCCCAGTATATGGTGTATGAATAATTGTATGTTGCTACCTCCATACAAGCATGTGTATAGAGTGAATTACAATTTATTTATAGATATACTACCTAATATCAGTTTGTTACTCGTTATAGTTATCTACTTTAACAAAATACAAATGTTGCTTATGTAAATAGATGCTTAGCTAATATGCCTACATTTTGATATTGTAATTATCTTTTCTTATACTTAAACCCTACAGGTTTTGGAATGGTAGCTTCACATAGATACAATATGACAATTCACATATATCACTAGAAATTTGTAAACCAAATATTTTTAGAACTTTCTTAAGTTAAAATTTAATAACATCACCAACCTATCTAGTTCATAGTAGACATTGCTCCCTTCTGTGCTCCTTCTTTCTCCACTTTACCTTCTTCTCCTCCCCCTTCTTTTGTGCTTCCTTCTCCCTTTTAGCATTATGCCCTTTTCTAATCTTTCTCCCATTTTTATGAATAACGCGCTACTTTTCTCTTTTGAAGATTCTTTTCTTTTTTTTAAAGCTCTCACTTTTTGTTTGCCCCTTTTTCTTAAATATGAGTTTCCTTTTTTTCCAATTATTATTTTATTTTCATTTCCTGTATGGACTTTTCCATTTATATGTTCTTCTTGATGACTTAGCAAGAATATGGCTTAATAATGATACTGCTAAAATAAAGTTATTTAACTCTTGATATCAAATTTGATTAAGGCATTAAAGCCAAATAATGATGTTCCTGAATATCATAGAGGTAACTGGTTAATACCTTAAAGATATGGGGTTAACCTACACTTGGTAGTAACCCACTACTAACTATGCAAATTTACCTTCATGAAAAATATTAAAATTATGACCCTAATAGCACATCATAATCATATAAGGTTAATTTCACATAAGCATTAACTATGCTAACACATAATTAACCATGCATAAATGATTATCTAATGTAAATAGCATCAAAACACACTATGTTAACAATTTCATTATGCATCTAATATGTGCTAATTAATGTGGTATGCGCAAGGTTCTAGTTAGTTTCTCTATCATCCTTCAACATCTATATCTACGTCACCCTCTCTGATGATGTTCTTCCTCCATTAGGCTCTGAGGGATGAGTTTTCCTGTGTCAAACTCATAACAAGTGAGTAGTTAGACCATAACATCATGGTATACATACATAATAAAATGTAATTGAAATAACAAATCAATATGTTCATAATGTAAACATATACACTAAAACTAACTTATAGCAATATAAACATATAACCTAAGCAATATCCTACTATCCCATAATCAAATCAAATTTGTCAATTATAAATATCCATGGATAATAAAATAGTTTATTTGGTGAGGAATCAGGATGTAACATTAGTAGATGATTAAAAAATAACATTTTATTTCTTCCTTGACCAACTAATTAGACCTGAACCAATGGAGAAATTATAACCTAAAGTGGAATTGTAATTCTAAATATTGTCATCCTAGTCTAAGTCAATATAGTCATTATATATGACATGACACTAGGGTTAATTTCAATCCAAATCACATCATACACAATTTAAAATAGGTTCATGTGGATCATTTTGACCTTAATGACCTCCACAATTGAATTAATTGATAGTTGCATTCATTAGCTGATGACATCCAAGTTTATTGTGCTCAAAACAACATTTTATACATGTAAAACTTGTATAGATAATTAATGTTTCTTTTCTTTAATTAAGTTGATGAAATTGCAGTTGATCAACCCCCAAATCACATTTTATGGTCATGCAATTAAGTTGAAGGGGCTTGAAATAGCCCTAATTTACTTCAAATGCACAGCTAGATTGGTACTCCAAAGGCTAAGTTTTGGCCATAGGTTTTTAAAATGCATTTTATGACATCTCATGATAAAGCTAGTTATATTTTTAAATGTATAATGAGTTACACCTTAAAACCAAGTAATTATAAGTAATTAAGTAAACATATTAAAATGCCCATAAATTTTTTGAAGTCTAATGTGATACCACGACACCTTATTTCACTATCCAAGGTTAGGGACCTTTCTTGTATCACATGAAAGAACACCACTATTAGGGATCTCAAGAACATATAAGAACATATATAAAATTTGAGATCAAGATCAAATTTGTGTTTTTGGATATTATGAATATATAATATGATTGTGTTACTAACATGATTGCATTACTAATGTGATTGGATTACTAATGCAATCACATTAATAATGTGATCACATTATTATTGTGATCATTCTATTTTAATTTGAATTCAAATACCAAGACTTTTAGCTTGGGAATGGCTTGGATTCTCGATCCAAAGGCTTGGACCTATCAATATATAGTTGAGTCTAAGAGCTTTGATAAAAAATAATAAAATTCAACTTTGATTACCAAATACACTACAAATTTCAATGGTAAAATTAAAAAACTTAATAACATCATGACGAAAATGCTCTCCTCTTTACAAAAATATGCTTTTTTTTAAATTTTGGACTAACTTAAGGTTTCAAACTATCTTGATTTCTAACTATAGCTTTTTTAGGCCACTAGATGTTGCAACTATACATGTTCATGTAATTTGTTTTTCGTTGATCCAAGTGCAAAACACATTATATGGTCACAAATTAAATCTAATTCTACACACATTTAAAAAAATATATATTTTTTCATTTTTTTGAGGTAGTTAGGGGGCTGCAAAGTTGGTTATCTATTTTTTTGTTAGTTTTCAGGATTTGTTTACTTTCAAAATTCATTAAAAAAAGTATTTATTGAAAAAAATATTAAAAATATAGGTCACAAACTAAAATATCTTATCTAAATGTTCACCAAAGGTTTTGAAACAATATTAAACATTGTGAAAAAATGGTGGGCTACACAACCGTCTATCTACATTGTTTTCTTAAAAAAATAGGATTTCTTCTTTCAATTTTAGATGTTTGACCTAGTTATACTTAACCATTTTTTTTTTTAAATAGTGTTTTAGAAACTAGACTCGAAATGCTACATTTTATGTTGTTACACCATCTTCAAATTTGGAGTGTAAATATCTCAAATTATCGACAAAAGTTCAATTTTTTAAATTTCAAGAAAATCATGTCCACAGGTAGGCCCCTTTTTGTCCCCCAACTTTGTGCACTTACCCAAAAGGTAGACAGATTTTATATGTCATAATCATAGTGCTAAGATTATTCATTCCCTTCAAACTAGTAAGAGGAGAGGCATGTTGGTCAAACTTAATATTTCTAAGGCCTATGATAGAGTTAACTGGCCTTTCCTAGATGTGGTTCTTGAGAGATTTAGATTCAGTCAAACTTGGCAAAGTTGGATATGAAATTGTTAATCCTCCCCTAAATTCTTAGTTATGGTTAATGGATCCCTAGAAGGTTTCTTCTCAGCATCTAGAAGATTAAGACAAGGAGATCCCATCTCTCCTTACCTCTTTATCTTAATGGCTGAGGCCCTTAGTAGATGGATCTCGGCTCTCAATATTAAAGGAAATATAAAAGGCAATCAAGAAATTGAACTCATCAATAATTTGTGGATGACACTCTGCTCTTTGTTAATCCAACCTAGCATGAGGTTAATTAAACTAGAGATATGTTATCAAATTATGAAAAAGCATCAAGCCAAGTGGACAATAAAAGAAAATCCAATATCTTTTGTACTAATATGTCCCCCAATATTCAATCCTTCCTTAATAGGCACTTGGGATTTGGAATAGTTCCTTATCTAGACATTTATTTGGGCTTTCCTCTATTCTGTGGGGTTGGAAGAAATCAACTTTGGAAGAAAGTGATAGATAATTTGAGAAGGAAAGTAAGTAGTTAGAAGGGTAAGTATCTGACTTACGCTAGTAGAATCATCCTTATCAAATATGTTCTTCAAGCCTTAACAAATTATTGGTTCTATATGTTGAAGGCTTCAATATTTGTTATCCAAGAAATGAAAAAGATTATTAGGAACTTCCTTTAGCAAGGTAAATGGGATAAAAGCAATTTTTATCTATTAGCATGGGAGAAAAATTGTAAACCCATTTCCCAAGGAGGAGTAGGCATAAGGGACTTGGATAAGGTCAATAGGGATCTTGTTGCAAAATTTTTTTAGAGAATGGATGCTAATCCAGGAGCAAGATGAGGTGAGCTGCTTCAAGGTAAGTATTGAGATAAAAAGACCCCACACAACATTTTTATAGCTAGGGATTTACCCAGAGGATCCACTATTTGAGAAAGTATGAGGGAAGTTAGGGGATTGTTGTTGAAAGGCATATTCTATAATGTTTGAAATTGGGGAAATAGTGTATTTATGGGATGATAGTTGGACCTCTCAAAACCCACTCAGACTAGATCCTAATGTACTTGGAGTAAGAGAAGAAAGCATTATGCTCTGAGGATGTAATGTGAAAGATTATTGGGTAGAAAATTAAAAACAAGAAGTGAAATATTTCACTTGGAAGACTTTCCAAGATGTGGATGGATCCTAGAATGAAGAGCAAAAGAGGATTAACAACATGTTACAAGGTTTTTAGATCCCTTAGAGCTTGAACAAAGATGATTTAAAATAGAATAGAAAGGAATTAGAGGAGTACTCAGTCAAAGGTGAGTATGAAGAACAACTCACCCTCAACTTAATCTCATAGAGGGTTCAGTTTGGAAAGGCATTTGGAACTCAAAATCTTGGCCAAAGGCTAAAGCCTTTCTTTGGATAGCCACTCATGGCAAAAATCTGACAGAAGAAAATTTTAAAGAGAAAGGAATTTAGGGGTTAACTAAATGTGTGATATGCAAAACCAATGAATAAAATGTGGACCATATATTACTACATTGCCCTTTCTCCTGGGGCTTATGGAATACACTGCTAATCAAATTTAATTTAGCTTGGAGCATGAGTCCTAACCTTTTAGATCACCTCAAGGTGTGGTAGAATAAAAAGACTCTAAATGTCCTAAAAGACATATGGGAAATGGGACTGAGTCTTTTGACATAGAAGGTCTGGCTATAAAGAAATGCAAGAATCTTCAAGTCTAATGGGAGGCATAAGGATGTGGAGGTAGTATGGTCAAAAATAGAGTCAAGCATAACCTAGATAGTTTCAACCTTGAAACAAAAGAAAAACAAAGAGACAAATCCAGAAGAGATTAAGACCTATAAAATTGGAGGTGTATACTAGCACCTTATGATATAATGATTCCCAGTAACAGACAGATAAAGAATGCAATACAAAAAGTTGTTAAATGGATTCTACTTGATCAAGGAATCAAGAAAATGAATTTTGGCATTGCGTCAAAGCATAATCCAGGATAATCAGGGGTAGGGGATATTATTAAATATACCAAGGGCCAAGTTGTTGCTTTCAAAACAATCTATTCTAGGATCAACACTAGTAATATTGTTGAGGCCAAAGGTTTGATCTTGGGGCTAAAATTGGCAAATAAAGCTAAGATAAGGAGACTTCTAGTGGAAGGTGACTCAAAGTTAATTATTTATTCCCTGGAGAAACAAGAGAATTGCAATTGGAGATCTCTAACATAAGAGAAGAAGTAAAGAGACTGAAGGTCTAATTTGAAGTTCTCCAATGGAAGCACATTCTCCACAAAGGGAACAGGGCGACCGATTGGCTTGCTAAGGAATATCTTCACATGAAACTGATTAACAAAGAAATATGGAAACTATTTCCCACCACGAGGAGATGAAAGATTGGACAAGTATTATAATGTTAGAATGTTATGGAGGATAAATGTAAATAATAAGATTTACCCTATAAAGGAGTGGGAAAAAAGGAAAGTTGCTATTCTGCAAATTAGTAAGGAGTAATTTACTCCAAAAAAGGAGGGCAACTCCAAGAGGGAAATAAATGTTTCTATTCATGAAAATAATAAGGAAAATAGTGGGACTTGCATGCATCATGCATGCAAGCCCTTTTTAAAAAGTTCCCTACAGAATAGACTTACATACAAATTCATTGAACTTGTTAAAAAAATGTGAATTCTTTTTAAAAAGTTTGTTTAGATAAAATTCTTTAAGTAAATTTTAACAAGTTAATTCCTTTCTAAAATTAACTTCTTATTATATTTATAAATTACCTTCTTAATTTTTTTTTTAAAAAATTACAATATATATATATATATAACCCATCTCTTTTTAATTGATATATTTTTCTCAATAAAAAAAAATTACTAATAAACCAAGAACCTTTCAACACGACACAAATATAATCTCGTTAAAATAATATAAGTGAAGAATTAAATCCAAAAATATCTCTATAAAATATGTTTTTTTAATCCGTAAAGAAGAATGAGATTTTTTATTTTTTTCATTGTCGTCTCTGTAATTATAAATTTCAAAAGTAGGGGTGACGCAACTTCACCAGCATGCCTTTTTTATTTATTTTGATTCCCTTCGTCGTCGTTTCTGTAATTATAGATTTCAAAAGTAGGCGTGGCCCAACTTCACCGCATGCTTGTTAGCAAAAGACAAACGATGGAAACCTACAGTCAAAATGAAAATGAAATAAATTATCATACTTTAAGTCTCTTCCAAATCAACTTTGAATCAGATACAGACATATCAAAGGTGTACGAATGAACGTTATACATGTATTGTTTTTAGCATTTATTATCCCATCATCTTGGCATGACAATTTCAAATCAGCACTTGTCTTTTCCTCTGCAAAACCTATTAACGCTTCAGTACATGATGTAAATCCAAAAAAATAAATTTTCTGCACCGACCCAGTCTACGTTTATTTTAAACTGTAACCTAGCTCAAAACAATTCATGTAAGTTGATATTTATTAAACAGACAAAATTGTTATTTTAAACTAGTAAAAAAGTTGCATGTATGGTGAGGAGGAAATTATTTTTTAATCAATAAAAATGTAAGATAAATGTCGTATCGTTGATATTCACTGATCAAAGAAAAAATAATTATTTTTTATTAATAAAAAAATTATATATATGATAAGGAATTCTTTTTAACCAATAAAATAAATTATATATATTGATTTAAATTATATCTTAAACATTACATTTAATAAATATTATATGGTGATTGAATGATGAAAATTCATTAATAAAAAAAGTTGAAGGATAATAAATAATTAATATGACATTATATAATAAAATTTAATTGTTTTATTCAATCATAATATGAATAAATTAACTTTTATATTTTCTTGTTGAAAGATAATTCGTAGCATATTATATTGTGAAAGTTTATCTTTAGAATAAATTTAATTAATATCTTAAAAATTATTAGAAATATTAGAAATGGTTTTATGTATTTATTAATTGTGGAATTATATGATTTTATAGTATTTGTATATTTATCGATAATTTGTTCAAATTAAATATTATTGACACATTTATAGATTTTTAATGATTGTTATATTTTCTTTGGACGTACATCAGATTTTTCATTTCTCTCTCCTCCCTCCTTTCTTCCTCATCAAGATCTATGTTCAAAATATTCCAAAAAACATTATACAAAGTATTAGGACATTCTAAGATTCGTTGACATGATCCATTCTATATTTTTGATCCAAAACTCAGAAGTTCTGGTCTGACGAAGATTGCAATAGCACAGAAACAACACAATAACAATGAACTCTCTTGGAAGAGACATCGTATTACTTACGGCTCGCAATACAAATATTGGCTTATCTCTGAGAAGAGATGTCTTGCCAAAACATACGCTTATCTCTGAGAAGAGATGTCTTGCCAAAACACACGCTTATCTCTGAGAAGAGATGTCTGTCCTCCCCTTTCGGGTTACAATACATTTATACATATTCTTGAAGGCCACCTTAGGAGATTGCATGGCTCGAGGAATTAATGGTGACGACTGAACAATACAACGCTTGAGGATATAATCGCTCGCAGCATTAAAACAATACCATGCTCGAGGATATAATTGCTCACAGCATTGAATTAATACAACACTCAAGGATATGATCACTCGAGGACCAAAACAGAATGAAAACAATACAACAGTTGAGGCGCTGACTGCCACCTTAACTGCCACCGAGGACAAAACATAATGAAAACAATACAACAGTCGAGGAGTTGACTACCACCTAACTGCCACCAAACGGTCACCTCGAATGGTTGTCTGGATTTGAATGGTTGCCTGGATCATTCCTCCCTCCTTGAAAAGCAATGGTCTCCATTGCGTCCAGATTCCCCGTCAGGTGGGGTAGTTGTGTCTTGATGTGATTCGCTGTGAGCCATTCACCTTGGTGGCTAAGTTGGTCTCTCCTGACCACTCGATATAGTGGAATAGAGCATCCTCTTGTTGTTTTCATCTAAGTATCCACAATCTGATCCTCTTCTACCGGAGTAAGACTCTATGGATCAAGCTCATTAATGTCTAGTTATTCTGCCACAACTAAAGTGTCCAATAGAGGTGGGTGATATGGTTTGGTTACGGCTTGCAGGCCCACATAGAAAGATTCGTCCTCTGTGATGGATTCCTATGGCTTGACCACCATGAAAACAAATTTCTTGGCACTAAGCAGAGAGACAGATGTGGAAGGTGGTAATTTTGGTACCCTATAGCGTCGTGTTCCAAGAGTGAGAGTGATCCATCTAGTTCTTGATTCGTATATACCATGTCGATCATACATGAATGGCTAACCAAAGAGTACATCACAAATATCTAGATTGACCACATCACATAAGACCTCATCTTGGAAAGGTTTTATTGCATATGAGAGAAAACATTGGTGGGTGACACGGAGGTCTCTCCCTGGGCTCAACCATCCAATACTGTATGGTTTTGGGTGAGGCTTCATGGACAGATTTAGGCTTTTCACAACATTAGTAGAGATTAAATTCTTTTGACTTCCGCTATCAATAATGAAATGCAGGGGCTTACCTTTTACCCATAACTTAGAGAGAAACAACCTTTCCTTGTCATCTAGCATCTCGTCGTGTGTCTGTGATGAAGCTACAATGGCTTCAGGATCAGCATCTATAATTTCTTCCTCAACCTCTTCGACTGCAGGGTCTGTATGAGGTAGAGCAATAGATGTTGAGGATGGTGACTCAGAAAGCAGTGACTTATGGCTCGACATTCTTCTTTGGAGTGAGTTCCAAATTTGTGATAACCACACCACTTCTCGGTCTTTCCTTCCTTTTGCTTCCAATTTTGACCTTCTTTATCACTTTTCCATTTTGCAGACTGATTCTTTATATCCATTCTTCCATGCTTCGGCTCAATATTTACTGCGAACTTGTATGCCTCACCAATGGTTTCCAAATTGAAGAGCTCCATCTCCCCCTGGATGTACCATTGTAGTCCACCATGATATTTGAGAGTTTTATGTTTCTCACTGTCTTCAATGCCCATTCTTGCAGACAAAGAATGAAAAGCATCTGTGTAATCTTACACAGATTGGTCCTTGCCTTGGTGGAGTTGTTGCCACTGTATGTATAGATCATCATATGTGCCGAGGGGATAGTATTCTTCTTTTATTGCTTCCGTAAAATCATCCCAGGTGGGTTCCACCCTAAGGCCAATGATATCCTAATTGAACCTCTTTTTGTACACTTCCCACCAGTTTTTCACGAGAAATGATGATTTCAAAAGAGCAAAAGTGATCTTTTCTCCATCAGTGAACTTATTTACCGAGAAGTAGGACGACAGTTGGTCCAACCAATTTTCCACCACATCAGCATTGATTTTGCCTTCAAATGTGGGAATATCAAAATTTACCTGAACCTTGAAGGGTGTTGGGGCACTGAAAGGAAACTCCCTTGATGAGGAGCCCAGGTGTGTAGCCGCAGAGCCAAAATTTCCCATCGAAAGTGTTTGAAGAATTTGAGCAAATTGTTGGAGCATCTACGCTTGTTGCCGCTGGAGGGCTTCATTCACCATTTTCTTGAAAGGATTGGATGTCTCAGTGTCGTCTGCCATTTGAGGTCATTTAGGGCGCACAGGGGGAGTGTCTGGAAGCTCTGTCGCTTCCCACCCAAGTTTCCTGTATCCTGACCTTGTCCTTGGGAACATACACTTCTCAAGACAAACCACTCTGATACCACTGATCCAAAACTTAGAAGTTCTGGTCTGACAAAGATTGCAATAGCACAGAAACAACACAATAACAATGAACTCTCTTGGAAGAGATGTCGTATTACTTACGGCTCGCAATAAAAATATCGGCTTATCTCTGAGAAGAGATTTCTTTCCAAAACATACGCTTATCTCTAAGAAGAGATGTCTGTCCTCCCCTTTCGGGTTACAATACATTTATACATATTCTTGAAGGCCACCTCAGGAGATTGCATGGCTCGAGGAATTAATGGTGACGACTGAACAATACAACGCTCGAGGATATAATCGCTCGTAGGATTAAAACAATACCATGCTCGAGGATATAATCGCTCGCAGCATTGAATTAATACAACGCTCGAGGATATGATCGCTCAAGGACCAAAACAGAATGAAAATAATACAACAGTCGAGGCGCTGACTACCACCTTAACTGCCACTGAGGACAAAATGTAATGAAAACAATACAACAGTCGAGGAGTTGACTGCCACCGAATGGTCACCTCGAATGATTGCCTGGATTGGAATGGTTGCCTGGATCAATTTTTCCCATATAATTATTTTTCCTTTTTTCACTTGTTTAATAATTAAATATTACTCTGATTACTAATAGGGTTCTTGTATATATATATATATATATATATATATATATATATATATATATATATATATATATATATATATATATATATATATATATATATATATATATATATATAAACCCTATTAGTAACAGACTATAAACAACTAGATATTAGTCTAGTTACAATAAGGTTCTTTTATATATATATATATGGGCATGCGTGCTCACACACATGCATTTTTGTTCATTGAGGTATTAAAAAATATTTAAAGAATTGAATGAAATATATGGGATTTATTTATAGTTCACATGGATGCATGGATAGTTTAAGGATTTCAAAAGAAATCAAGCAATTACTAGAATATTCATTGAAACACACAAGTTTATGTTTAAATACATATCACAAAACACTAATTTATTTATTATTAAAACAATCTTAATTATTAAAATCTATTATTTTGTATATTGTTATTATGTAGAAACTTAACAAATATCAAAATAATTTTATTATTCTTTAAATTAATATAAACTATAAAACATAATTTATTCTTTTAAATTATTATATATTATTGTTAAATTATGATTTTTAAAAAAATGAAATAAAAATATTAAAAAATTAAAAATCACAATTAAACAAACTTAAACATCAAATCAATTTTAATTTAGTTATATCATATATAATATTCCCAAAAAAAATTGTTAAAAAAAAAAAAAAAAAAAAAAATTAAAAAATCATTCCACACAAACTTCTATAATTATTATCATTTTTTATTTTTTTTTCACTAAACATCACTATTGAACATGCATTTCCACTGCCAAATCTAAATAAATTTCGCCAAATTGTAAATTAAAATCAAGTTAAACTTAACTTTAGATACACCTTAAAATATATACCTTTAAATAATATAGATACACGTTAAAGTTGATACCTTTGCATAAGACACGTATATTTAAGACTATTCATTTGTCACACGTGTGATGACGTTTTAGCGTTTTCCCTTGGATTGATGGAAGTAGTTTGGATTTGATTTTGCAGGACGGTTTTATACCTGTACCAGCGAGCACAGGCAAGGAAGTAAAGCAAATTGACAGCTCCAAGCCCTGCCAGCAGCCAGTAAAAGTAATCCAGCCTGGCCTCGTTCAGGTTCTGAGCCAACCAACTGTGTTCATGTCCTCCGCCCGTGCTTTTGTGTACCACGCTCACCAAAAAGCTGCTGACGTAATTACCCAGCCCTATGTTCAGAAAAAACAGCGCACCTGCAACACTGCGCATGTTTTCTGGAAACTGACTGTACAAAAACTCGACTAGCCCAATTGCACTGAACGCCTCCGCCAGCCCTGCCACCGAATACTGCGGCACCAGATAAAACGCCGACATGGGAATCACGCCCTTGGGTTTCTCCATAAAACCGTGGCGTAATGCGACGTTACGCCGCTTTGTTTCGCAGGCAGCTGCCAGCGCCATGGATAAAATAGACACGCCTATTCCCATCCCGACTCTCTGCAAAAGGGTTATGCCTTTTCCTCCTTTGGTCATGCGCCTCGAAAACGGCACAATGACTCTGTCGTATAGCGGCAAAAACAACGTAAGCGCCAGCATGGTGAAGATTCCAAATGACCCTGCGGGGACTTTGAAATTCTTTCCAACGTGCCTCTCCATTGTTTGGGCCTGCAAAACTGAGAATGTGTTCAGCTGCGCCATACAGACGAAGATGTTTATGCCGGCCAACCAGATGGGTCCGATTCTTATCACCGACTTCAGCTCTTCAACTTGCTGAAGGCTGCAGAGTCTCCATGGATCGATCACTGTACCATCGTCCTTCAAATCTTGATCGGATTTTATTGCAGCCTTGTTTAGAAAACTGCCATTAAATATCAGATAAACATGGTTTATCATTCGAGAAAAAAATATTACAAACTATTAAAAAAAAGTTCAATATATAAAATAGGGTTTAACGACTTATAACAAAGGTGCCTGGTAAAGTAGACCTTAAAAAGATTAGAGTTTATTTCATAATAAATTTTATTTCAATTAAAATCATAAATTAATATTATAATTAAATATACCAGGCATATTCATTTAATATGATGTCTAAAGATTTAAATTCTGGTGGGAATGGAAATAATCCATGCATTTGACCAATTGACTTACACTTAACAATCATAAAAATAGGAAACTAATAAAATGCTTTTTAAAATTATTAATTTTTTTTAAATAATATAAAAATACCTACATAGAACCAGCGGTTAAATTTGTCGACCAACCTTCGACTTGCCCTTAAAAAGTTAGGACAGTTTATCTTTCCTCTCAGCAGTTCAGGGATGCCTCTTCATCAGGGGCAGCTTTCTGAGGGAGTGAAGGTTTTTCAATCTCCCCACCCCTTGCTGAGGTGGAGGTTAATGTGAGTGTGCCGGATCAGCTGGCTGTAGCTTCTGGTACTTGCTCTGAATTCACAATTTTCCTGAAGTCTCGCTTTTTTGAAGATTTCACGAGGGAGATTTCTGATCTTGGTTGGACAGATGTTAGGGAAAAAAAGAAGAAAGGTTTCACTGATACAGTCTTTTCGTATCTAATGATCCTCAAATTTGGATTTTCGACTTTTTTTTAAAGGAGATCTCTGACCTTTTTGAAGATCTCATAAGGAATATTTCTGATCTTGATTGAACAGAGGTTAGGGAAAAAAGGAAGAAAGTTTCAAAGATACAGCCTTTTCACATCTAATGATTCTCAAATCCAATTTTTTTAAATAAAAAGATTTCTGACCTTTTGAGAATCTCATAAGGAGATTTCTGAGATTTCTAACCTTTTTGAGGATCTCATGAAGGAGATTCTGATCTAGACTGGGCAGAGGTTAGGGGAAAAAAGTTTCAAGGATGTAATGTATTCCTATCTAATGATCCTCAAATTTAATGATCCTTATATCTGATTGGTCCGAATTGATTTTTCTTTCTCATCTAGTTACTTTTTTCACTTCCTTTCTTCTCTTTCCCTTTTTGCCTTCTTTTCTACTCTCTTCTACTTTCTTTATTACTTGATTTTTCTCTTGCTTAATTTTGTAATATTTGAGTCCTGTGGTCTCTAGAGTAATGGTTGAGTGGATGTAGATCCTACTAGTAGTAAGTTACAGTGAAACTTATTTTTATTGGTGTATAAACAGTATGATGTAATGATAGTTCAAAAACTAAATCCGCATTTATATTTTCCATGAATGTAGGCTCGTTCATGCCCGTAATAAATCTATATATATGTACCTTTAATTCTGAAGACATTTTGAAGTTCACCAAAATTTTCAACTTTCATCCTACAATTAAAAGATGAAAAACGTTCATACAGGCGTCACATTTAATCTCCATGTGTCTTATACATGAAAAACAAAATGCCAGCCAAAATTTATTGCCGATATTAAATAATGTTAAAAATGTCCTGAACGACATTTATTATAACATCAAATCTCTTCGAATTGTCGGAGCTCAACCTCACTGAAGCTTCGTACAGTGAGTGATGAGATCCCACGTTAATGGTCACTCATTTAAGATAACGTTGAAAGGGTCGAATAATAAAGACAAGCAGCGTACAGTGAACAACAGTAGAAATATATATATATATATATATATATATATCTGTCCAGCTTGTAAATGTAACATATTAAAACAATAAATCCAAAATATCAAATCGAGTGTTTGGTAAGGTATTTACCAAATTTTTATTAAACTATTTGTTACTTTTGTTAGAACAGTGATCAGGGAACGATGGAGTATATTTTTATACGCTAAGTACCTTCTTAGAATCAATTATTAAACTTAAACCTGAAATAATGACCAGATAACCATGAAGTACATTTTTACACAAAGTCTATGATCGAACTACTGCACGAAACATTTACCGACCGCCAATGGAGTACGTTTTTACATGCTAAATAGATTCTTAGGGTAAATATCACCCTGACAAGCATGAACTTATATCAGAGAGATGGCAACTTTGATATAAAACATATGATTTTTTTATTTTTTTTGGGTGAATTATGTTAAAGATTTTAAATAAACTTTTGAATCACACTCCCTGAACTAAAACATATAAATTAATCAAATAATTTTTTTAGGTACATTATGTCAAACATATTAAATCAACATTTTGAAAACATATAATTTTTTTTTTAAAAAACTGCATCAAAGATTTTAATGATCGGATCCTGGAAACCTATAAATTAATAGGGCTTTTTTCTTTTGGGGGTGAACAGTGTCAAGTATTTTAATGATTTGATTTAAAATCTTTACACAGTTTAACCACCAAGAAGAAGAAAAAGAATCTTCGATTGATTTATTTGTTTTGTATAACAGTGCATAATAGATTAAGCATGGCAAACACATGGCGGAGTAGTCACACTAATGGTTGTAGGTGGAATTAAAGCAGTTCACTTGGACAATCAGGTGAGGTTCGCATGGTCCTATAATGACAAAAACACTTATTATTATTTCCGTAACAATCACACGCGTTAAAAATGAACCGTGCCAAAGTTGCAGACATAATAAACAATATACGTAAAAATGAAGTCATCTCCTACAATTAGTACGAAGTGAATTAAAGACGGCCAAGATTGCTTACATGAACTGATCCGTTAAACACATCCTTGATTTGAGGGCTCCTTTCATCGGAGGGTCGTAGAAATCCTCGACCTGAGCAGGTAAACTTAGATGCCGTTTCTTTAATGCAGCAACAATTACTTGGGCAAAGCTTGTGAAAGAGCTTCCCTCAGGGGCAACACGAATGTAAAGGTTTTTCCCAATGAAGAAGCAGGTCACAGAAAAGAACATAAGAACAGTGGGGATACCCATGCCCCAACTCCAGCTTACACTGTCCTGAATATACACAATGACTGTCAGCGATATCATTACGGCTACTGTGAATGAAAAGTAGTACCAGTTGAAGAAGCTTTGGATGCTCCTCTTTCCTTTCTCGCTTGTGTAATCGAATTGATCTGCTCCGAAGGCTATGGAACATGGCCTGATACCAGCCGCACCCAGTGTCATCATTGCAAAGGAAGAATACAGTAGGGCATTTTGTCCGGCCGATGCTCTCACACATGGCCCATCACCGCTGCACGGAGGTGGTCTCATCTTAGGAAATATGGCCGTCATGGTGAGAAGAGCCATTCCCTGTCACATACAACCAAAATAATAAAGGTCAAAGAAATCAGAGCTTCTGGAAGGAAACAAAAATTGTTTATAAAATCTGTGTAAACAGTTTTTAATTAAGATTTCGGAGCAGATTTAGTGATTATTCTTTTTCATTGCGATCTTAAAAAAATAAAACTTATAAAAAAAAAATATGGAATATTTTCAATAATGTAAACTGTGTAAATATTTTTCATTCAAGATTTTGGATCATACCTCATGATTACTTTTTAATCATACTAATCTAAGAACACAGAGCTTTTAGAAAAACTTTATAAAGTTTATTATCATCAAAAAGTTTTACTTTGATTATTCTTTTTCACATAACACAACACTGTGTAATCTGAAACATTGATTTTTAAAAAAATCTATGCACAGTTTAATTTACCGAAGTTTTCCCCTCTTTCCTTATCAGACGTACTGTGAAAACATTAGATCTGTGATTGTAAGGCTAGATCTGTGATTATAAGGCTATTTGGAACTGAAAAAAGTTAAATATTGCTAAAAATGTGTTCCAGTGACCATACAATCAGAGATGCAATGCAGCCAAAAGCGATAGTCCAGTAGCGGCCGATGTAAGAATCAGAGAGGAAGGCGCCCAACACTGGGCATATGTTGGTCGTCCCCGACCATGTGTTGAGAACATTTGAAGCCATCACGTTTGGCATGTTGAATTTCGTGGTTAAATATACGATCAGATTTGCCAGAAGACCTATGGTTGCCAATTTCTCACACGCCTCGTTTCCTGCCATTTCGACATACAAAAATAAAAATTAAATCAGTTTAACAATTGCAGGTTATGTAATAAATACTAAGCGATGCAGGAAAGGAAAAGCTGATGGATGGAGGACTTCCTTTGGAAGAAGGCTGAGAGAGGAAAAACTCAAAACAGTCTCAAGGATAAGACAGTTTAATCAGCTTTGGAAGGCCATATGGTTTAATCAAGCATATGTTTTTCCAGGTTTATTCTTAAATCCCAGAAATCAATCTCCTTAAAAAATGGAATAATATGACAACAGAATATTCAGATGAGTAAACTGTCCCCCTATTGGATTCCAATGTCAGGGCAGACTTATGATACAAATCATGTAGTTCTAATAATATTAATGCATTATATTGATGGTTCACCTATGATATAAGGCATGGTTTTCCATCCTCCTTGCTTCCTGGCCTTTTCTAATCCCTCTTCTTTTGTCATTTCCATCTTTGTGCTATTAGGCTGGTGAATCCACCCATCTAAGGAAACTCCTCCATTCTCACTTTTGTTGTCATGGTTATTATCTCTTGATTTCAGTTCTTCTTGATAACCCATCTGTAGTTGCAGGTGTTGGTGGTCCTGTGAAGCCATGGCTGTATGGGAGAGGAAGACAGCGTTAGCCCCTATATATAAAAAGTAAAAGCTCTTCTGAAAAGGATATCCGAGAGAAAATGAGTTGAATATTGTGTGTAGTAACGTGGACGTGTGGGAGGAAACCTAACAAACAAGAGTTGGATTTGGAAATACCAAACATTATGTGGCCTAAAATAGTCCACCTTAGTGTAATTCCTGGAGGTTAAGGGTCGAAAGGGCTCAAAGTGCACTTTTGAGAGGGAAAAAATTGTAAATAATATAAATAAGAGCTGTGATGTGGTTTTAATAATTGTTTTTTAAAAGAATATTTAGAGTTGTGATGCGCGAAATTATGTACCGTGTTTAATTTATGTTTATAATACATTTTAAGCTCAATTCAAATTCAAAATCTAGTTTTAGTTTTTTATTTAGATGGTTAAGTAATAATCCTAAAAGATCTTTAATGGTCACACATATATATAACCTAGGTATAAGGTTCATTCCTTTTATTTTTATCACCATACAACCACTTTAATTTCACTAAAATCTAAGACTAAGGTTTACTTATAAAAATAAGTTCACTTAGTATTATAAACTAAAAATATTCACATTTTTTATTAAATTGATGGTCACATAGTATTATTTTCCATGTTAATAGTTTGCACTTTATTTTATTGTTTGAGACCTTTATGAACCCCTCTCCAGAAGGACTTGATCACAAATTGAATCAACAATTATTAAAAAATGGGTCTACAAACTTCTCGCTATGCCATGGAATCCTATGAAACATTCACACCCAATGGGAGTGACACTTGTCTCCCAATCAACCACATGAATCAATAAACTTTCCCATGACCCCATAATTATGTCGCATGTCCCCTCCAAATTTTAAGATTTAGTTTACACAAGTCCATGGCATTGTGGCCATTGGGTGACTAACATGTGTTCATTTTAATACCATAAGATTTCCTAAAACTCATATGCATGTAACATTTAGTGCGGTTTGTGATCACATGTACTTGTTTATTGATCACTTGGTTTATTATAGTGAACAATGATTAAACATATGGATGCAAACAAGGGGTAAGAAAAGAGAATAAACTAAAGAATCTATGTGAAACTCAAAGCCAAAGACCATTTTACACCTCTATGACATTGGGGTGGCCATAAATTACAACGCAACACTTTGAGTGGTCACAATAAAACAAAAGTGAAGGTGGGATCTTTCACAGATGCCAAAGGATATCATAATAAATAGATAAATTAATAGGGTATATATTATCACAATTTACCATGATTGCATATCTAGAATTGCGCTAATGCCAACAACATCAAAATTAGGTTACTCACTTACGTGCCAATTTTTAATATCAAAATCCACTTCTATGTTATCACACAACTTAGTACAGTGTCAATACTATAGACCTCAGTTCATCAGTAATGATAATCAATGACATCACAACATTCATCAGTTATGATGTGATTGTTACCAACTCTTGTATTCGTTCAACTAACACTTCATCTTCTTTCATTGTATATTGATGTAAACTTCCATTCTTTGTAGTTGGTTATGTATACGAGAATGAAGTTAAGAAGTGCATAGACACCAGACATGTGATCTCTCAGATATTATATACAACTTAACATAATAATTTTTTCTATTACAATAATACATTGGTTGTCATCTTCCTCTTTGCTTTTATTATTCTCTAATGAATTGCACTTCATATTCTATGCCATTCATAATTATCTTCCATTCATAACCCTCTTAAATATGTCTAAGTAGGCTATCCACTAGGTCTCTTTCGAGGCCCTAGATCAATGGTGTCAGAGCATACACACTTGATATCATTTCCAAGTGATATCATGTTATATCTAAACTTCATCGTTGTTTATATGCCCACTCATACAAGGTTTGATTATAGGAAGTTAGGGATCGACTATACTCATGACCCTTCATCATACCTTCCTTCACATACTCAAATGGAAGACAAATCTTCAATGATGCCAACTTCAAAAATGTTCCAAAAGATGATATAGGATGCAATGCAAAGACAATGGGAATATTTAGAAGTACATCATGCACATGAATGAACAAGTGCCATTGATGATTTCTCACTACTTCTCAAGTAATAAACTCCTTCTAACACCTCTTATTCTCATCCATCGTTTGGTGGCTAAATGCCATACAAGGTACAAATCAATATAAACATCCCTATGTTTGAAGTAAAAATACTTAATGGTGCCCACCCATGTCATTAACTTGACTAAAGCCCAATTCTATTCATCCTTATATAGAATAGGATGTTGACTATCCTCAACCCTGAGTTCTAGTTCAGTCACACACACACACACACACACACACACACACACACACACACACACACACACACACACACACACACACACACACACACACACTCTATTCCTATTCATTATGGATTCATGTGTTAACAAAGAACCCATTAATTCATCTACAGATAAATGCACCAAATCCTTGGTTTCGTCAATAGCTACAACTATTGCATCAAATTTACTGGGTAAACTCCTGAGTATTTTTTCTATAATCTTCTGATCCGTTATAGTTTCTCCATTAGATCTAATTTGATTCACTATATTCAACACTTGACCCATAAACTGATCTATAGATTCTAAATCATTCATTTGCAAATTTTCAAAACTTCACCTAAGGGATTGCAATTTAGCAATTTTTACCTTTGTATTACCTTTATAGGTAGTCTCCAAGATTTTCCATGCCTCTCTAGATCTCGTTGTTGCTGCTACTCTGGAAAAAATAGATTCATCCAGTCCCTATTCGATTATAAATAAAGCTTTTGCATCTTTTTTCCTGTTCTCTTTAAGCTCATCTTTTTGTGCTCGAGATAATGCCAGATGGGCTGCTTCGTCCTGCAGTTCTACAAAACCACTTTCTACCAAATCCCAAACTTCTTGTGAGTAAAACAATGTTTTCATCTTAATTGCCCAAAAATCGTAATTCTTACCATTAAAAATGGGAATTTGAGGCTGAGAGACACTGTTGTTCGCTGCCATGTCTCTCGCTGAAATGGCTTTTTGGTTTGTTGTTTCTGAATACAGTCGCCACCGTTGGTTAAACTGTCGAGGTCGGTCAGGTAATAGTGCTGACGTCGGTTTTGTTTCCAATGTCAGTCCTAGTGTCAGCCGATGTCGGTCACTGCACTTTGACTGCACGTTTCTTCTCTTCATGGCTTCTGCTTACTCTCCCAACCAGGTGCTTCTCCTTGGCACTCCCAACCTGCTGGCTCTTCTCCCACGATCTTTAACCTGGCTCTGATACCAATTTGATGGAGAAAACAAAACAAGAACTTGAAGGAAAAATATGAATAGAAAAATAAACAAGAAAACAAGAACTATTAACTCAGAACTCAGAAAGCTACAGCAATCTTGAGAAACACAATTCTATTCATCTTCTAATTTCCCTTGATTACAATGTGCGCCCTTAGCGTCTTTTTATAGATTTAAAAACTAAACAATAACTGAAAATAGACTCATCTATTATTAGCTTCAACTACTTAACTAACTGCTTGTTCAAACAAACTCATATCTAACTGATTGTTAACTAACTCAATCCTAACTGTCAGTTTACTAACTGATGCTTAACACCTTGCATGATAAAGGAGGGAGGTGGGAGAAATTATCTCCAATTAACTTGACTTTCTAACACTCCCCCTTAATTTCTACCACTTACAATTTTAGCATTTACAATGCCTAAATTTTGTCTCAAATAATCAAAGGTCTCTTTTGGTAATGCCTTTGTAAATATATCTGCTAGTTGATCTTCAGATCTGCAAAAATCTAGATGGATTTCTCCATTGTTCACTAACTCTCTGATAAAGTGAAATCTTGTATCTATGTGCTTGCTCCTCTTGTGAAACACATGATTTTTTGATAAAGCGATTGCTGATTTGTTATCACAGAAGATTGGTGTTGACTCCTTCTGTGCCTGTAATAAATCTTTCAATATTCTTCTCATCCATGTTGCTTGACATGCTGCTGATGTGGCTGCAACATACTCTGCTTCAGCTGATGAAAGTGTAACTATAGGCTGCTTTTTGGATGCCCATGTGACCACACCTGTGCCTAAAATAAAGGCATGTCCAGAAGTACTCTTCCTATCATCAACGCTACCTGCAAAATCACTATCTGTAAAACCAATCAAACTAAAATCGTTAGTTGTGGAATATAAAATTCCATAATCTGTAGTTCCTGCCACATATCTTAATATCCTTTTTCCAACTTGCCAATGTGAGTCTTTTGGTGACTCCATGAATCTTGAGATTAAGCTAACCCCATAACTGATATCTGGTCTAGTAGCTGTAAGATACATCAAACTACCAACTAGCCTTTTGAATATTGTAGAATCAACATTGGATCCTTTGTCTTCTTTGCTAAGTTTAGTCCCTGTAGCAACTGGTGTAGGTGCTGGTTTACAATTCAGCATCTTAAATCTTTTTAACACATCCTTTGCATACTTTGTTTGACAGATAAATATTCCTTTCTCTGATTGTTCAACTTCTATTCCCAAAAAATACTTCATTAATCCCAAATCTGTCATTTCAAATTCATTCATCATTGCTGATTTAAAAGTGTCTACAGACAAATTTCCAGTAAAAATCAAATCATCAACATATAAACACACAATTAAAATTTGACCTTCTTTGCTGATTTTTGTGTACAAAGTAGGCTCACTATCGCTTCTGCTGAATCCTTTGCTTATCATATAAGAATCTATCCTGCTATACCATGCTCTTGGTGCTTGCTTAAGACCATAAAGAGCTTTCTTCAATCTGTAAACTTTTTCTTCATGTCCTTGAACTTCATAACCTGTGGGCTGTTTCACATATACTTCTTCATCTAGAAATCCATTCAAAAAAGCTGATTTCACATCCATTTGATATACATACCAATTATTCTGAGCAGCTATGGATAATACCATTCTTACAGTATCCAATCTAGCAACTGGTGCAAATGTTTCATTATAGTCCACTCCATGTTCTTGTGCAAAACCTTTTGCAACTAACCTTGCCTTGTGCTTTTCAACATTTCCATCTGCATCAAATTTAGTCTTATAAACCCATTTAACTCCAATACAGTCCTTACCTTCAGGTAGAGTAGTTAGATCCCATGTTTGATTTCTTTCTATAGCATTCAATTCTTCATCCATTGCTTTTAGCCAATGTTCCTCATTCACTGCTTCTTCATAAGACATAGGGTCATGAGTGAAAAGAGCAAAATTTGAAACCAAATCTAATTTTTCTTCTTCTTGATTGTAAATCTCATTTAAACTTCTCATCTTCTTACCTTTAAATCTTGCTCTTAAAGTAGCAAGAGTTGGATCTGATTCATTACTTACTTGTGAATTTGGAGTAGGGTGACCTGCATGACTAGATTCACCTTGTTCAAACCTTCTTGGTGTTCTTGCTGGAGTGTTTGTACCTATTTGTGGAGAGGATTGTCCACCTTGCAAATTTTGTTCTTCAGAAACTTCTTCATCCTGTGGAATTGGTGCCCCAACAATGATGGTGCTACCATCCCATGCTTCTGCTTCCTTAAATTCAACATCCCTGCTAATAATTACTTGCTTTGAAACTGGGTTATATAACTTATATGCCTTTGATTCTTCAGAATATCCAATAAAAATGCATTTCTCACCTCTGTCATCAAGTTTCTTTCTCAATTTAGATGGTATAAGAGAATATGCTACACAACCAAAAATTCTGAAATGATATACACTATATTTCTTACCATTCCATGCTTCTTGTGGAATTCGATCTCTGACACTCTTTGTTGGGCTTCTGTTCAGAATATACACTGCACAAGCTACTGCTTCTGCCCAATATTCATTTGACAAGTGTTTAGCTTTCAACATGCTTCTTGCCATTTCCATGATTGTTCTGTTCTTTCTTTCTGCTACACCATTCTGCTGTGGTGTGTACCTTGTAGTCAACTGTCTTTTGATTCCATGATATCTGCAAAAATCTTGAAATTGATTAGACATATATTCACCACCTCTATCAGATCTGAGTACCTTGATATATCGGCCACTCTGCTTTTCAACCATTGCCTTGAATTCTTTAAACTTTCCAAATGCTTCAGATTTATTTTTGAGAAAGTAGATCCAAGTCTTTCTGCTAAAGTCATCAATGAATGTTAGAAAATAAGTACTACCTCCAAATGATGGAGTTTGCATTGGTCCACATAAATCACTATGGACTAACTCCAATATTACCTTAGCTCTATATGAGCCTCCTACTGGAAAACTCTCTCTATGCTGTTTTGCCAGAATACAACTGTCACATGAACTTCCTGGCTGTTCTATTGGTGGTAAACCCTTCACCATATTTTTCTTCTGTAACAAATTTAAAGCTCCAAAATGTAAGTGTCCGTACCTTAAGTGCCATAACCATGATTGATCTAGCTGTATGGATTTGTAGTGAGCTTCTTCTTCTCCTTGGATGCACTGAATATGAAGAGGGAACATGCGATTCTTGGTCATCTCCACTTTTCCTATCAACCTGTCACTTGGAACCTTGTCCAATATTGTGCAGACATTATCCATAAAAGATACTCTGTAACCTTTCTGCACTAACTGACCAACACTCAAAAGATTATGTTTTAATCTAGGTACAAAATAAACATCAGGTATAAATCTTCTTTCACCATTCTTGGCCAAAACATTTATGACACCTTTACCCATGACATCTACTGTGATATCATTTCCTAGTTTCACTTCTGATCTTACAGAATCATCAAGACTAGCAAAAAATTCTTTATTTCCTGTCATATGATTACTGCATCCACTGTCTAAAAACCAAATATCTTTAGCTTTTTCTTGAGTAACATTACAAGTAAGAAACATGCTTCCAGAATTAGAACTGGATTCATCTGTGTAATTAGCATTTTGTTTGTACACATATCCTGGTTTATTTCTGCAGTCACTAGCATAATGACCATATTTCTTGCAATAATAACATTGAACATTAGATTTATCAAACCTTTGAGAACCTTGCTGTGAGTGGTTGTGACCACGTCCTCTGTTGTGGTAGTTTCCTCTACTACTGTAGTTTTGATTATTGTTCTCATCTTCCTCTGAATTGTTCTTTCCATATCTGCCTCTGCCTCTTCCTCTGAAGCTTGACCTGGCTCTTCCTCTTCCTCTGCCAACTGATACCTGTGACTTGAATGCATTCTCAAGCGAAGAGTTATTCCTATTCATTCTGGATTCATGTGTTAACAAAGAACCCATTAATTCATCTACAGATAATTGTTCCAAATCCTTAGTTTCTTCAATAGCTACTACTATAGCATCGAACTTACTGGGTAAACATCTGAGTACTTTCTCTATAATCTTCTGATCTATCATCGTTTCTCCATTAGATCTAATCTGATTCACTATATTCAAAACTTGACCCATAAACTGATCTATTGATTCTGATTCATTCATTTGCAAATTTTCAAAAGTTCTTAGAGATTGCAATTTAGCAATTTTTACTTTCGTATTACCTCTATAAGTGGTCTCCAAGATTTTCCATGCCTCTCTGGATCGCGTTGCTGCTGCAACTCTGGAAAATATCGATTCATCCAATCCCTGTTGGATTATAAATAAGGCTTTTGCATCTTTCTTTCTGTTCTCTTTAAGGTGGTCCTTTTGTGCTTGATTTAACGCCAGATGGGCTGCCTCGTCCTGCGGTTCTACAAAACCACTTTCTACCAAATCCCATACATCTTGTGAGCAAAATAAAGTTCGCATCTTAATTGCCCAAAAATCATAATTCTTACCATCGAAAACGGGAATTTGAGGCTGTGAGATACTGTTATTTGCTGCCATTTCTTAAGCTTGAATGACTTTCTGGTCACTGTTTCTGACACACAGTCACCGCCGTCGGTTACACTGCCGAGGTCGGTCGCTGAAATCGCCGACGTCAGTTCTTTCTGCCGTCGTCGGTCACTTGTTGGTCTGGGGTCAGCCGATGTCGGTCTATAACTGCCGATGTCGGTCTCTGCGCTGCCTGCTGGCAATACCTGCGCTTTTCCTTCACCCGACTGCTTCGCTCCCCTTGCTGGGTGCTTTTCTAACCAGGTTTTTTTTTTTTAAACCTGCGCTCTTCCGCCACAACCTGTGCTCTGATACCAATTTGAAGGAAAAATATGAATAGAAAAATAAACAAGAAAACAAGAACTATTAACTCAGAACTCAGAAAGCTACAGCAATCTTGAGAAACACAATTCTATTCATCTTCTAATTTCCCTTGATTACAATGTGCGCCCTTAGCGTCTTTTTATAGATTTAAAAACTAAACAATAACTGAAAATAGACTCATCTATTATTAGCTTCAACTACTTAACTAACTGCTTGTTCAAACAAACTCATATCTAACTGATTGTTAACTAACTCAATTCTAACTGTCAGTTTACTAACTGATGCTTAACACCTTGCATGATAAAGGAGGGAGGTGGGAGAAATTATCTCCAATTAACTTGACTTTCTAACAGAACTCAAACAAGAAAAACAAACTTGAACCCAATTGCTACTGCAATTTCTTGAAAAAGAGATTTTATTAATCTTCAATTTTTCTTGCTTACAATGCTGCGCCCAAGGCGTCTTTAAATAGATTTTGAATCCAAAAATAACTGAAAATAGACTGCATAACTAACTAAAATTAACTTCATGCTAACTGAGACTAAATTGCTTCTCTAACAGTTAAACTAACTGTTTGTTAACTACTTGAACTAATTGAATGCTTAACTGTCAGTTAACTAACTGAATCCTAAATGAATGTTTAACTGCAGCGAACTGCTTGCATGCATGAGGAGTGGAGAAATTAACTGTTTTTCATCTTGAGTTTCTAACAAATATCACCCTGACAAGCATGAACTTATATCAGAAAGATGGTAACTATGATATAAAACATATGATTTTTTTTTTTTGGGTGAATTATGTTAAAGATTTTAAATAAACTTTTGAATCACACTCCCTGAACTAAAACATATAAATTACTCAAATAATTTTTTAGGTACATTGTGTCAAACATATTAAATCAACATTTTGAAAATATATATATATATATATATATATATATATATATATATATATATATATATATTTTAAAAAACTGCATCAAAGATTTTAATGATCGGATCCTGGAAACATATTAATTAATAGGTTTTTTTTTGGGGGGGTGAACAGTGTCAAGAATTTTAATGATTTGATTTAAAATCTTTACACAGTTTAACCACCAAGAAGAAGAAAAAGAATCTTCGATTAATTTATTTGTTTTGTATAACTGTGCATAATAGATTAAGCATGGCAAACACATGGCGGAGTAGTCACACTAATGGTGCTAGGTGGAATTAAAGCAGTTCACTTGAACAATCAGGTGAGGTTAGCATGGTCCTATAATGACAAAAACACTTATTATTATTTCCGTAACAATCACACGCGTTAAAAATGAACCGTGCCAAAGTTGCAGACATAATAAACAATATACGTAAAAATGAAGTCATCTCCTACAATTAGTACGAAGTGAATTAAAGACGGCCAAGATTGCTTACATGAACTGATCCGTTAAACACATCCTTGATTTGAGGGCTCCTTTCATCGGAGGGTCGTAGAAATCCTCGACCTGAGCAGGTAAACTTAGATGCCGTTTCTTTACTGCAGCAACAATTACTTGGGCAAAGCTTGTGAAAGAGCTTCCCTCAGGGGCAACACGAATGTAAAGGGTTTTTCCCAATGAAGAAGCAGGTCACAGAAAAGAACATAAGAACAGTGGGGATACCCATGCCCCAACTCCAGCTTACACTGTCCTGAATATACACAATGACTGTCAGCGATATCATTACGGCTACTGTGAATGAAAAGTAGTACCAGTTGAAGAAGCTTTGGATGCTCCTCTTTCCTTTCTCGCTTGTGTAATCGAATTGATCTGCTCCGAAGGCTATGGAACATGGCCTGATACCAGCTGCACCCAGTGTCATCATTGCAAAGGAAGAATACAGTAGGGCATTTTGTCCGGCCGATGCTCTCACATATGGCCCATCACCGTTGCACGGAGGTAGTCTCATCTTAGGAAATATGGCCGTCATGGTGAGAAGAGCCATTCCCTGTCACATACAACCAAAAATAATAAAAGTCAAAGAAATCAGAGCTTCTGGAAGGAAACAAAAATTGTGTAAATAGTTTATAAAATCTGTGTAAACAGTTTTTAATTAAGATTTCGGATCAGATTTAGTGATTATTCTTTTTCATTGCGATCTTAAAAAAATAAAACTTATAGAAAAAAAATATGGAATATTTTCAATAATGTAAACTGTGTAAATATTTTTTATTCAAGATTTTGGATCATACATCATGATTACTTTTTTATCATACTAATCTAAGAACACAGCTTTTAGAAAAACTTTATAAAGTTTATTATCATCAAAAAGTTTTACTTTGATCATTCTTTTTCACATAACACAACACTGTGTAATCTGAAACATTGATTTAAAAAAAAATCTATGCACAGTTTAATTTGCCGAAGTTTTCCCCTCTTTCCTTATCAGACGTACTGTGAAAACATTAGATCTGTGATTGTAAGGCTAGATCTGTGATTATAAGGCTATTTGGAACTGAAAAAAGTTAAATATTGCTAAAAATGTGTTCCAGTGACCATACAATCAGAGATGCCATGCAGCCAAAAGCGATAGTCCAGTAGCGGCCGATGTAAGAATCAGAGAGGAAGGCGCCCAACACTGGGCATATGTTGGTCGTCCCCGACCATGTGTTGAGAACATTTGAAGCCATCACGTTTGGCATGTTGAATTTCGTGGTTAAATATACGATCAGATTTGCCAGAAGACCTATGGTTGCCAATTTCTCACACGCCTCGTTTCCTGCCATTTCGACACACAAAAATAAAAATTAAATCAGTTTAACAATTGCAGGTTATGTAATAAATACTAAGCGATGCAGGAAAGGAAAAGCTGATGGATGGAGGACTTCCTTTGGAAGAAGGCTGAGAGAGGAAAAACTCAAAACAGTCTCAAGGATAAGACAGTTTAATCAGCTTTGGAAGGCCATATGGTTTAATCAAGCATATGTTTTTCGAAGTTTATTCTTAAATCCCAGAAATCAATCTCCTTAAAAAATGGAATAATATGACAACAGAATATTCAGATGAGTAAACTGTCCCCCTATTGGATTCCAATGTCAGGGCAGACTTATGATACAAATCATGTAATTCTAATAATATTAATGCATTATATTGATGGTTCACCTATGATATAAGGCATGGTTTTCCATCCTCCTTGCTTCCTGGCCTTTTCTAATCCCTCTTCTTTTGTCATTTCCATCTTTGTGCTATTAGGCTGGTGAATCCACCCATCTAAGGAAACTCCTCCATTCTCACTTTTGTTGTCATGGTTATTATCTCTTGATTTCAGTTCTTCTTGATAACCCATCTGCAGTTGCAGGTGTTGGTGGTCCTGTGAAGCCATGGCTGTATGGGAGAGGAAGACAGCGTTAGCCCCTATATATAAAAAGTAAAAGCTCTTCTGAAAAGGATATCCGAGAGAAAATGAGTTGAATATTGTGTGTAGTAACGTGGACGTGTGGGAGGAAACCTAACAAACAAGAGTTGGATTTGGAAATACCTTACATTCTGTGGCCTAAAATAGTCCATCTTAGTGTAATTCCTAGAGGTTAAGGGTCGAAAAGGGCTCAAAGTGCACTTTTGAGAGGGAAAAATTTGTAAATTTATATAAATAAGAGCTGTGATGTGGTTTTAATAATTGTTTTTTAAAAGAATATTTATAGTTGTGATGTGCGAAATTATGTAACGTATTTAATTTATGTTCATAATATATTTTAGGCTCAATTCAAATTCAAAACCTAGTTTTAATTTTTTATTTAGATGGTCAAGTAATAACCCTAAAAGATCTTTAATGGTCACACATATATATAAAACCTAGGTATAAGGTTCATTCCTTTTATTTTTATCACCATACAACCACTTTAATTTCACTAAAATCTAAGTCTAAGGTTTACTTATAAAATTAAGTTCACTTAGTATTATAAACTAAAAATATTCACATTTTTTATTAAATTGATGGCCACATAGTATTATTTTCCAAGTTAATAGTTTGCACTTTATTTTATTGCTTGAGACCCTTATGAACCCCTCTCCACAAGGACTTGATCACAAATTGAATCAACAATTATTTAAAAATGGGTCTACAAACTTCTCGCTATCCCATGGAAACCTATGAAACATTCACACCCAATGGGAGTGACACTTGTCTCCCAATCAACCACATGAATCCATAAACTTTCACATGACCCCATAATTATGTCACATGTCCCCTCTAAATTTTAAGATTTGGTTTACACAAGTCCATGGCATTGTGGCCATTAGGTGACTAACATGTGTTCATTTTAATACCATAAGATTTCCTAAAAGTCATATGCATGTAACATTTAGTTCGGTTTGTGATCACATGTACTTGTTTATTGATCACTTGGTTTATTATAGTGAACAATGATTAAACATATGGATGCAAACAGGGGGTTAAGAAAAGAAAAGAAACTAAGGGATCCATGTGAAACTCAAAGCCAAAGACCATTTTACACCTCTATGACATTGGGGTGGCCATAAATTACAACACAACACTTTGAGTGGTCACAATAAAATAAAAGTGAAGGTGGGATCTTTCACAGATGCCAAAGGATATCATAATAAATAGATAAATTAATAGGGTATATATTATCACAATTTACCATGATTGCATATCTAGAATTACGCTAATGCCAACAACATCAAAATTAGGTTACTCACCTACGTGCCAATTTTTAATATCAAAATCCACTTCTATGTTATCACACAACTCAGTATAGTGTCAGTACTATAGACCTCAGTTCATCAGTAATGATAATCAATGACATCACAACATTCATCAGTTATGATGTGATTGTTACCAACTCTTGTATTCGTTCAACTAACACTTCATCTTCTTTCATTGTATATTGATGTAAACTTCCATTCTTTGTAGTTGGTTATGTATACGAGAATGAAGTTAAGAAGTGCATAGACACCAGACATGTGATCTCTCAGATATTATATACAACTTAACATAATAATTTTTTCTATTACAATAATACATTGGTTGTCATCTTCCTCTTTGCTTTTATTATTCTCTAATGAATTGCACTTCATATTCTATGCCATTCATAATTATCTTCCATTCATAACCCTCTTAAATATGTCTAAGTAGGCTATCCACTAGGTCTCTTTCGAGGCCCTAGATCAATGGTGTCAGAGCATACACACTTGATATCATTTCCAAGTGATATCATGTTATATCTAAACTTCATCGTTGTTTATATGCCCACTCATACAAGGTTTGATTATAGGAAGTTAGGGATCGACTATACTCATGACCCTTCATCATACCTTCCTTCACATACTCAAATGGAAGACAAATCTTCAATGATGCCAACTTCAAAAATGTTCCAAAAGATGATATAGGATGCAATGCAAAGACAATGGGAATATTTAGAAGTACATCATGCACATGAATGAACAAGTGCCATTGATGATTTCTCACTACTTCTCAAGTAATAAACTCCTTCTAACACCTCTTATTCTCATCCATCGTTTGGTGGCTAAATGCCATACAAGGTACAAATCAATATAAACATCCCTATGTTTGAAGTAAAAATACTTAATGGTGCCCACCCATGTCATTAACTTGACTAAAGCCCAATTCTATTCATCCTTATATAGAATAGGATGTTGACTATCCTCAACCCTGAGTTCTAGTTCAGTCACACACACACACACACACACACACACACACACACACACACACACACACACACACACACACACACACACACACACACACACTCTATTCCTATTCATTATGGATTCATGTGTTAACAAAGAACCCATTAATTCATCTACAGATAAATGCACCAAATCCTTGGTTTCGTCAATAGCTACAACTATTGCATCAAATTTACTGGGTAAACTCCTGAGTATTTTTTCTATAATCTTCTGATCCGTTATAGTTTCTCCATTAGATCTAATTTGATTCACTATATTCAACACTTGACCCATAAACTGATCTATAGATTCTAAATCATTCATTTGCAAATTTTCAAAACTTCACCTAAGGGATTGCAATTTAGCAATTTTTACCTTTGTATTACCTTTATAGGTAGTCTCCAAGATTTTCCATGCCTCTCTAGATCTCGTTGTTGCTGCTACTCTGGAAAAAATAGATTCATCCAGTCCCTATTCGATTATAAATAAAGCTTTTGCATCTTTTTTCCTGTTCTCTTTAAGCTCATCTTTTTGTGCTCGAGATAATGCCAGATGGGCTGCTTCGTCCTGCAGTTCTACAAAACCACTTTCTACCAAATCCCAAACTTCTTGTGAGTAAAACAATGTTTTCATCTTAATTGCCCAAAAATCGTAATTCTTACCATTAAAAATGGGAATTTGAGGCTGAGAGACACTGTTGTTCGCTGCCATGTCTCTCGCTGAAATGGCTTTTTGGTTTGTTGTTTCTGAATACAGTCGCCACCGTTGGTTAAACTGTCGAGGTCGGTCAGGTAATAGTGCTGACGTCGGTTTTGTTTCCAATGTCAGTCCTAGTGTCAGCCGATGTCGGTCACTGCACTTTGACTGCACGTTTCTTCTCTTCATGGCTTCTGCTTACTCTCCCAACCAGGTGCTTCTCCTTGGCACTCCCAACCTGCTGGCTCTTCTCCCACGATCTTTAACCTGGCTCTGATACCAATTTGATGGAGAAAACAAAACAAGAACTTGAAGGAAAAATATGAATAGAAAAATAAACAAGAAAACAAGAACTATTAACTCAGAACTCAGAAAGCTACAGCAATCTTGAGAAACACAATTCTATTCATCTTCTAATTTCCCTTGATTACAATGTGCGCCCTTAGCGTCTTTTTATAGATTTAAAAACTAAACAATAACTGAAAATAGACTCATCTATTATTAGCTTCAACTACTTAACTAACTGCTTGTTCAAACAAACTCATATCTAACTGATTGTTAACTAACTCAATCCTAACTGTCAGTTTACTAACTGATGCTTAACACCTTGCATGATAAAGGAGGGAGGTGGGAGAAATTATCTCCAATTAACTTGACTTTCTAACACTCCCCCTTAATTTCTACCACTTACAATTTTAGCATTTACAATGCCTAAATTTTGTCTCAAATAATCAAAGGTCTCTTTTGGTAATGCCTTTGTAAATATATCTGCTAGTTGATCTTCAGATCTGCAAAAATCTAGATGGATTTCTCCATTGTTCACTAACTCTCTGATAAAGTGAAATCTTGTATCTATGTGCTTGCTCCTCTTGTGAAACACATGATTTTTTGATAAAGCGATTGCTGATTTGTTATCACAGAAGATTGGTGTTGACTCCTTCTGTGCCTGTAATAAATCTTTCAATATTCTTCTCATCCATGTTGCTTGACATGCTGCTGATGTGGCTGCAACATACTCTGCTTCAGCTGATGAAAGTGTAACTATAGGCTGCTTTTTGGATGCCCATGTGACCACACCTGTGCCTAAAATAAAGGCATGTCCAGAAGTACTCTTCCTATCATCAACGCTACCTGCAAAATCACTATCTGTAAAACCAATCAAACTAAAATCGTTAGTTGTGGAATATAAAATTCCATAATCTGTAGTTCCTGCCACATATCTTAATATCCTTTTTCCAACTTGCCAATGTGAGTCTTTTGGTGACTCCATGAATCTTGAGATTAAGCTAACCCCATAACTGATATCTGGTCTAGTAGCTGTAAGATACATCAAACTACCAACTAGCCTTTTGAATATTGTAGAATCAACATTGGATCCTTTGTCTTCTTTGCTAAGTTTAGTCCCTGTAGCAACTGGTGTAGGTGCTGGTTTACAATTCAGCATCTTAAATCTTTTTAACACATCCTTTGCATACTTTGTTTGACAGATAAATATTCCTTTCTCTGATTGTTCAACTTCTATTCCCAAAAAATACTTCATTAATCCCAAATCTGTCATTTCAAATTCATTCATCATTGCTGATTTAAAAGTGTCTACAGACAAATTTCCAGTAAAAATCAAATCATCAACATATAAACACACAATTAAAATTTGACCTTCTTTGCTGATTTTTGTGTACAAAGTAGGCTCACTATCGCTTCTGCTGAATCCTTTGCTTATCATATAAGAATCTATCCTGCTATACCATGCTCTTGGTGCTTGCTTAAGACCATAAAGAGCTTTCTTCAATCTGTAAACTTTTTCTTCATGTCCTTGAAC
This sequence comes from Torreya grandis, assembly GCA_037957365.1. Taxonomy (NCBI): domain Eukaryota; kingdom Viridiplantae; phylum Streptophyta; class Pinopsida; order Cupressales; family Taxaceae; genus Torreya; species Torreya grandis. The sequence goes on along the minus strand of JARHVA010004897.1, from coordinate 1,326,428 downwards.
TTCATAACCTGTGGGCTGTTTCACATATACTTCTTCATCTAGAAATCCATTCAAAAAAGCTGATTTCACATCCATTTGATATACATACCAATTATTCTGAGCAGCTATGGATAATACCATTCTTACAGTATCCAATCTAGCAACTGGTGCAAATGTTTCATTATAGTCCACTCCATGTTCTTGTGCAAAACCTTTTGCAACTAACCTTGCCTTGTGCTTTTCAACATTTCCATCTGCATCAAATTTAGTCTTATAAACCCATTTAACTCCAATACAGTCCTTACCTTCAGGTAGAGTAGTTAGATCCCATGTTTGATTTCTTTCTATAGCATTCAATTCTTCATCCATTGCTTTTAGCCAATGTTCCTCATTCACTGCTTCTTCATAAGACATAGGGTCATGAGTGAAAAGAGCAAAATTTGAAACCAAATCTAATTTTTCTTCTTCTTGATTGTAAATCTCATTTAAACTTCTCATCTTCTTACCTTTAAATCTTGCTCTTAAAGTAGCAAGAGTTGGATCTGATTCATTACTTACTTGTGAATTTGGAGTAGGGTGACCTGCATGACTAGATTCACCTTGTTCAAACCTTCTTGGTGTTCTTGCTGGAGTGTTTGTACCTATTTGTGGAGAGGATTGTCCACCTTGCAAATTTTGTTCTTCAGAAACTTCTTCATCCTGTGGAATTGGTGCCCCAACAATGATGGTGCTACCATCCCATGCTTCTGCTTCCTTAAATTCAACATCCCTGCTAATAATTACTTGCTTTGAAACTGGGTTATATAACTTATATGCCTTTGATTCTTCAGAATATCCAATAAAAATGCATTTCTCACCTCTGTCATCAAGTTTCTTTCTCAATTTAGATGGTATAAGAGAATATGCTACACAACCAAAAATTCTGAAATGATATACACTATATTTCTTACCATTCCATGCTTCTTGTGGAATTCGATCTCTGACACTCTTTGTTGGGCTTCTGTTCAGAATATACACTGCACAAGCTACTGCTTCTGCCCAATATTCATTTGACAAGTGTTTAGCTTTCAACATGCTTCTTGCCATTTCCATGATTGTTCTGTTCTTTCTTTCTGCTACACCATTCTGCTGTGGTGTGTACCTTGTAGTCAACTGTCTTTTGATTCCATGATATCTGCAAAAATCTTGAAATTGATTAGACATATATTCACCACCTCTATCAGATCTGAGTACCTTGATATATCGGCCACTCTGCTTTTCAACCATTGCCTTGAATTCTTTAAACTTTCCAAATGCTTCAGATTTATTTTTGAGAAAGTAGATCCAAGTCTTTCTGCTAAAGTCATCAATGAATGTTAGAAAATAAGTACTACCTCCAAATGATGGAGTTTGCATTGGTCCACATAAATCACTATGGACTAACTCCAATATTACCTTAGCTCTATATGAGCCTCCTACTGGAAAACTCTCTCTATGCTGTTTTGCCAGAATACAACTGTCACATGAACTTCCTGGCTGTTCTATTGGTGGTAAACCCTTCACCATATTTTTCTTCTGTAACAAATTTAAAGCTCCAAAATGTAAGTGTCCGTACCTTAAGTGCCATAACCATGATTGATCTAGCTGTATGGATTTGTAGTGAGCTTCTTCTTCTCCTTGGATGCACTGAATATGAAGAGGGAACATGCGATTCTTGGTCATCTCCACTTTTCCTATCAACCTGTCACTTGGAACCTTGTCCAATATTGTGCAGACATTATCCATAAAAGATACTCTGTAACCTTTCTGCACTAACTGACCAACACTCAAAAGATTATGTTTTAATCTAGGTACAAAATAAACATCAGGTATAAATCTTCTTTCACCATTCTTGGCCAAAACATTTATGACACCTTTACCCATGACATCTACTGTGATATCATTTCCTAGTTTCACTTCTGATCTTACAGAATCATCAAGACTAGCAAAAAATTCTTTATTTCCTGTCATATGATTACTGCATCCACTGTCTAAAAACCAAATATCTTTAGCTTTTTCTTGAGTAACATTACAAGTAAGAAACATGCTTCCAGAATTAGAACTGGATTCATCTGTGTAATTAGCATTTTGTTTGTACACATATCCTGGTTTATTTCTGCAGTCACTAGCATAATGACCATATTTCTTGCAATAATAACATTGAACATTAGATTTATCAAACCTTTGAGAACCTTGCTGTGAGTGGTTGTGACCACGTCCTCTGTTGTGGTAGTTTCCTCTACTACTGTAGTTTTGATTATTGTTCTCATCTTCCTCTGAATTGTTCTTTCCATATCTGCCTCTGCCTCTTCCTCTGAAGCTTGACCTGGCTCTTCCTCTTCCTCTGCCAACTGATACCTGTGACTTGAATGCATTCTCAAGCGAAGAGTTATTCCTATTCATTCTGGATTCATGTGTTAACAAAGAACCCATTAATTCATCTACAGATAATTGTTCCAAATCCTTAGTTTCTTCAATAGCTACTACTATAGCATCGAACTTACTGGGTAAACATCTGAGTACTTTCTCTATAATCTTCTGATCTATCATCGTTTCTCCATTAGATCTAATCTGATTCACTATATTCAAAACTTGACCCATAAACTGATCTATTGATTCTGATTCATTCATTTGCAAATTTTCAAAAGTTCTTAGAGATTGCAATTTAGCAATTTTTACTTTCGTATTACCTCTATAAGTGGTCTCCAAGATTTTCCATGCCTCTCTGGATCGCGTTGCTGCTGCAACTCTGGAAAATATCGATTCATCCAATCCCTGTTGGATTATAAATAAGGCTTTTGCATCTTTCTTTCTGTTCTCTTTAAGGTGGTCCTTTTGTGCTTGATTTAACGCCAGATGGGCTGCCTCGTCCTGCGGTTCTACAAAACCACTTTCTACCAAATCCCATACATCTTGTGAGCAAAATAAAGTTCGCATCTTAATTGCCCAAAAATCATAATTCTTACCATCGAAAACGGGAATTTGAGGCTGTGAGATACTGTTATTTGCTGCCATTTCTTAAGCTTGAATGACTTTCTGGTCACTGTTTCTGACACACAGTCACCGCCGTCGGTTACACTGCCGAGGTCGGTCGCTGAAATCGCCGACGTCAGTTCTTTCTGCCGTCGTCGGTCACTTGTTGGTCTGGGGTCAGCCGATGTCGGTCTATAACTGCCGATGTCGGTCTCTGCGCTGCCTGCTGGCAATACCTGCGCTTTTCCTTCACCCGACTGCTTCGCTCCCCTTGCTGGGTGCTTTTCTAACCAGGTTTTTTTTTTTTAAACCTGCGCTCTTCCGCCACAACCTGTGCTCTGATACCAATTTGAAGGAAAAATATGAATAGAAAAATAAACAAGAAAACAAGAACTATTAACTCAGAACTCAGAAAGCTACAGCAATCTTGAGAAACACAATTCTATTCATCTTCTAATTTCCCTTGATTACAATGTGCGCCCTTAGCGTCTTTTTATAGATTTAAAAACTAAACAATAACTGAAAATAGACTCATCTATTATTAGCTTCAACTACTTAACTAACTGCTTGTTCAAACAAACTCATATCTAACTGATTGTTAACTAACTCAATTCTAACTGTCAGTTTACTAACTGATGCTTAACACCTTGCATGATAAAGGAGGGAGGTGGGAGAAATTATCTCCAATTAACTTGACTTTCTAACAGAACTCAAACAAGAAAAACAAACTTGAACCCAATTGCTACTGCAATTTCTTGAAAAAGAGATTTTATTAATCTTCAATTTTTCTTGCTTACAATGCTGCGCCCAAGGCGTCTTTAAATAGATTTTGAATCCAAAAATAACTGAAAATAGACTGCATAACTAACTAAAATTAACTTCATGCTAACTGAGACTAAATTGCTTCTCTAACAGTTAAACTAACTGTTTGTTAACTACTTGAACTAATTGAATGCTTAACTGTCAGTTAACTAACTGAATCCTAAATGAATGTTTAACTGCAGCGAACTGCTTGCATGCATGAGGAGTGGAGAAATTAACTGTTTTTCATCTTGAGTTTCTAACAAATATCACCCTGACAAGCATGAACTTATATCAGAAAGATGGTAACTATGATATAAAACATATGATTTTTTTTTTTTGGGTGAATTATGTTAAAGATTTTAAATAAACTTTTGAATCACACTCCCTGAACTAAAACATATAAATTACTCAAATAATTTTTTAGGTACATTGTGTCAAACATATTAAATCAACATTTTGAAAATATATATATATATATATATATATATATATATATATATATATATATATATATTTTAAAAAACTGCATCAAAGATTTTAATGATCGGATCCTGGAAACATATTAATTAATAGGTTTTTTTTTGGGGGGGTGAACAGTGTCAAGAATTTTAATGATTTGATTTAAAATCTTTACACAGTTTAACCACCAAGAAGAAGAAAAAGAATCTTCGATTAATTTATTTGTTTTGTATAACTGTGCATAATAGATTAAGCATGGCAAACACATGGCGGAGTAGTCACACTAATGGTGCTAGGTGGAATTAAAGCAGTTCACTTGAACAATCAGGTGAGGTTAGCATGGTCCTATAATGACAAAAACACTTATTATTATTTCCGTAACAATCACACGCGTTAAAAATGAACCGTGCCAAAGTTGCAGACATAATAAACAATATACGTAAAAATGAAGTCATCTCCTACAATTAGTACGAAGTGAATTAAAGACGGCCAAGATTGCTTACATGAACTGATCCGTTAAACACATCCTTGATTTGAGGGCTCCTTTCATCGGAGGGTCGTAGAAATCCTCGACCTGAGCAGGTAAACTTAGATGCCGTTTCTTTACTGCAGCAACAATTACTTGGGCAAAGCTTGTGAAAGAGCTTCCCTCAGGGGCAACACGAATGTAAAGGGTTTTTCCCAATGAAGAAGCAGGTCACAGAAAAGAACATAAGAACAGTGGGGATACCCATGCCCCAACTCCAGCTTACACTGTCCTGAATATACACAATGACTGTCAGCGATATCATTACGGCTACTGTGAATGAAAAGTAGTACCAGTTGAAGAAGCTTTGGATGCTCCTCTTTCCTTTCTCGCTTGTGTAATCGAATTGATCTGCTCCGAAGGCTATGGAACATGGCCTGATACCAGCTGCACCCAGTGTCATCATTGCAAAGGAAGAATACAGTAGGGCATTTTGTCCGGCCGATGCTCTCACATATGGCCCATCACCGTTGCACGGAGGTAGTCTCATCTTAGGAAATATGGCCGTCATGGTGAGAAGAGCCATTCCCTGTCACATACAACCAAAAATAATAAAAGTCAAAGAAATCAGAGCTTCTGGAAGGAAACAAAAATTGTGTAAATAGTTTATAAAATCTGTGTAAACAGTTTTTAATTAAGATTTCGGATCAGATTTAGTGATTATTCTTTTTCATTGCGATCTTAAAAAAATAAAACTTATAGAAAAAAAATATGGAATATTTTCAATAATGTAAACTGTGTAAATATTTTTTATTCAAGATTTTGGATCATACATCATGATTACTTTTTTATCATACTAATCTAAGAACACAGCTTTTAGAAAAACTTTATAAAGTTTATTATCATCAAAAAGTTTTACTTTGATCATTCTTTTTCACATAACACAACACTGTGTAATCTGAAACATTGATTTAAAAAAAAATCTATGCACAGTTTAATTTGCCGAAGTTTTCCCCTCTTTCCTTATCAGACGTACTGTGAAAACATTAGATCTGTGATTGTAAGGCTAGATCTGTGATTATAAGGCTATTTGGAACTGAAAAAAGTTAAATATTGCTAAAAATGTGTTCCAGTGACCATACAATCAGAGATGCCATGCAGCCAAAAGCGATAGTCCAGTAGCGGCCGATGTAAGAATCAGAGAGGAAGGCGCCCAACACTGGGCATATGTTGGTCGTCCCCGACCATGTGTTGAGAACATTTGAAGCCATCACGTTTGGCATGTTGAATTTCGTGGTTAAATATACGATCAGATTTGCCAGAAGACCTATGGTTGCCAATTTCTCACACGCCTCGTTTCCTGCCATTTCGACACACAAAAATAAAAATTAAATCAGTTTAACAATTGCAGGTTATGTAATAAATACTAAGCGATGCAGGAAAGGAAAAGCTGATGGATGGAGGACTTCCTTTGGAAGAAGGCTGAGAGAGGAAAAACTCAAAACAGTCTCAAGGATAAGACAGTTTAATCAGCTTTGGAAGGCCATATGGTTTAATCAAGCATATGTTTTTCGAAGTTTATTCTTAAATCCCAGAAATCAATCTCCTTAAAAAATGGAATAATATGACAACAGAATATTCAGATGAGTAAACTGTCCCCCTATTGGATTCCAATGTCAGGGCAGACTTATGATACAAATCATGTAATTCTAATAATATTAATGCATTATATTGATGGTTCACCTATGATATAAGGCATGGTTTTCCATCCTCCTTGCTTCCTGGCCTTTTCTAATCCCTCTTCTTTTGTCATTTCCATCTTTGTGCTATTAGGCTGGTGAATCCACCCATCTAAGGAAACTCCTCCATTCTCACTTTTGTTGTCATGGTTATTATCTCTTGATTTCAGTTCTTCTTGATAACCCATCTGCAGTTGCAGGTGTTGGTGGTCCTGTGAAGCCATGGCTGTATGGGAGAGGAAGACAGCGTTAGCCCCTATATATAAAAAGTAAAAGCTCTTCTGAAAAGGATATCCGAGAGAAAATGAGTTGAATATTGTGTGTAGTAACGTGGACGTGTGGGAGGAAACCTAACAAACAAGAGTTGGATTTGGAAATACCTTACATTCTGTGGCCTAAAATAGTCCATCTTAGTGTAATTCCTAGAGGTTAAGGGTCGAAAAGGGCTCAAAGTGCACTTTTGAGAGGGAAAAATTTGTAAATTTATATAAATAAGAGCTGTGATGTGGTTTTAATAATTGTTTTTTAAAAGAATATTTATAGTTGTGATGTGCGAAATTATGTAACGTATTTAATTTATGTTCATAATATATTTTAGGCTCAATTCAAATTCAAAACCTAGTTTTAATTTTTTATTTAGATGGTCAAGTAATAACCCTAAAAGATCTTTAATGGTCACACATATATATAAAACCTAGGTATAAGGTTCATTCCTTTTATTTTTATCACCATACAACCACTTTAATTTCACTAAAATCTAAGTCTAAGGTTTACTTATAAAATTAAGTTCACTTAGTATTATAAACTAAAAATATTCACATTTTTTATTAAATTGATGGCCACATAGTATTATTTTCCAAGTTAATAGTTTGCACTTTATTTTATTGCTTGAGACCCTTATGAACCCCTCTCCACAAGGACTTGATCACAAATTGAATCAACAATTATTTAAAAATGGGTCTACAAACTTCTCGCTATCCCATGGAAACCTATGAAACATTCACACCCAATGGGAGTGACACTTGTCTCCCAATCAACCACATGAATCCATAAACTTTCACATGACCCCATAATTATGTCACATGTCCCCTCTAAATTTTAAGATTTGGTTTACACAAGTCCATGGCATTGTGGCCATTAGGTGACTAACATGTGTTCATTTTAATACCATAAGATTTCCTAAAAGTCATATGCATGTAACATTTAGTTCGGTTTGTGATCACATGTACTTGTTTATTGATCACTTGGTTTATTATAGTGAACAATGATTAAACATATGGATGCAAACAGGGGGTTAAGAAAAGAAAAGAAACTAAGGGATCCATGTGAAACTCAAAGCCAAAGACCATTTTACACCTCTATGACATTGGGGTGGCCATAAATTACAACACAACACTTTGAGTGGTCACAATAAAATAAAAGTGAAGGTGGGATCTTTCACAGATGCCAAAGGATATCATAATAAATAGATAAATTAATAGGGTATATATTATCACAATTTACCATGATTGCATATCTAGAATTACGCTAATGCCAACAACATCAAAATTAGGTTACTCACCTACGTGCCAATTTTTAATATCAAAATCCACTTCTATGTTATCACACAACTCAGTATAGTGTCAGTACTATAGACCTCAGTTCATCAGTAATGATAATCAATGACATCACAACATTCATCAGTTATGATGTGATTGTTACCAACTCTTGTATTCGTTCAACTAGCACTTCATCTTCTTTCATTGTATATTGATGTAAACTTCCATTCTTTGTAGTTGGTTATGTATACAAGAATGAAGTTAAGAAGTGCATAGACACCAGACATGTGATCTCTCAGATATTATACACAACTTAACATAATAATTTTTTTCTATTACAATAATACATTGGTTGTCATCTTCCTCTTTGCTTTTATTATTCTCTAATGAATTGCACTTCATATTCTATGTCATTCATAATTATCTTCCATTCATAGCCCTCCTAAATATGTCTAAGTAGGCTATCCACTAGGTCTCTTTTGAGGCCCTAGATCAATGGTATCAAAGCATACACACTTGATATCATTTCCAAGTGATATCGTGTTATATCTAAACTTCATCGTTGTTTATATGCCCACTCATACAAGGTTTGATTATAGGAAGTTAGGGATTGACTATACTCATGACCCTTCATCATACCTTCCTTCACATACTCAAATGGAAGACAAATCTTCAATGATGCCAACTTCAAAAATGTTCCAAAAGATGATATAGGATGCAATGCAAAGACAATGAGAATATTTAGAAGTACATCATGCACATGAATGAACAATTTCCATTGATGATTTCTCACTACTTCTCAAGTAATAAACTCCTTCTAACACCTCTTATTCTCATCCATCGTTTGGTGGCCAAATACCATACAAGGTACAAATCAATATAAACATCCCTATGTTTGAAGTAAAAATACTTAATGGTGCCCACCCATGTCATTAACCTGACTAAAGCCCAATTCTATTCATCCTTATATAGAATACGATGTTGACTATCCTTGACCCTGAGTTCTAGTTCTCTCTCTCTCTCTCTCTCTCTCTCTCTCTCTCTCTCTCTCTCTCTCTCTCTCTCTCTCTCTCTCTCTCTCTCTCTCTCTCTCTCTCTCTCTCTCTCTCTCTCTCTCACACACACACACACACACACACACACACACACACAACCTATGTCTGAGGTTCATGCCTTCTATTCTTATCAACCTACTGCCACTTTGATTTCACTAAAATCCTAAGTCTAGGGTTCACATATAAAATTAAGTTCACTTAGTATTATAACCTAAAGCCAAAAGCATTTGCACTTTTCATTAAATTGGTGGCTACATATTATTGTTTCCTAATTTAATAGTTCATGCTTTATTTTATTAATTGAGACCCTTATGAACCCCTCCCACTACAGAATCGATCATAAATTGAATCAAAATTTATAAAATAATGGGTCCATGGACTTCTAGCAATCCCATGGAATCTCATGAAACCTTCATACCCCAAGGTAGTGTTATTTATCTCCCATTGAAGCCCATGAATCCATGAACTTTCTTATGATCCCATGGCCACTATGTGACTAACACTTGTCCAACTCAATGCCAAAAGATTTTGTAAAAATTCATATGCACATAATATTTAGTTTCGATATGTGATCACATGTATTTTTTTAATTGAACTCTTATTTTATTAATTGTGAACAATGATTAAAGTTATGGATGCGAGTGGGGATTTAATAAAATAGAATAAACTAATTGATCTTTGATAAATTTAAAGACTCAGACAACTCTACACTTATGTGACCCTGAGCTAGTCATAAATTTATACGCATCACTTCAAGCAGTCATAATAAAAAAAAGCAACAAAAGTGATGGTGGGGTCACTCATGGATGCAAAAGGAGATCACAGTGAATGAATAAATCAATAGGTCCACATCCAAGGTGGTCACGTTAAAAACCAAGAATCATGTTAATTACTTATCGTATGATCTATGGCCAATGAATGACCACCAAGTGTCCTCTTTAATCACAATTTTATTATTTATTTATTGCACATAAGTTTTAATATATTTTAATATTTTTTTAATTGTGACCCCTTTTTGGTTACACAGGCATGGATGTGTGAAGATTATAAAGTGGAATAAATATATCCATGGGTCAATGAACCTATGTAAATCCTCAATGAATTATGTGAACCCATGGCCATTTATCATATGTTGTGGGCCACATATTCATTCGACATCGCCATGGGAAACAAAGTGACCAAAAAACAAAAAATAATAAATTCCATAAGGTTGAGATAGTATGGTCATGCAATGTATAGTGATGGGATTTCTTGTTGACACTATAGTAAATATGACACCCAGCACTACCTATCACCATGTCATCCCATGAAAATCAAGGCTTGTGATTCTTACCACATGGAGTAATGACATCATCCATTCACTTGAGGCCAATTTTGATGCCTTTCAACCCATCATCAAATTCACAAAACTTCATAGATTTTCCCATGACCCTATGATTATGTCATTTGTCCCCCCCCCCCAAGCATAATATTTAGTTTAATCAACCCTGTGGCCCCATGGACACTAGGTGACTAACATGTGTCCACCTCAAAGCCACCATATTTCATAAAAGTCATATACACGTCATATTTACTTTTTTTCCATGATCACATGTATTTTCTAATTGATTAGTTGGTATATCATTATGAACAATAATTAATGGTGTGGATGTGAATGGGGATTATAGGAAAATAGAATAAACTAAAAAATACATGTGAAAATCAAAGACCAAGACCATTATACAATTTTTGACTCCAAGGTAGTCATAAATTACCATGCATTACTTTGAGCAATCACAATAAAAAAAGGCAAGGTCACTCATGGACATGAAATAACATTACATTAAAGAATGAATAAATCATGGGTCTATGTCTATGGTGGCCACTTTGAAAACCAATAATTATGTGAACTACTTGTCCCATGACACCATGGCTAATAAATTACCACTATGTGTCCTCTTTGATCACAAATTTATAAGCTATTTTTTACATATATTGCATATAATATTTAACATATTTTAATATGTGTTTTAATTATGTCCCCTTTGTTTATTATGTATGTATGGACACATGAATATTATAAATTAGAATTAATATTTCCATAGGTCCATGAGCCTACACAAAGCCTTAATGAAGTATGTGAACCCCATGACCCTATGACAATCTAGCATATGCCATGTGTCACTTTTTCATTCGGTATGGCCACAGGAAACAAAGAAACCACAAAAAAAATAATGAATTCCATGAGGTTGAGACTTCATGATCATGTCATATGGGGCAATGGGATCTCCCATTAAAATTACACTAAATTTGATGCCCATCACTACATACCACCATGTCATTTCATGAACCTTAAGGCTTATGATGTTTCCACATGGAGCAATGAGATCTTAAATTGATGTGACACCAAATTTTATTCCCATCAACCCATCATAAAATTCATAAAACTCCATGAGCTTTAACTTAATCTCATGGTTATTGTAGTTTCTTAAATCTAGAATTATATGTTAAAATAGTCTTGTACACTTGAAAAATATCACTCAGGGCTATAACCTTCAGTTTTTGACCTTCCATATAGTTGATAGGCTCTCATTCACCATATCATTGGGCATAAATTATTATCTTATAATCTAACCCTATTATATTGATTACCTAGATCACCTATATCCCGTAGTATGCTTAAACTCTATATATATCCTTCACTATCAGTTACTTATCTTCAAAAACCTTCTATATTCATGAACAATTATCTTTCGACTTGAACATTAACATTGATGCTACTATCCATTCTCCAATGCAAGTGTTTGTTCCCTCTAAACACTCAAATTTACAAATATTTTGATATGTACATTTAGGCCTTTTATGTTTCATTAACCCTTCTGTGAGGAAATTTTCAAGAGAGGTGGTATAAATACAAGTTAAGTCTAACTCATTGTTTATATAGTAAGTAACTCTCAATCTTACACTACACTACTGAAAATCAATTAGACAACTAAGGTATTCTACCATATTCTTTTTTATATTCATATCAGTTATAAGAGAAGCCATATTACAATTATCAAGCATTAAAAGAGCATCTCATGAGCCATTTTTTTAAAGATACAAGCTAGATCACTACATTCACTTTCATAAATCATTATACACATTATTTACACACAAGCCAACACATAGGGGAGAATTACATATGTTTGAGGCCCTCTTCAGAGTATTGGCTATATAGGAAATGCTCATTAATAGATGGGTCCTTGAGTTTAGATCAACTTTGTGAGTCCACTAAAACAATTTTGGCAAGGTGACAAGAATGAAGAGGAAGATCTAGGGTTTGAGATATATTTTGATATCGAGAGCATGTGCATGCAATTTGAACACACAATTTGAAAGGTAGAAAACCCAAAAAGACCTAATGGAAGCTTTAGTCAACATTAAATACTTTGTATAGGACATATACATTAAAACACATATAATAACATATATAAAAGTGTCCTTATGGTGATGCAAACATTTGTGCTGATAAAAAAAAAAAATTTAGAATCTGACAACTAGATCAAAATATTCATATAATCTATTTCTAGAATTGCATTACTCAAACTTGCCTATGCATCAATGTATAAGATAAGTAAAATTTATCCCTCATATTGTTATTATTATAATATTGATGTTATACTTTCTATATTTTGCATATGCTTAGATTTAGTGTTTCTTGTCAGAATATTAGTAGAAACTAAATTCATCAATTGGTCTTCTTTTAGAGTAGCTTACCCCTCTTTGATTAGGCTACTCTCCCCTAACCCTAAATCAGAAAAAGGGTTAAAATTATGCCATGTGTCTCCTCCAAAGTAAAAAATTTAGGTTAAACAAGCTTGTGACCATATGTTCACTAGGTGAATGACACATGTCCCTAACAATGCCACAATATTTCATAAAATTGTTGTCTGCGTAATTTCTAGTTTCAGTGTATGATCACATGTTTTTGCTTATTGATCACTTATTTTATTATTTAAAATAATGATTTAAGGTATGGACAGGAGTGGGGATTTAAGCAAAGATAATAAATTAACAGATCCACATGAAACTAAAAGACCAAGCCCAAGGTAATCAAAATAAAATAAAATAAAATAAAATGGTAGATTGATCATGGACGCAAACATAGATTATAGTGGAATGAATAAATCAATAGATTTGCATCCATAGTAGTAGTTTGAAGACTAATAACTTCATGAACTACTTATCTCATGACCCATGGCCAATGAGTGATAACTACATGTCCTCTTAGATCACAAATTTATTATCTATATACTTCATATAAGTTTTAATATATTTCATTATGTGTTTTAGTTTTGGCACCTTTATTTGTTGTGTAGATATGGATGCATGAATATTATAAAGTGAAATGAATATATCCATGAGTTCATAACCCTTTATAAAGCCTCAATGAATTTAGTGAACCTTTTGACATTGTGGCCATTTAGTACATGCCACGTGTCACACTTTCATTTGATACAATGTGAGAAATAAAGAGACTACAAATAAATTATAAAAAAAAATTGTGAGGGCCAAGACCATGTGATCATGTCATGTGGAGTGATTATATATTCCATTCACATGAGGCCAACTTTGATTTCTGTCACTCAGTAATAAAATTTAAAACATTGTAAAGATGACTAGAGATAATCACATATATATTTTTCAAATGCAATTTTGAATAAAATTAAATATAATGGCCTTTTAAGTTAAAATATGAATTAAATTGATATGTAGAGATCACTAAGCTAACATAAATATTAAAAACAACATACATTTGAAGCAAATTTCATAGTGAAGGTTGAAATAAACATAGATGATGTTTGAATTCTAAGAAAGTGAGGATAAATACATAATAGGGGAATAACCAATTGATAGTTCATAGTGACTCAAAGTTATTTCATGTGTACATTTTAGTTCTTGTTAATGGCCACTGAAATTAAATTTCACTCTAAGAATTCAATTATAAGATGCCAAAATAGGTGAAAGTTGTATATCATATTCATGTTTAGAATGGTCTTCTTGAAAGATAACCAGAAAATATAATCCTTTCATCATGTGATCCTAGGATTAGATGATGGTTTATACAATGCAAAGTGTACAATCCATTAAGACCTTGGGTTTTCTACAAGTTAAACCCCTGAAATAGTATGGTTTTTTAATCTTATATATAATTTTATGTTCATCATATTATTAAATTTGGAAAAAATTACAATGCTCTATATGGTCATTTCATTTGTCTAAATTGAAATTTGATTTGATTTAGACAATGTTAAAATTGCAGATAACATGCATTTACTTGCATTATGGGAATTACTTTTTTGAAAAATTATGTCATGCATTCTAACTTTTAGGTTGTGTTACTTTGTTTAATAATTAGGTTAAAGTGAGTTCATATTTGGTCTTACTTTATTTAAGGATTAGCTTAAAGTGGGATGATATTTTATAGTGGCACTAAAATGTTCAAAATTAGGGTTTTGTATTTAGTCATTTGGATAACATGGATTACTTTCTATGGTTTGGAAATGATTGATTAACATGCTAATGATTTTAATGTTGGAAGTCACTATGATTTTTTCTTTTAGATGGACTATCACCTTTCTAAATTGAATGTGGTGATTACTAGTAGTTAATATCCCTTGCAAGAGATATACATTATGTAAAATTTGGTAGTGAGTATTGAAATAAACACACAAAGCCTTATTTAATTTAAATGAATAGAGAAAATTAAATTTATAATTCTAACTCATGAGTTTTATAAAAAACATGATAATTTATAATATTGTTCATTGAACACAAAAAAAAAATGGTAATATTTTTTAAAAAATCAAAATGTTTGCTTATGATATCCAAAGTATTTGAGTATAATGGAAACGTGCTAGTATATGTATATGGAAATTGAGAGATAAAATGTGAATTTACAACATTTGCATTTGTGTACTGCTTTTCTAGTATAATGACATTAATGATCCCATTGATTTTTAAAGAGTAAAATTAACAACCTAGTTAACAACATAGTAGTTAAAAATAAAAATTGAGTCCTCAAAATAATGCTCACTAAGGCATTCAAGATAACCAATGAAGGTCATGTTGAAGAGGAATTTCAACAATTGACATAGATGTTCATGTTAATGATTATCAGAGGAAGAAAATAGCAAGGATTTTAAAAATAATGAAGAATATATAGTAGCCTCACCAAGATAAATATGACTCAAGTTTATTTTGTCAAGACATTTACACGATACAGTTAAAAGAATTCTAATAAGATAGTGTGAATATTAAGAAGAAGAAACATCAAGATTATATTATTTTCCATGAACAAATTTGGAAAGGTGATGGATATTCTTATAGACCTACATGATTAAAAACATTACAATGATGTCTATCATATCAATTGATTATGTGATCTTACTTACATTAGATAAATAGATATGACTATTTAAAAACTAATCTTAGGA
The DNA here is from genome assembly GCA_037957365.1 of Torreya grandis. Taxonomy (NCBI): domain Eukaryota; kingdom Viridiplantae; phylum Streptophyta; class Pinopsida; order Cupressales; family Taxaceae; genus Torreya; species Torreya grandis. Next base: position 1,310,939 of record JARHVA010004897.1, on the reverse strand, counting down.
TATTATGTATCCATGTGAGAAGCTTCACATCATTATAATACTAATAAAAAAATATGCATGATATTCACAACAAAACACAAGTATTAATAGAAATATTCACTTCTGAAAATAAAAATTTGAGACCTTTTTGTTGAGCAGACTTGACCATAGTATAAAGTGAGTTATATAACCTAATGGATCCATGAAGGCTCCCTTTATTATAAAATTAAAAAGACATTGTGTGGCTTCGATGACTCAATAAGTCCACTGGATGGTTGTATGTCTATTTTTTTGGCCACAAGATTCAAGTGATTTTCTAGTTTTCAAACATATTTAAACTATGTTTGGACTTTGTGACTCTATTGAAATCATGCCATGTGTTCCTTTTTTATATCATATTTTTTAAATAGATTTATATCACAAAATTTATATAAGTGTTATTTGTATATTTAATAACAATTTTTAAAATAAAAACTTGAATATTTTTGGACATGAAAAACTAAAGAGAACATGTGGAATTCTAAAATATATTTAAAAATTGAGTGCATTCACCCAATGGAAAAGTGAAAAAGGTCTATGTGAACTACGTGGTCACTAGAGTATCAAAAGTGGCAACATGTATCACTCTTATTAACCATGTTAAAGTGAAGACATGACATCTTAGGTGAGGATATATCACTTGACGTGGACGTAAAAAATACATCATGGAAAGACGTGGACTCTAGGAAAGCCTACAATGATAAAGTTAATCCCACAGACCATGTGGATGGGAAAAAAAAGGTCATTATAAATAATAAATTAACCCTGTGATGAATGAGAATTCAACCCATGTTTTAGTTTTTATAAGATAACTTTGGGAAAGACACAAAGAGAATAGGTAAAGGTATATATTATGTGATCATTCCATCTAGTAGCGATATAGATAAATCATAACTGTAATGTTGGAAAGAATAAACTAACACATTTGATCAATTTGAAATAATAATTGAATACAAAAAATTGACTATACCAACTATGTTACTTAATACTCTGTGATCATGATAGGTGGATAGCTAACATTCTTGATGGTGGTATAGTCATGAGGATATTTTTTGAATGGCCAATCCCTACCTAAGTATAATATATAACAATAAAATATTAATTAAAAAATTATTAATATTTGTGATTAAACCTACAATCACAATAGGAAACACAAGGCATTCAACATATGTAAACAACAAATGTGAAAAATAGATAATTATAACTTAGAAACACTTTACCATAGCATTTTAATACTTGAAATCCCTCACTCCTTCCATAATATTATGATATATTTCTCCCTCTTCTCAAAATATCTACACTAAATAAAATAGATGAGGAGCCAACCCAAACATGTGATGGCTCTTCATATAAGCCCTACACCAAATCAACTATGCTCAAATCTATAAATAAAATTAAAAAGAAACAAAAATAAAAACCTTGTAGGTGACCAACATGGAAATCTACATACAAATGAAAAATGAAATCAAGCATGGTCAAAGTCTATTAAAAATAAAAGAAGCACTTGAGCATAAATATTAACACCTATCACTAAAATAGATCACAAGTCCACTAAAAGAGAGAAAACAATCCCTCTTCTCAAATCTATAAATAGAAATTAAAAAAACCACCCTTTAGGTAATCAGAATGGAAGGCCATATACAGAGGGGAGTGTAGAAGGCTAGGAAATAAAGGATGCACATGAAAAAGAATCAACATGATTATTGATTGTTAAATTTTATAGTGAATTTTTCAATACGTTCATCAACTTAGCTTCCAATGACTTTGAAATTGGTTAGGGAAATTGAATGTTGTCACACTTGCCAGTAAATTTTAATTTTTGATTGTAAATTGGAGTCACCATGACATTTCAATATGCACAGCCTAAAATGTATTTTTTAATAAAATAATGAAAGAATGTGACCAAAAAGTCAAAAAAATTGGAGACATTTTCCCAATTTTTTAATTTGATAAATACTTGAATTTTCATAGATAATTAATATTATCATTGTCCTTTAACCAATAAAAAATAGCTAATCAATATTTTTAATTTTTATCATTTTTCAAAATATAATATAGTTTACAAAGTTCATGTAAAAATTTTAAAACTTTAAAAAAATATTGACATTACAATATTTTTGAAAGAACAAAATATTATTAAGCCAGAGGCTTATACAGTGGGGTGAAGCCCCCAAATTTATCTCATAAGAGACACAATAAAGTATATGATATATGCACCCATTCCAATGTTGACACATTGTGCTCCATAGAGGAGGAATCTAGCCATATAGAGATAAAATATTTGCCATTTTTATCCATTTAATTGTTGGTACCACTTACCAAGATTTGCACTATGTGTTAAGCTAAGGAATTTAACAAGTGGTTTGCAGTTAGCTTGAAGTTATACAACCTACATTTCTTTGCAAATTATTTAAGGGATTCCAGTTGGCCATATTTGGTCGAAATACTACATGTGAAAGATGTTTTCAGGTTATGGATGAAGGAGTCTATTGGAAAGAATTGATTCCACCATAGCTACTCAAGGTATGGAATTTATCCTAGCTATGTAGGAATTGGTCCCCCTATCTTGTTAGAGATGCCAAACACTTCATGGGCCTTAGGACACCTCAAAGAAAAATGCAAAATCTTTCAGGCATTAAATGACATAATGACTTGCCTTATCACACTACAATGCACCACATATAATAGATTTCCCATAATGACCAACACATTCACTATTGTATTATATTCTGGCTATTCAATAACAAACAAAAAAAAACATTGAATACTTGAAAGAATTTTACCTTCCCAAAATAGATAGCACTATTGGGAGTATATCACTTTCTTCGATTTGAACAAGAAACTTGAATCCTTAACTATGTGAAAATATGTGTACACTATAAATTGAAATCTCCTAGAAATGGGAGGGATAGAATGATATCAGCCTACAATCAATATAAAAGATAAAAAAACATTCTTTTTGGTGCATTAATCCCAACACAACATCATAGGTTGAAGATTGATTTCAAGGTAAAGTGAAATCCTTGGTTATAAGAACATTCATTTCTATGGTCATTGTTACTACCAATCTTGTTATTTCTTCCACCTTCAAATTACTCATCCATAAAACAAAAAAAAACATTGCAAAGTCAGAATGCTTTATAGGGGTCATCTATGAAGAGTATGGATGGATACTTGGCTATAATCTCTCCTTTCTTTAGTAGAAAATCCACCATGCACTCAGTTGAGTTGTTGGGTCTTTCTTCCACATCCTCTATCCCTGGAATATGGCAACAATACTTTACTTATGGTGAATATGGCCTAAAATCCATAATTTCAATTATCAATGCCTTGGAGAATAGTTGTGTCCAACATAACTCGCTTCCACCTACTTTGTATCATGACATGTTTCCATGTATATCCACAATTAAATAATATTTTTCCCATTTCAAAATTATGTCAAATTCATTGTTCAGGTGGGGTGTCTGGTGTCAAATTTGCTTGCCACATAATGTTTATTATTATTATTATTATTATTATTATTATTATTATTATTATTATTATTATTATTATTATCATCATCATCTAGTTATAAAATATAATATTAATAATAATTTAAAATCCCATTATGTTATATAGAATATTAACTATAATACTCAATAACATTATAATTTATTAATAACATATTATTACATTATATAATATTAGAATATATTTCAATGCAAAATATATAATGAGATATATTATTATATTATATAATATATTATAGAGATTTGTTGATTATTTAATTTTTTACATTTTTAAGTTTAAAATTTTTATTGCAAACTTTTTATTGAGAAAAAAATACAAAATTATTAATAAAATATTTAAATATAAATTTATTAAATTAGTATGAATAATTTATCAAGGGTATAACTAAATATTCATTGTAACCTTTATAAATATAAACTTTTATTTTGATATATAATAATCAATAATATATTTTAATAATATCCATTAATATTGTAATGAATACAATAATATTTCTCTATCGTGACATATAGATATCACTTATCTCATATAATTTACACCTACACATGTGACTACATTAAATTTTAAATTGTCATGTCAATGTAATAATCTATTGCGAAATGATACATGTTAGTTATATCAAAGCAAGGTGGGTTATTTTCTATTGTTAAGGGTGGATGAGGACATCGTGAGAGTCGACTTAAATTACAATAGGGATCCATGTCTCATTTCAAACTCGAATGATGCAATGTACTCCTAGATTCAAGCTTGTAGCTTTCATTCATCCTTGATGCTAATATATTGACCCCTAAAGTAATTACCCCATGCTTAAGAACATACAAAAACACCATACTTAGACCCATGAATGAAATGGCAAGGCCATCCAAAACATGCAAATAGTGAAATATTTCAAGGTGATATAAGTAAAAATGGTGAGAGAAATGATAAAGCATGTCCAATGATATTGTACATCAAGGGGCCCATGTCATCACAAAAACTAGACTCAAGATATATTTTAGATTTACATGGCCATCACCCATTACAAACATGTCTTTATATTGCAAGGTGGCAATATCCTTGAATGTCTTTTTTAAATTGCCAAGGGTGGACAAAGATGTCATGAATTCTGATTTGATTATGAGGGAGCTCCACATATGTTTTTCATATATATATATATATATATATTCAAAATTTTAGCTCCATCTATTATTTTTGAAAGATTAAACTGGAATATATTAATCATATTTGAAGCATTAATAAATGAATGCAAAGGAAAGGTATAATATTACTTCAATATAAGTCAAACCACGAAAGTGGGGAAACAAAAATAAGAAAGTAGGGTTCATTTGAATTAAATAATGATGGCTTATTATAGATATATAAATTTTGTATTGACATTTGAAAATATTAATTTTGACATTTTTGATATATTTTAATTTTGTATATATATATTTAAATTTTGTACATATTTTCTCCTATTTATTTATATATTGTTTTGGCTAATCACATTTATTAGATGTATATATTCAAGATTAATTTAACATGTGATAATTTTTATAATTCTAAACACACTATCTTCATATCTCAAATCACTAATATTTACTCTCAAGATAGTATCAATAATAATTGAATGGTTGTAATTTTTCATTGGTGTTTGGCTCTGCCAGTAGTGTTTAGAATCATTTAACAACTATTTTTCTAATTGGGACATCTCTGTTAGGTTAGCCTAGAAATTTTTATGAGTTGGTCATGGTGGGAAATATCAAAGTATCTAGTAATGTTTTTTTATTTAACAATGAAAAGTTAAAAATAAATAAAATATCAAAAATAGATATAGATTTACATAAATATATAGATATGCATGTGAAATATAGACTTTAAAAAATTGTAAATGAGCTAAAAATAATAAATTTAAAAAAGATATGTAAACCTAACTTAGATCTGACTTATTGCTAATTGTGGATGGAAACTAGCTGAAAAGACCTAAAAATTGTGTCACATCCTAAAATAAAAATTCAAACTTTATTGGAACAAGGTCATGCTAGGAGAATAGGGAGGCACTACAACCTTGTTTGTTGACTATGGTCACATCCTGATTGATTGTGCGACTAATTTTATGATTTGGGTGTGTGTACCTATTTGTGAGGGCTTACTGTTTGGTTGTGTGTCCCTATTTACCATGTGAAAGACCTAAAAAATCAAAACACTAGCTCATGCACATAAAAATAATAGAGATAAAATTCTAAAAGGAGTAATAGGGTTAAAGGAATAACTTAACTATCTTTAAAAAACCCTGCATAATCTAAGTTCTAACTACATAGCCCAAAAGAGCCTTATGTCAATATAGTTCTCCCTCCTAGAATGAGTGTTTGAATCTTGAACTTTCTATATGAATGTAACTAGATAGATTGATATGGACACTTGATAATAAGTAACCTTGATCTGAAATAAAATGAATTCAAACTTGACCTATGACTATTGGAATGAATTCAAAGTGATTGCTAGATAGGCCTTGAGAGGCCTTGATGTGTATATATAGAGGAAATTTTTAAATATTTTTGTTAACCAACCTTGTTAAAAGTATGTGAGGTGTAAAATTCAACATAATAAATTTAAAAATTTATCATTGGGGCACAAGGGACAACGCTACACTAGTGAACAAGGCCACAATGTGACCTTGTCCAACCTACTATGGCCCTATCCAAGAAGAACATAGATTACTAGAATTACTTTGATATTATTTTAAAACAAAATATGGATGTTTAAGCAGTTTCAAGATAGTTTTATAATAATGAAGACTCTCATATAGCTTACAAGTTAATATAATGGAAAATAGGCCAACCAATATAAGGATGTCAAGATTAAATATTTTAAGGACTTAATGATTAATTTTGAGAATCTACATTTCCATCCACTTTATTCTAGTGATATAATGAAGTGAAATTATTAAAGTAAAGAATATTTGAATTGAAGTGTGTATACAAACTTTTTATTTTGATGTAAAACTTAATTATAAAAAATGTCTTAATACAAAACCTAAAAAAATGCCACTAAAACTAGTTATTACCCATATTTAAAAGGATTGAAAATATGAAATTTGAAATTTGAAAAGATAGCAAAGAGAATATACACTTGAAATAGTATGCAATCTAGTTGTTTTGTAACTTTTGAAAATGGATAAGTTTAATCCCTTTGATGAGGCATTTGGAGAAATATTGAAACTGTGGTGAATTAAGAGTGATCAAGTCTCAATTTGAAAACTTTTGAAAGGTCTTGAGTTGAAAGTATTGTATGCTCTAACTCTCATTTGATTATGTAGAGTACTCTATAAAATAATTGAAATATTGGAACCACCAAATGTGTCTCACTACTATAGAAAAACTACAACCATATATGTTGAGTGTCAATAGACTCTAACATGACCCACTTGAAAAATGAGATGAGTCACACTATTATAGATAGATCTAGATTCTATTAGAAACTTTTTACATTTAAAACTTTTAAAAATTAAAAAAAAATTCATGTAAAAATATGAACATGAATGATTATCATGCCCCCCATCTTTATGGATATTAAATTCCATTTAAATTGTAACTATTTATAAACTGTAACTTATAATTGTAACTAATTTTCACATACCCATGCATATTCATCAAGTATATGTGAATCTTGTACTTGAAGTATCTATAAGAATGAGTGGACATGAATGTAACTTGCACTCTTAATTTTATTTTTTTGAATCATGTTATACTTTTGAAAACTATATAGTGCTATAAATCTATTTTTTTGTTACTAGTGACGACTTTAAACTTTCAAAACAAACCCATTGTTATGACCCCATTTTGAGATGAGAGAAATAGCCCATAAGTCACTTATCTCAAAATAATTCATATGTGAAATATACAAATATGTAGTATCACTTTGAATATTTAAATTAGATTGTATCATAGTATTGAATGTATAATTTTAATTGTATATGAAACATGTATTAAATAGATATAACATTAAACCATATAAGCATGATGTGCATGACATGTATCATGGAAAAAAAGTAAAGTAATAAGAAAAATAAATATATGATATGAATCATAGCACCATAGTAACAAACAATGAACCTACAAGGAATGTCACTTAATTTGCATAATATATCACACATAAGGCTCAAAGACCACATACAAGGGATATGTGAGTAATAAACACATAAGGCCAATAAACACAAATGAAATGATAATTACATATAGATAATATGTATATATTACATACACAAGGCCAAGAGCCACACATAAGAAGTAAGAAAGTCTTAAATTATCATGTGATAAAGTAAGAAATTTAAACATGGAGAAAATGAGAGTAATCTACATTAATTATATGTATCAATGTCATTATTCATGTTACAAAATATAAAGTATGAGTGATTAGCAAGATATTTGTATGATATATAGCTAAACACGGTAGATATGTTGTGGATACATAAAACCTATTGAAATGTTTACAAAGAATGAAAAGATTCCCCCAACTTAGCAAGGGAAATCTGAAATCAAAGCACCATGTAAAAGTATATCTTGTATCACACTTATCTCATGAAAAATATTATGTATTAAAAAATGAAATATGATATCTAATTGATATGCAATAAATAACATGTGTAAAGAAGTAAGCTAGCAACATCTAAAAATATTTTTAGGTCTTGATTTTGAATTTGTGTGTTTTTTTTTTTGAATATATATATATATATATATATATATTTGAGATTTTTATATTTTTTTACTATATTTAAATTGAAGAGAGCTAAAATTAATAATAATCAAGGCTTATAATATAGAATGAATGGGAGGGATTCAAACAATCCTTAATAAGGTACTAAAACATAGAAAGGAAATCAGGATATATGCCCCTAGTGTATGTGATATATATATATATATATATATATATATATATATATATATATATATATATATATATATATATATATATGAGATTTTTATATTTTTTTACTATATTTAAATTGAAGAGAGCTAAAATTAATAATAATCAAGGCTTATAATATAGAATGAATGGGAGGGATTCAAACAATCCTTAATAAGGTACTAAAACATAGAAAGGAAATCAGGATATATGCCCCTAGTGTATGTGTAAATGTGTCATAACAATGTAATACAAATGAATTACATAGATGAGGATTTAGATGCCCCTTAATGACAAATAAATATATGTGATCATGTAACTGTAATAAGATTAATAGTGCGATAGTTATGCAATAGTAAGCAAGTGAATTGAGCATGTGAAAGCAATGTAAGATAATTGATTTGGATTGTTCAATTTGAAATTTAAGAGGGAAAGTGCCCAAAGTAAAAATAAAGCTGAAGGCTAGAATAATATTTAATAAATGGATAGGAAAATTAGTAATGAATTGAAATCAACTAAGCTATGGAAAAAGTAAAATACAAGTAGCTAACCAATTATATTTATGATGGGCATATATGTATAATCTATGGCATGATATGAAATAATGACTTCATGTGAATAAGAAGTGCCAACTCTAGAAACCTCTAAATATGAATTATGATCATATGATGTAATAAAAATATTTGAATCACTGCTCATATACCAATGTAAAATCATATCTTCATCTATAATAGGAGACGTAACAACATGTATCTATGTGAAGCTCTTTGAATAACCTGTGGTGCTTTTGGAGATGAGGACCTTTTTTTAGGCACCACTTTATTCTTAAAGAAAATGTAACATGATATTTAAAATTAACTACATATGCTCATTTGTGATTGTATTATGCTCATAAGTAGATAAAGAAACTAATTGTGTATTATGATTGTGTAACTATATCATGCTCATAAATAGGTGGAGAAGTTGATTCTATAATATGGTCCTGAATAATTATATAAACTATTTCATTACCATGTTTCTAGATATATGTGCCTTCCAACTATTTTTTAGGAGTTACAAATACTATTGGTTTCAAAATATATTCATATTAGATCCCTAAAATTTTCACCACTTGATTGTACCATGGCTATATATGAGATATCTATGTATTATAGAAGGTATTTATTTAATATTTTGTATCCAAGGGTATAATAATAGCATATCAAAAACCCTTATGTTTGGTAGGAATAAAAAAAGAGTGGACACTATGAGAGGCCCCACTTGTAAAGGTAGAACAATATGCCCAAGAGTATCTTGTGTATGACCATCAAATAATTTGACAACTCTAAAATTATCTTGTAAATATTTGTCTATATAACCAAGAGAGTATATGAGTATTATAATACACACATTTTTTATTGATCCAATTTTTATCATAACACTATGTATAGATTATTTGTTAGCATATGCTCAAATAAAGAGTGCATATCTATATAAATCATCATCAATAATTTCAATATCCTTAATTTCAATAATATGTTGTGATGCTTATTTTATTGTAACTATACTAATTATGCTATCGAGTGGATGTCCATATGTAGAAAGAGGAGGATGAACATTACATGCATAATGTACTTCATAATTATCCTTGTTATTTGCTTCATGGTTTGGAAAGGGATTGTTGTACATTTTTAGCATTGAATTGTCATTAGCTTATGGCTTAGAATATTCAATAGGTGTGCCAATGTTAATGGTGTTCTCATCAATAATATATTGAATCTTGTGCTTGAGAATTAAACCTCTATTTTTGAAATTCCCAATACATCTATAATAATCATAATATGCATTGCCATCAATTTTTTTAGATTGTGATCAAGACATGTTTTCTTCAAATGGTGCAGTATTGATGAGATTGCATTCAAGTAAATTTTTAAATAATACATGAGAAGGTGATGGTAATATTGAAATTTGCCTCCTTAATAGAGCTTGTAATTGAATCTTTTGAGTTGGTTGTGAGATATCATTAACTATAATTTTAACTTTATTATTGGTTTCATTTGGCTTGCTCTGAAACTTGACATTTAAAGTAAAAGGATCATATGAAGTATAGTTGAGCTTGTTCAAAGTAATAAATTTGGATTCACACTCTTTAAGTGTATGGCATAGCTCATCAAAATATTTAAACTTATTAAACATAATTGACTCTTGAATGTAGATAATAAAATTTGAGTGAAAATATCTTAGAGCTCATAATCAACCATTTTAATTGTCATTTTATCTAACATAGTCTTGTATGTTAAAACACATTCATTGATTATATCATTAGACCTTTCTTTTTAGCTTTGCAATTTGACAATATGAAATATTTTCCCTAATGTTGATAGAAAATTATGTTAAAAACTGATTTTCCAAAGGATTGAAAGCCTTTTCTAATTGAAGAGTAAGATCATAAAACAATCTAAGAGCATATTATTTGAGATTTCTTTGAAAGAGCTTTGTTAACAATTTGTCATTACCTACATAGTGTAAACAAACTACATGGAATACACACAAATGATGCTCACTATCACCTTTGAATTCATATAAAGAAAACTTAGGAGCTGCAAAGCCAACTAGTAATGGATAAGATTCAATTTCAGGTGCCAAAGGGTTATGTAACAAAGATCATGAGTCTAAAGAGGGACTATAATGAGAAATAGTTTGCTCAATTTGAGATAGATTAGCTTATAGGGAAAGAATTGTATGCTCAAGAGTAACATTTGTTGAGATAAATGGGGGAGTATAAGTAGCAGGATTAGGCATAGGCATGAATAATTTTTGGAATCCAAGAGATGTTTCCAAACTAATGGAGGATAATATAGGAATATATGTAATAATATAAGTGACAACATTCGAAATACTACGTTATAATCCTTTATTTTGTACATTTATAGCAATTTATAAGAATAAATCAACATTTTATGGATGTTTACGAAGATAGTGCATATTTTTTTCTTCATTAGTTTTACTAGATTACTCTCTAGTATTAGGTTCTAAAATGAGATCCATGATGTACCCTTCAATAGGGTGTAAATTAACCAAAGGGAAGATCCTTTGAAGTTGAGTATTTAACACAATGTATAATACATGATTCTTCTTAATCCAAAGTCAATTACAAATTAACAAAAATTATTGGACAATAGTAATGACGTGATATAGTAGTACAAAAATTTTAAATAAGAAGGGCATGAGATTGGGCCTTATTCAGTATAACTTATCTATTAATTTAGAATCGAATCATTGAAAAAACATAATGAATAGAATGATGAAAATTAATACAATATGTAACAATGAATTATATAATTATATGCAACATATAAAATAAATATTCACTTATTGATCCTATTATGAATAAAATACAATAAAAAATAAGGTATAAGGGTGATCCAAGAAAGGGTTTAATGATTGTGTGGGATTTAAAATATACGTTCTCATTCATAGACTAGTGTTAGCCCAATATTTTAGAGCACTAAATATAGAGGTCAAACCATGTCTGTATCCCACAAACCCATCTCTGAAGGTAGGGTGAAAGTAAATTCCCTTAGATATATGATCCTCTCAGGTCCACCACAAATCAAATGACTAAAATAGGATTTTAATGGTATAAAAAATTGACCCTAAGTGTTTTTGACATACTGTGAGGTACATGTAAATTAAATTCTATGTTTAGTGCTATACAAAGTTATGAGTATTGGGGAAATACCCCACACACCACATGATCAATAAAATATATTATTGTGTAGGTCATAACAATAATCGTTAAGTAATTTTAAAACTATTAGAACATAGTTTGTAAAAACAAACACAAGAAAATATAAAATAAAATAATTTTTTTTTTGTATATAAATATCAACACATCTCGATCTGAGGTCAAAAAATAGTTTTGTGTCATATGTCTATTTGATATGACAAGATAATTTATTTAGTGTCAAGTTACTCCGAAGTCAAAGAGAATTGACTCGTGATTTTGAATTTATATCCAAGGTTGAAGGTTTTTCCCTTTTAGTGTTAAGAATTTACATAGGTTTGTATAAAATCTCAGGATTAAAAATAGGAAAATAACAAGAAATGTTCAAATAAAATTATGGGTTTACCAAAATATTTACTATTCTTTTTTATTTAAAAATGAAATTTCAAGAACAAATAAAATATCTATATATATATATATATATATATATATATATATATATATATATATATATAGATCTGAATGTGAAATAAATAAAAAATACAAAATTGAAAAAAGAGCTAAAAATAATAAATATGTAAAATATATGTAAACTAGATTGGATATAATTTATTATTGACTATGTAGGCTAATTGTATATGTAAATTGATTGAAAATACCTACAAATTATGTCACATCCAAAAAAAATCAAAAATTGTTGGGAGAAAGATGCATTAGGAGGATGGGGATGCACTGTGGCCTTGGATGTTGATTTCGACCATGTCTTAGTTGTACCACTAATTTTTAGATATAAGTGTGTGTACCTATCTAGGAGTGTTTATTGTTTTATTGTGTATCCCTATTTTCTATGTGGAAGACCTAAAAAATAAAAACTCTAGATCTTGTACGTAAATACTATATAGAATAATACCAAAATAGAGTAATATGGTTAGGAGAATAGTTGAGATATATTTTAAAAACTTCACATAATCTAAGTGTTTCCTACATATCTTAAAAGGGCCTTTGGCCAATGTACTTATTCCTCGTAGAGTGAGTATATGAATATTGACTTTGTAAGATGAATGAACTAGATATATTACTTTGGGTGTTTGAAAATGAATACTCTTGACCTACAATAAAATGTGACTTCAAACTTGGTCAATGACTTTTAGAATGTAATTAAAAAAACTAAAAATAATAGTGCTCTTATGGTCAGTATGCAGTAGAATCTATAAATTATTAATAGAAAGGCTTTGAGAGGCCTTCATGTGCTTATATAGAGGAAAATTTTAAATATTTATGCTAACTAACCTTTCTAAAAGTGTAGGAAGGGTAAAAAACATTTTACCATTGGGACCTAAGGAAAAATCAAGGTTCTTTTAGTGGTGAATATTTTTTAATATACGAATATTACATTTCTTGAAGTTATCATTTGGTGATTTTTGTGGAGTGGCCGGTAGAGCAAAATCGTCTAAATTTTCAATGTCAAAGTTAATTTTGAGGATAGGTTCACCTATATTTGAATATAAATTTATTCATATAAATGTAATTTCTTAGTACCTCAAAAACCAATCTCGAGTAATTCACCACATACCATTAGGTGACTTTAGGAATTTTTTTGGTGGTTTGTATTTTAGATCCCATGAGGGCTTTAAAAATCAACAGTTTCCAGTAAGGTATGCAACAATTTTTTTCCAATATATTTTTTTAGTATTTTTAATTGTAATTTCATTTATTTATCTTTAAGATCTATCATGAAAATTAAACATGAGGGCATCTAACAGTATCCTATGAGTGCCTAATGGCATCTTACAAGTGTTAGAACCTGATGATAGCCTACAAGCACTTGATTATAGCTTGTTAGTGTGTGATAACAATGTGTAGGCACCTGACGATAGATTTTTAGTATAGGCACTTGATGATAGCCTAAAAGCATTTGAATTTAGCCTAATAGCATCTAATGCAACTTGTTGGTACCTAAGGAAAGGTTATGGGTGGATGTTGATAGGTTATAATTAGATACTAGTAGTCTGTAAGTAGATGTTGATAGTCTACACTCTATAGTTGGATATCAACATGAGCAAATCAAGTGCCCGTATGCTACTATCCAGTGTTGATGGGATACATTCAGATGTTGGTAGGCTACAATTGAGTTCTTGATGGTAGCCATTAGGCACTTGCCCTCTCAAGATGTCATCAGGTGATCACAAACTATCATTGAATGCCCCCATTTTTTATTTCTATCATGATTATTTATTCATCTATCAAGCATCTTTGTTTGTTATCAATCATCTTCATTTTGTTTTTAATCATCTTTCATCCATGGCTTCATAGGCTTGATTATATGGCTTCTACTAAAATCATTAAGGCATCCAAGAAATTTAAAAAACAAAATAACTTACTATCTTATTTTAGCTAGACATCAAACACAGGTACTAAATATTCAATTAATTAGTTTTTCTTATTTATTGGCTTGAAAAGTTAAATAATAACTAAAATGTCTTAAGTCATTTTGCATGTATAGCCCATTAATAACTCTTTTGAACAAATGTTTTCACATGAAGACATACCTAAGTATGAATTTGAAATACCAAATAGAAGTACTAACTCATAGAATACCATTTTTTTTAATTAATTAAATAATCTTTTAAAGATTCAATAATACTAACAAGAACTACAATAATATTGCATGCAAAACCCATTGATAAAGGTATCAAAGATATCCTTGATTGGTAGGCATCCTTCAGAATGAAATGCCAAACATAGGTACTAAATTATAAATATTATTTTATTTAATGCCTTTTATTTATTTATTTATTTGTATTGGTGTTTATTAAAAAGTAAGTCATACAAAAAAAATTCATGTAAAAATTCAATGATAAAAGTATTGAAGACTTGTATAACACTTTTAAATATATACCTCCCCTGAAAAAAGTCACTTGAAAAGAAATGCCCATTATTCCATTGAATTCAAGGAAACTAAGATATAACATCATCAGTAGTGGTGTCGATGATGAGTTCCCAACACCAAATGAGATATCTACTCACCCAACATAATTTTTAGATGATACTACTATGCAGCTAAAACAATCTCCAATTGAAAAAGGCAAAAAAAAAAACCATGCAAAAAAAGAAAACTACATGGATAATTGGAAGGTAATTTTAGTATGAGTGGGCATCTAAATACCTATTTATTGAACTTGTAGAGCCAAAAAATAGTACTGACACACCAACATAATGTAAATGCATAATATGTAGTTAGAAACTTGGAAAAGACCACAAAATGTAACTCAAGTTAGACACAATTGAGAAACATTGTGGCAAAATATATTAGTTGGTAAAAGATAGATGGAAATTTTAAAAATATAGTGAGATACAAAAATGAAAAAAAGTGCATGCATCAATGTTATGCAACAAAGTATTATAATCATCAGAAACATTAATGACACCTCATTGAGAAAAGAAAAATAATTAAATCTCAATTTTAAAATGTTACTCAGTTTAATTTTCTTTTCAAAAATATACAATTTTCAACCATATTCTGCAAAGAGAAAGACCAATCTCTAATTTTTTAGATTACAAGATTTTATTTCAGCATATTGGATTACACAACATTCTACATTCACATTGGTTATATATCAGTGTTTGAGAGATATCAAAATGCCTCGTAATGATTGAAAAGGAGGATTTGAAAGAAAAAGTAAAATCAGTAAGGTGTATATCACTGTCCATTGATAAGGTAATAGTGGTTGACAACACACCATGGGTATGCATGCATGTATATATATTTTAGAATCATTCAAGGCAACCTCACCTTTTATCTTTACATAAAAAGACTAAAAATTATAATGCTAAAAACCTTTACAAATTGGTTATTTCTAATTTGATAGATATTGTTGGGATGAATTACCATGATATAGGTACTAAGTTGGTGTGTGTGTTGGTGTAGATGGTGCATCAGTAATGCAGGGGAATAAAATAGGTTTGCATGTTCACCTACAAACATTATTTTCCCCATATATGACTCCAATCTATGGCATGGAACATATAATGAATCTTGCTTACAAAATTATAAGCACATTCAAAAATTTTGTAAAAGTGGAGGATCTTATCCATGATTTGCACGTGTACATGTCATGTATTCTAAAAAGGTTTTAATAATTTTATAAATTTACAATTGGAGTGACTAATGGAAAAAAACTATTAAAAGATGTAGATACTAGATGGATTTCAATGTATAAGCTTGCATGCAAAATATTTGAAGAATATCAATCATTGGTTAGTTTTTTATTTAAGTACAAGATGGAGGTTGACAAGGCAAAATATTTATTGAACCATTTGTCAAATTTCAAAAATTTGCTAACATTATGTGGTATTCTACCCATGTTGAAGGAAATGCATTGTTTGACAAAACATGCACAAGAGAGATCAATATATATTGTTGACATCATAGGTTTAGGAAACAAGTTTGTCTATTACTTGATATACTATACTACTTGAATGAAAGTTTTAAGGGACCAATATTTGAGAGTTGGGAAACTTTAACAAATATAAATGACTCTCAAAACTATTTGAAATTCAATATTCATGATCATATTTTTATTTTTGTTAATGGAAAGGAGATACCATTACACATGCTCCAAAGACAAACTAATGTACTTGGATCAAAATTTGAAGAAGTACTTGTAACAAAGGTTCTATATGATAATGTCAAATGTGACATGTGAATGAGATTGAGAGACATTTCAAAAAGCTTGTCTACTAAAATTTGAGATCATTTTCAAAAGGATGAGTTGCTTGAATCCATGGGGGTGGTGAATCCTACATTTTAGAATATTGCAGATGGTGAAGAAAGAACAAGTAGTTTATTTATCATATACATGTGTACTCTCATCAAACCTTTTAGTAAGTCTATGGACAATGGACAAGAAGTTAAGGGTATTTTGTAAAAGATTCTACTAAAAAAATAGTCAATATTTTTTGAAATTACAATGGTTGAATAATATCAGTTGTTAACTAAACCAACAGAAATAGGTTCTATTATAAATCTATGGAATAAATTGTATCATAGCAATGTTCTGTAAGAAGAAATTAATGAATATTTTTAATTATATGAATTGTGGACAACATTGATTTTGGAGTCTGTGGAAGATGAAAGGGTATTCAATGCATTATCTTTTATTAAATCAAGGCTTCAAAATAGATTGGATAAAAATATAGAGACATGCTTAAGGTTGTATGTTTCAGGTTATGAAGTGGATGTGTTTTCATATGATAGAGCAATTTCAATTTGGAGTACTCTAAGAGGTGTCATGAATACAACTACAAAAGAAGATAGTGAAACAAAAAATTCCATTGAGACATGACATTAAAATGTTAATGATGAAGCATGGATTACCAAAGGTTGTTTGAGATGACTAAATGTTAGTTTGTAACATTATATATATATATATATATATATAGTTTTTATTTATGAAATTATTATTTTATTCGATTTGAGTTAATTTTTTTATGAAATGCTTAATTGATATGATCCTATTTGTAGCGTTTTGCAATAGTATTCTTTAGCATTTTTTACATCGTGAGTTGCAAAAAATAGTACATATTCAACATTGTATTTTTTCTGACGGTTTGACCTTTTAAATTAAATTTATATTGTTTAATCAAATTAAATGGTAAACAATATTTTAATAGCTTTGAAACTAAATTTACTATAAATTAAATCAATTAAATATTACATCAAATTATTACACATTGTAGCCTAATATGAGTAAGGAATCCATAATTATAAAATATATTTTAAATTTTATAAAATATAAGTTTTCAATAATTACAAAACATAAGCATAAAATAATTTGAGGATTTGAGCCAAAATTTGAGTTTCCATTGATTTCACAATAGTATGGAAGAAATAACAAAACAATTATAAAGTCTCATAATCATTATGGATCAGTTTATCCTTCCACTACTTGTTGGTTGGCACTGGTAGTGGTTGTGTTGTCTATGAGGATCAAGATCCTAGATTCTTGAAGATATTTCACTATAAAATGGATATTGGCAAGAGTTCCCAATTCTTCTATAGTATCATCTCCCACTAAAAACAATGATGAGCCTACTTCAGCTTTCTTTTTAAACAAAACATCAGGGTCTAAGTCATTTTTTCTAATTATTTTTCTCAAGTATTATTTTGCTTATTCAATAAAACAAGTTTCTCTTTGAAATAAATTGCCGCAAAAATACTTTTGCATGCATTCTTAAAATGCATGTCAAGGACAACAACTTGGTTCTTCAAATTTGTATATTTTGACTACAATTGATCAAAAAATATTTAACTAGTTAAATATTTTAAAATAAATTTTAATCTAAAAACCATAAAAAAACTTACAACATTGTTTTTTTTTGCATTCACAAGATCCACAAGGCTTTTGTTTTTTGCATATTTTTTATAGTATGCTTGAGATTTTACATTTAAGTTCTCAATCTTGTTTAACATGATATCAATAACATCATCATTAAATCTATTATTCACTACAATAGTTTCTAAAACTGCTTGGTTGAATAAAACATCAATTTTTATTGGTTGATGATCCGTCATTGTGTATAATTGATTACGTTGATTGTGGTTGTGAAAATGGATATTTATTTCTTGAATCAATACTTTTTTTATGCTCCCAGGTCTTAATTAATCAAGGTTTTGAAGAATAAGATCATTAACATAAGCTTTAGTATTTTCTTCCAATAAATTAGAAACAAGAAAAAAGTGTGTTAGTCATCTATTTGGGGAATATCCTACACAGGACTACCTTTGGTGATACTAGGTGGAGAATTGGGTGTACAAGGTCGCTATGAAGGCTTTTTGGGCTGAGATCCTTGTATCATATCATGTGGATTGAAAAAACCATAGATGTGCCACTATCAATGCCCAAATACTCATCATCTAGATCAATTTCATTAAGAACTATGGTCCCCATTGCACTGGGTAGACCACTAAGTGAAAATTTTGAAAACTTTGATGTTTCCACTTGAACCATGCCACCACTCTGAGCTAGGATAAACAAAATTTTCCCAATACCAATATTTACAGGGCCATGATGGGGTGGTGGTAGTGGTAGGAATTTTATCTGTTGAGAAGAATCACTTACAAATAGGAATTAAAATCACTAAAAATGACCAATTAAAAAAATCTAATATAATATTTATTAAAAAATTAGATCTATTTAGTGTATCTTTCTATTTTTATTGTTGTGGTTATTGTTATTATTGTTTATGTTGTTGGGGAACTCTCAAAGCTCTACTAAACCCCTGGTGTTTGCAATATAGATTGTGTGGGTGCCAATATATATATATATATATATATATATATATATATATATATATATATATATATATTACAATGATAAAAGAATATTCAATCAAAGAAAAGTTAGTTTATGAAGATATACTAGTAACATGAGTGGATGGTTGTGCCAGAGGTGTAATCCAACTCTGCATTCATTTTCTTTTTGTCAATTACTACTCAAGCACCTATAGAGTTGATTATGCATCCTCCTCCATGTCTATTTTTGTGGTGGTCTCAGGAGGTTGACGTCCCTTAGTTGTTATGTTTCTTCTAAAAATTGTCTCATTTAATTTTTTCTACAAAAAACATATATTTTATTTAAAACAAAATAGATCGATATTTATATAACTATTTGAAATAAATATAGTACAAATCTCAAATAGTCTCAAATTATAATTCCAACTAACCTCATATGCTTCAAGGGAGATTGCATTGACAAAAATTGTGGGATTGAGAGTAGAAGGAACAAATAATGTTTTCAAATACAAAATTACTTCATAGCATAATGCAATGATATAATTACAATAGGAAAACTGAGTGTATTCATTGTGCATATCAAATTTCAAATCATCTTTAATTCTATTTGAAATAAAAGTGCACCAATCAAATGGTTAAGTGGTAAGAGTACAAAGAATATAAAGTAGAGCCCAGAATGAAATATGGGATGGTCTACCCTATAAAATAATTCTTTCTTAGAAAATTTCAAGAATTCCCATCAAAAAAGGAATTTTAACACATTCAACTCTTATCCCCCTTTTATCATGGCATTGAGGATCTGTAAAAAATAAGTTAGAACTAATAGAAGTAAAACTAGTAAAAAGTGAGTAATTATAAACTTTACAATACATATAATCTAGCTATAGTGCATAATGGGACTCCAAATACTCTTTATCCTCATCACTCAGCAAGGCCTTTGTGGTGATTAGGTCCCCATCCTTGTGAGGTAGACCTATTAGTATATGGATATCCTCTATATGGATTCCAAATGAAACATTTTGGGAGCCCAAGGTGATGTGAAACATGGAGGAATAAGTATCAAAGCTTTGTAAGAGAACATTTAGAAAACAAATAACTTTCTCATACTATGACATGTATATAATTTCATTGAACTTACAAGGCTTC
Organism: Torreya grandis; assembly: GCA_037957365.1. Classification (NCBI taxonomy): domain Eukaryota; kingdom Viridiplantae; phylum Streptophyta; class Pinopsida; order Cupressales; family Taxaceae; genus Torreya; species Torreya grandis. The sequence goes on along the minus strand of JARHVA010004897.1, from coordinate 1,290,381 downwards.
ACCCATTGGTTTTATGTGTCTTCTTTTTGTAGAAGCCTTTGGATGATGGTGCATGTCAAATTTTAGAAAGTGAGTTTGGGGTTTCCAGTTACCTCTATGCCTACACTTTCATTGACATTGGAAGAGATCTGAGAAATGGAATATATGGATGAAAATAGGGTTTTGGAAGTTGGGGAAAAGAATGTAAATTTTTTAACCACATAAGGAGAGCAAAAAATGTTAAAAAGTACAAAATTAGGTGCTTTTGGCAGTTTTATAGGCATTTAGATTGATATGGATGAATGATCACAAGATGTGGGCACTCAACATAGACACTTGTGATATGGATAAGTGGACCATATCAGCATCACATATGTAAATGAACACTTTTTAGCAGCCTGCCACGCACCTATAAGATACGAGCACTCATTTACATCCCACCAAAAAACATTGATGCAATATAGTTGAATGCTGACACGAGACATGCAGATAATGAAATGGTTTGTATGAGTACCAAAACCATATCATTAAGCATTTATATCATGATAATGTCTATTTATATGGCATAGACATCCATATGCATGATGTCAATGTCCACCCACACCATGCTGACAATCATCTATATCACATCGGTGTTCATTTGCATTACATTGGTGATCACCGGCACCATGCCAATGGATGTTTATACCATGTTGGCATGCATACACTCTTGTTAGCATTCATCTATATTTCATGGGTACCCATCTACATGATGCTAGTGTTCATATACATTATAAAGGTGTCTATTTGCATGGTATGGGCAAACTTCTATAGCATGCTATCTTGAATTTATGCCATGCTAGAATTCACCTGCATTATGTTGATGTTTATCTAGATTGTGTCATCACTCACCTACATTACATAGACATTCATCTGCATAGTGCTAGAATTTATCTTCACCATGTCAGTGTTCATCTACACCATACTGACATTCATCTATATTATGCCAACATTATCTTATTGGATGTCATTGTTCATCTATACCATTTCATCATCCACTTGCAGACTTGTGGTGCATTGGTGACTGTCTTGCCTTGACATTTGTGTGAGTGTCAAAGAAACCTTAGGCCTTTTATGATTCATTATATGGCATCACATGATTCACTTATACAAAGATATTCCTTTCAAATGGATTTGTCACCATTAAAATTTTGATTCACCTCAAGACCTCCATAGATGTTTTTATATGGCCCACTAAAATGAACCCTAGGGAAAATGTTACACTACTGGATAAAGCTACAGTACAACCCTATCTAACCTAGTGTAGTCTTGTCTTATAAGTATAAATACTAATAAAACTAGTTTGACATGAGTTTTTAATCAAAATAGAGATGTTTGAGTAGTTTTAAGACATGTAGTAGAATATTGAAGACTCATGTATAGATTGTAAGTTAATAAAATGGAAAATAAGACAAGTGAGGTAAGGATGTTAAGCTTAAACATTATCAAACACTCAATGATTAATTTTGAGTGTCTACACAAATAGTCATTTCTAAATAAAAATAAGTCCTAAGGTCATACTCTTCTATAACTTGTCTTGAGAAGTCCTAAAAAACTTGAGAAATATATTGACACTCTCTTGAGATATTATCAAAAAGGCATAAAATATTGAACCCCCAATGGGGTAGCCATAGATCCAAGTATAAATATAGATGAAAGTGAAAAGTTATATGTTGTTATTGCATTATAGTAGGATCATGATGGTGATAGCACACACACACACACACACCTAGGTGGGAGAACTAAATGTGGTTTGTGTCATATTTAGAGTATTAAAACATATGCATTCCTCAATAACTCAGTGGGGAGTGGTTTGGGCTATCCAATCATATTTCTAATTAATTTTCCTAAAATCATATTTTATTTTAAAGAAAGGAGAATCAAATATGGATAAGTGTATAATATTGAGGACAAGACATATATAAGCATGAGTGCGATGGTATAAGGTAGTCAATAAGGATAATACCAATAGAACTTAAATAGTACTAGTCACCATAGGCTTTTGAGATTTGCCAGTAACATCCATGTAGGGGTTGAGCTCATATTTCCTAATTTGAGTAGTTATAGATTAGAAAAAAATTATTTTTAGGGACTATGATGAATACATTTATAAAATAAATAAGAAATCATCTAAGTGCATCTCTCCTTTATTGCTTTGAAAAATCTAAATATATTAAGTTTAATATCAGTCTATCCTTTTACATTTAGATTTGTATGATTAATGCCCTATTTTATAGAATCTAAATATTCATAATTTTATCTTATTTATATTAAATTAATCTCAAATTAAATAAAACATGGTTATGAAATTAGTTTCTTCATAGTGTAGTGATGTGTAAGTATCTTCTAGATTCAACTATGTATAAAATTTAATTTTTGATGTTTCAAATCTCACTATTGGATTCATTTTTATTTTATTCCTTCATATTATTTTATGTAATTATGAAAAACACATCCTATCACATGTCATTAAATCAAATTCAAAATGAATCTATCATTTCATAAGGTGTGAGAGTGGTAACCACATGCGTGGAATTGACATCCAAATCATGAGGATTTAAAAATCATGATTTTTCATCATAACCCCACATGTGGATTTAATATTTCAAGATGGGGGAATGCACACTCATTAAGACACCTTGATTCCATAATTTTTGAGCACTACAAGGGCATGACAAAACCCAAGCACCACTCAAACATTCTCCTCATAAACAAGCACAATATGGAGGGTGATAGGGATAGACTCAAGCTGGCCTCATGCTTAGAGGTTCAAACCAATAAGAAAGTTTAGTATAAATCGCATAAATGGGTAGTAACTAAATATATGTATATGGTTATGGGACATGACATAGTCCTCACAAAGGAGTTTTTGGTTGCTTGGAATAAGAGAATCATAGAGATAAGGGGGATTGAAATATCTGTTACTGGGGAACCAATAAGTGAGATTATTAGTATGTCTTGTGAGCGAGAAAAATATTTTAAAGACTAGCAAAATAAAATGGAGTTGATGAAAAGGTTATTCATGACTAATGAGACCATTAAAATTTATAAGAAGGGTTTCCCATGTATGGACTTGCTAAAGTACTACCCAGATGTGTGCCTATAAATGATGAAATATCTTACCCTAGAAGGTAAGTTTACACTTATATTTTCAAACCATTTTCTGCTACTTAATCACTTCCAAAGTTTTAATATTAGCTTTCCCTACTTTTTTCTTAAGTCACTAGAATACACAACCCTTGCCTTCTAAATAAATGAAGTGAATAATATCATTCATCAAGGCCTTATCCTCTTACTGGTCAAATATGAAGAGACCCTACATGGTAAGGAAGTCTCATTAGGAGGGTCTTATCCAAAGGAGTATTCCCTTGAAGAATATCCAAGCATGGATTCCAATCTCCCTCTACCTAACTTCTCTCCCATAAGCCCCTTCTCCAAGATCGCCATCTGGTAACTCCCTCTCCAACTCACTATAACCAAACCAAAACATATTACATTTGAGGGGATTAATGTGGAATCTTCTAGAAAAGGTAAGTCCCCCCTCTCTTAGGTAATCAAAATGAACAAAAAATATCTGGAGGGTTTAAATAATAAACTACATGAATTTGGAATTGGCCTGGCCAAACTAATAAAAGAGTGGAACTCCATTAATACGGAAGCTAACAAAATGGTATATTCTTTTTCTCAACACATTGGGGCTAAGGACACTCTCCAAAAATAGGTTACTTAGGTGGTGGATGTCCATTCTCCAAAACCCTCTCTCAAATCACCATTCAAAAAGACACCAAAGAATGAAGTTCCTCAAAAAAATCTAAAGATGATTATACTGAAGGACGTTATAGAAGGTTTGAGTAACAAAACTTGGGCAAAGATAACTAGGAATAGGCAGATATAGAAGGTGAAGGACACCAACGCCAGTAAGACACTCATAGAGGATTCCTTCTTCCTTGAGTAATTTCTTTATCATGATTTCAATGTTTTTTCTTCATCACTGGTAGGTAGCTAGTTGTTTTTGTGCTTCCATACTTTGTTCCTCAGCCCTTGGGGCTTGCTCTATTTTTTCATACTTTTGCTTATACTTAGGTTGTAGGTCCTTATGAAACCTGCTAATTTTACCTAATCAAATAAAAAAAAGTTTTTATTTTATTCCATAATCTCATTTTACTAAAAACCTTTTATCTTTTAATCTTGTTTATTATGTGGGCTGACTTGTCCCCTACACCTTATTGACATTTGTATCACTTTATTCTATTTATGTAAGTATTGAACTTTGTTATTATTCAAGCATTAGCTTCGATGTTATTTCCCATTAATATAGATCCAGTAGTGAGATTTGAAATGTACGAAATTAAATTTTATACATCGTTTAATCTAAAACATCTTTAAATAAAACATTTTTGTGAACAAGATCATTAAATTGAGTACACTAAACCCTAGGTCTCTTATACCTTAGGGTTTCAAATTTCTCTTGTAGTAGGGTTTTAATTTTAGATCTAATTTTTTATTTCCATTATTCACATAATCAAAACCTTGAAATATTTTAAATGGATGCTCATAATTTATATTTTGTGATCTAAGCTTTGATTGTCATGATTTATGTTAGTTTCCTAAAATATACAATATATTTGTAGTTTACAAAATGACATAGGTCAAATATATTTGGAATAAAGAAAATGTTCCTATTAATAATTATGGATTATTAGCTTTAATTTTTAACACATATTACATGAATGTTAAATGTAAAATACTTAGATTACTACTCAACATGAAAGGGCATATTGAATTCCTTTCATTCCTCCTCCCCTTAGACCTCAAGGTAGTGATAACCACCATCCCTCCACTATTACTTTCCCAAAACTTATAATGGATAGGAGTTCCATGTTTTCATTAAAAAAAATGGTATGGTGCATACTCTTATATAATTTTGCATTAATATCAAATCTAAAATGTTTGGAGTTCATTATTATAAAACTAAATCTCGTTAAATTTTCATAACTCATAAGAATTAGTGTGCTTAGTATGGCCATCCATAATACAACTCAACCCTTGAATGAATATATTCAAAGTGCCAAATTTCATATGCATAAAATGCTTACTATGATTCATTCCATAGATAAATTTCAAAAATATTTCCAAATTTTATCTCCAAAGTTCACATCGCTTGAATATAAGCTTGCACATGCCCAAACTCCTAAGAAAGCTACTTTAAATTTTATCACTATCTCCCCATTCAAAACCTATGTGTCTCAAAATATTTCATATTCAACATGGTTTAAGAGACAAAAATTACCTATTAACATCAATTCAAAAATTTGGTATAAGCTTAAAACCTCACCAAGTGAAACTATTAGAAACATGCTTCAAAAAAATCGACCATAATACCTCCTATGCATCCTCTATAAATATAAATACTAATGTTCTTATCATATATTTCATGGGAATAACATGGATAGGTGTTGAGATTTGATATGTATAATACAATATTTTATTGATAGTGGATATATTACATTAGATACATCTATTGAAGCACCACCGAATAAAATAAACCTTATAATATTGAGGAAATAATAAAGTTAGGGTTTGATATCCCAAGGTTGAATTACCAAAATAAGATTTACCTATTAAAGTAGTGGTATTTCCATAGTCCATATATTAAGTTTAGATTTTCAGTTTAAAAATTGTGTCAAGAATTTTTAATCAACATTTCAATTTGCATTCCATGAGCCATCATTAGGATGAGAGAATAATAGATAAGATTGTAGACTTATAACTCCTTTATAGATAAAACAATATAGCCTAGTGATATAAGCAAGTCAGGAAAGGTAGAAAAGGTAGGTGTAGTTGAGAAAAAAGAAAGAAATAAATTCATATAAAGATTAAACAATAGTAAATTTATTATTAAAATCCATAAATTTTTTGTAAGGAAATAAAATTTTATTAAAATTTTAAATAAAATTTTATTTCCTTAAAAAAAAATTATGGATTCTAATAATAAATTTAATATTATTTGATCTTTATATGAATTTCTTTCTTTCTTTTTTTCTGAAATACACCTACCTTTTCTACCTTCCTAACTTTCTGACATCATTGGGCCCTATTGATTTATCTATAAAGGGATTTCTAAGTCTACAATCTTAACTATCATTCTCTCATCCTGATGATGGTTCATGGAATGTGAAATGAAACGTTGATTAAAAATTCTTGACACAGTTTTAACCATAAATCCAAACATACTCAAGATTTACCTAATTATTTTTTTCTAATGTAAAGGTGCCTAAGAAGTAATAGTTTAATAAATATAATACTAATGTTATAAATGTGTTTTATAGATTCATAATCACTAATCCTTCTTCAATCTTAGTGCCTTTAATGTTAGCTTTCACATAGAAGGAAATAAATACACATTTTTCATGGTATATAACTCATGTGAAATTAACATATGTAGCATGGAACTTATAAAATATATTGTATATGGCATTGAACACTTGAATAAGACTACTTTATCCAAACCACTAGTAGGATCTATTGAGTGGTACATAGTTATTGGTCTCAAATTGCATTCCACCATATTCTACATTGATCTTACTTTGACCCAATATAATATTGTACTAAGAAACTCATGGATAAGATCAATGGATGAAAAACTTGACAAGAATCATGAGCACATTAAATTTGAACTCTAAGGTAAGACTATTTCCATTTCAAGAGATAAAATATCTCCATATCAATAAAAGCAAGTGGAAACCATTTCATCAACTAGTGCTTAAGCAATTATATCTAATTCTTCTCCACATATGAACATAACTAGGGTGCATGATATTGATGATTATGATGAATATATTGAATACAAAATCAAATAATTCTAAAGTATGATGTGCTCAATTATACATATCCTACTATAATTATATAATATTATTGGAATGACATACCTAAATTATAGGATGAATATGGAAATACACTTATTGATTACAACATATATTATACATGACATACATATGACTATCCCATTGATGGGATAATTAGTTATATTGAACATAATCTATTGTACATACATTCTTATTGATTTCTTTCTTGATCACATTTTCTAGAGCTAACTGATTGTTTTTTCTCTTCTTCTATCTTGAAATACATGTGTATATATGCTTTTGCATTGAACATTCTTCTTTCCATTTACCTTTTAATTATGTATATGCATTCATTGTATTTATCTTATAATGAGACATATTTTATAGAAATTTGATGTTGGTCCACATTTCTTACCACCTATTATTTTCTCACCCCTTAATATTGACTATCTATGCCTGTTATTGTTATGGCCTGCATTGAACTTACATGATCACATACATTCTATGCCTATATATATTTATGACATTCAAATTCACCCTAGTTATTTCACAATGAGGCATGCATCTTCCTATCTCAACATGCTCTTTTAAGACATGATTTTGTGATTCACATATACATTTGGGACATATTATTTTCTTTCACTTCTTTAAGACTAAGTTTCTATTACACTTGGTGCACACTAGGAATTTAAATATGTTATGGATTGTTTGGATCCATTTTATTCTTTTATTTTAAAAGCCTTTATTTTTGGATTTTATTGATTAGATAAATCTGTGTTTAAATTTAAAAAATTTAAGGACAAAAAATATTTAAATATCATAAAAATACAAGACCAAGACCTTTGCATGACGTAGTTTGCTACAATACATGATTAGTTAATGTTATTTACTATATATATGGTGAATTACATTTTTTTTATATGCACATGGCATATATGAGTGTAATTAAATATATGCATGTTACATATGATATGTGAAGATACAAATGCATGGAATTACTTGCACCTAGGGGCATGCCTATGCTAGAAGCATCTTCATACACTTATCAAGTTATATTTTTATATTTTGGTCCATGGATGATAGTATATTTTTACACATTATTTTTTATTCCTCATAATTTATAGAGTGTTATTTACTATAGATATTATTATTTGTTATAATAGTTGATGGCATTAATTGATTGAGTGGACTATCATTTCTTACTTTGTGCATGTGTTCTATTAATGATTATTGCAATGTGTGATCATTGATGTGTGTTATATTTCATGTTATATGAGTGAATTTATTGTATCTTATTATGTCATGTGTTAGTTTTGTTATATGTTATTCTAGTGCATGTCACGGCCATGTTGTGTCCATGTCAATTTAGAGTTAAGTTAGAGTCAAGATGTGTCTTGAGTGTTTATGTGTCATAATCATGATATTTTGAATTTATGTGGTTATATATGACTATTTTTGGGATTGGTGCCATTATTTTTATGACACATAATTATATTGTAAGTGATGCATTGTTTATTTTCATGCATCTACTATGATGCTTATTAATTTGTACCTAATTGATATATCTACCTGACATGACACTTGTATGTAAATTACCTTGGATTACATGTTCCATACATGTTTTAATGATAAAAATATTTGAATGATGACATATATTATCATGTTATTATACATATTTAACATTATTACATATTTGTGTATAACACATTATGTGAATTATCTTTAATTTTAGATTAATGATTCACAATATTCATCCCTCACCTCAAAAAGGGGCATATAGTGGGAATATATTATAGATTAAAGACGTGATAGATAGCTATATACACCACTATTGATATTTGTTAAAACTTGTCTTTCAATTGATCTTTGATCACCTTGTTGTAGTCATAATTCTCAAACAATGTGCTACTGGATATTTTCAAATATTATTTTATCCCCTCATGGGTAGCCTTACCAAGGTGTACCTTTAAAATTTGGTAATCACTAACCTCTTCTTTAAAATTTTTAGGAGGAACAACTAAAACCTTAGCAACATGTCCCCTGCTCATCGATGATTATATGAAAAATCATTTTGGGTTTCTTTAGTGCATGATCAGTAGGTGATATAAGTGTGATAAAGTCAATTTATTTTGCTTAGATAGTTTTCTTCCTTTTCTTGACCACATTTTTAAACTAATCTAGAATATCTAAGTTAGGAGTCTCTTGAACAGATCCTTTATTTGTGTGGTTTTTAAGATCAGTGAAATAAGGAGTTGTCAAGGATTGATTTGATGTAGGTTCTATATCTTCCTTATCCTGCTTGGTAAGTTCATGCTCATATTCCAAAACTAAAGATGAAGGAAGAGTTAAAACTTTTGATAAAGTTTGAGTAGGCAAGATAATTGCTTTGGGAGAAGGTGGAAGAGGTGCACTTTCTAGAGGAATGGATGTGGGAACCACCAAATGAGGATTTTTGACCATGTACTGAAATGTAGTTTTCTTAATTAAGTCCTAATGATGAACCACATTTTAAGATGTGTCTCTTAAAATAATTGATATCAGAAAGGTTCCTTTATCCCCTACAATAGACTTTTTGTTTTTAACTTAAGTGTCTTTTTAGCTTGGTCAACCTATGGGACCTTCACTTAATTCTCTTTTTCTTCTTCAATCCAAATTTGTCTTGCACCAACACTAGAATAAGAACTTATAATTTATTATTTCTATTTTTGTGGTGGTTATTGATCAAGACCTATGTCTACAACTCTCAATGGTGGTAGAAAACCAACATTTTCTACATTAACACATTTTTCTTTAACCCATGAGATAATTTTATCCAACACTATATGTGTCCTATATTTGAATGACATAGAATCAGGCTTACTCTAATAAACCTAAAAAAAATGTCTCAATTTATTGTTTTGGGTGATAAACAAGATCCACCTTATCCTTGTCATCTTCAACATCCTATAAAATATATGAAATGTTGAACTAAATGGTTTATTTTAGGGTGAAGCAAAAATAATATCTAACCCTTACTTCTCTTTCACCATTGTAATCCATCTAATAGCATTAAAAATAGGGGATATGGTGGTATGCAAAGTTGAGATTATTCTTAATCACTCCTATGATTTCAAAGGATGGTCTATTATGAAAAGGTTAGATCCCCACATCAGTTGAATGAATTTTCTTTGCATACTAAATAAAATTATATATCCTAATAATTATTAGGAAATGGACACCCACCTTATGCTTTCTTGATAAGATATTATGATTTTGTAAAAGTTGGTAAACTATCTCCATCAGAGCCCACTATCATCAATGAACTTTAGAAGCATGTAGGGAGCATTATCGAACCCACATACTCTAGTATATGAAAAATTATGAAATTTTGTGAACCAAGCACCCAAAATTGAAATATTAGAAGTGGTAACCAAAAAAATCTTGAACTCTTATAAATCAGGGTCAAAATTTTGAATGACTTAATATGCGATAAAACATCATTAACCCTACAAAAATACTTAGCATTGGCTTCCAATGTGAGCTGAGGGTAAAACTCATAAATCCTTAAATCAAAGGAATTTTTTCCAATATATATTATCATTTGGGTGACTACATAAATAAAATAGGAAGTCATGTATAACTTCCCTATCTACAAAACTTTACATAATTTCTTATGGATTAAAACACTAACAATTTATGCCTAGTTGACATATTGAGCATTATCATGTATAATTAAAATGTACCTATGCATCCATTCTTGTAATAATTTAGTAATGGGGTTCCAAACCACTAGATTCAAGAGTGTGATGAGATCATTAATCTCTAGCTTAAAATCATAGAGTAAATAGTCTTGGGTAACCTGGTGGAATCTATTTTTGACTTTACAAGTTAGTGTTCATTCAATTATTTTTAATAATAAACTTAGTTATTGTCCCAAAAATGTTGAAAAAATTCATGGGATAGATCAACAAATTATTCATGATCAAGTATCTAAAACATTTCTTCAATATGTTCCACATCAAGATGGAGAACATATTCACCTTTTTATTTCTTTACCTCCATAATTACTATGTCATAATGACTTTCCAACGTTTGTACTAACTCGAAACACTAAACTAATGTCAGGAAAGCTACAGTCCGAGGCAGCCCACTGTCATATATACTTTGAATTCAATCATATTTATGATTGACATTGATTATTTACCAAAAGTTAGACAAACTAATATGCCCTAGATCTATGTCAATGACTTTGTCTATACTCAAGTCCAAATTAGATTGGGGGTGACCCATTGGAATTGACATTTCATGTCACATTTATTGTTTGGGATTCATAACATGTGTGTCTAATGGTAATACATCTAATGGATAACAACCTACTGAAGAAGGCAAAACTTGGGGGCTACCAAGTAGGTGTTAGGTTATACAGACTATCAAGTAGGTGGTGGGTTATGTGGGATGCTAGGCAGGGTTTAGAATTTGGTGAGATACTAGTAGTGGGGTAGAGTCTAATGGGATATAAATGAGGCAAATTCTAATGGGTTTTTAGTAGTGAGTTGGAGACTACTAGCTACTAGGCAAAGCTTGGAATCCAGTGAATTGTTGGAAAATAATGAAATTTGAGGGTTGCAGGTAAATGCATGAGTTTTGAAGACTTATGGCAAATAGGTCAAGTCATGTCAGCATAACTAATGAAAGGGAATCAAATATTATTTAATATGAATGACAGGTAAATAAATAAATTACATAACTTTCAATAATAATTAAGTAATGTAAGAAATAAATAAATGACACAATACACAGTTTTAATGTGGGAAAATGTTAATGAGTTAAAACCTACAAAATTTTCTATTATTTGAGAAATATTTACAAACCCAGTAACTCCTCTTCAAATCACTTCTTTGTTTGTAAAAATTCTTCACAAAATAATTGAAAACACATCCACTCAAAATAATTCACAATCTCATGATTTGATTACAAATGTATAATTCTTTTATAAGGTGAGTGAATGGTTGTAACCAATCGATTCACCTTTTTAACTAATAAAATATAAAACCTAAGTTGTATATGTGCATAACAAGTTGCAAATACTTTTTTGCATTAAATAATAAATATATTATTTGTTATTTATTAAATGGAATATTGTGGGCCACAAATGTATCCCAAAAATATTAATGTTCCAACACTCCCCCTTAATGTTTAGTGGGGATACATGCCATAGTCACCTTTTTATACAAAAGGAATTACCATACATAAACCATCCACAATGAGTTTAGGATAGCATGTAATATTTTAAGGATTTATTAAAAACTTTCATCATGTCAATATCACCTTTATATACAAAAGGAATTAGAATCCATAAACCACATAGGGTGATTTAGGTTAGGCTAGCATAATAGTGAGACTACATCCAAAAGTTTATCATGGATAAGCTTATAAAAATTTTAAGCCTTTTATAATATAAGGACCTCCATTATAAAAAAATCTTGATTATTGGGTCCATCGTAGACTCACATAGGATGAAATTTACATAAAAATCACATAGCACAATTTTTTACAATGATTTTATAAGAGAGAATAAGTATAGAGATGAAAATAAATGCGTGGATGTTAGGAGGTAACATTGTCATGCATGCTCCCCCTTAATGTCAACTCTAAGAGGTCTAAAATTATATGAAACTTGTCAAACATGGTACCACCAAGGGGTTTTGTGAAGATATCTATCACTATTTCATCCATAGGATAAAACCAGAGATCAATATCACCATTGAGGACTTTTTATCAGATAAAATACACATAAACTTCAATATGCTTCATTCTTTGGTGTTGAACTAGTTTTTTCACTAGGGCTATAAAAATTTGACTATCACAAAGAAGAATTGTCTTTTGAGAGATAATATGTATTGAGTTCTTCCAACAATCTTACAACCATATAGCTTCTTTGGAAACTTTCATGTGATATCACTTATACCATACTTAAAACATATTCAAAAATAGATTTATGATATCACAATATGTGTAGCATAAGAATAACCAAATATATAAATATAAATAGTGACATATATTTATTTTTGGTACAACACATTTTAAACAATCAATTCATGTTTTAGGCAAACTAGTTCACTTCTTTGATTACTAAGTTAGTGACACACATAAATCATTGTATGCATTTCATTATTGGATGTTTCCAATATTGACATGATGGACATACCATTTTCTCAATGCAATACACATATACAAATTTCACTATTAATATGATATTAACTCAGACAAACATTAAATATCATATTATAAATAACTCTTTTTATAAGATGAATATTATAATTTTGCAAGCTTAATATGTTTTTTTTTCATTTTCCAATGATCTAAAAATGGATATAATATAATATTGGAGTATATAACCTCTAATATATCAAATATGAATAATTTTAGCATGATATTCAATCATACAATCAAACATTTATGAGACCAAAACAATTAATTTCAAACATGTATGAATATAATGCTTAGTAAAGTGAATGATGAGGAGCCAATTAATAATATAAACTCTATTTACACACTTTGAATTTCATAGCATATATTGTATCAAATGAAGCATCTAAGCATGTTAACATGAACTTGCCCCACTTATCAAATGAAATCATCTTAACAATTGAAACATAAAAGATCATTTCTTACTAAGCATGATCTTCTTAACAAATGCAATAACTAAACATGATCATCTTGTTAAATGAAGCTTGATGTTATGTATATAATTCATTTCAATATTTCCCTCACATTTAACTAATGGCTTCAAATAATTAATATCTCTAAGTGTGTTATTAATAATTTTTCCCTTTACAAAATACATAGTTGTTTAAAAGTAGTAGTAGAACCCTTATTTATATGCATACATTTGCTTAAGATAACTCATAGGAATTGAAAATAATTTTAAATTTAATTATTTTAAAAGAAATATAATGTCCATATATTTTCTTCATTTTTTCATCTAAGACTAATATATCTATTACAATATAGTTTTAATTATACTAGCATTTTACAAGAATCAAACTAAATAGTTTTATTAGCTAATACCATTGTATTTGAGACACTATCAATTGAGTTAATATCTTTAAATTAACAACAAAATAGTTTTATTAAACTATTATAATGGCAAACGATATGCCATGAGCATACAAATATTTTGGCATTGATAAATAAATAAATAATATTATCTAAAAATTGAGTTCTTATAACATCTAAGGTTCATCGGATTTAGGTTCAATATTATTTGTACATAACATCACTCAAAGCATGGTTTACATGGTCCATGAAGCTCACCTTCAAGGAATTAAATACAAATATTTTTATAAAACAACTAGTGTTCAAGCTTAGGCCACCCTACACACATAATAAAATTTATTCAATCAGATTCATAAAGTTCAACCCCATATATTTTATAGGTAATTAACCAATAAACCTACTTAGTAAAAAAATACACTTAAAATAATTATTACTATTCGAATATTATAGTATAGCTATAATACTTTTATTAAAAAAATACATAAAACATTTATGTGAAAAAAAATAACCCCCTTTTTATATTCACTGCAAAATTGATTGCAAAAGACTTTACGATATCATAGTAAAAAAAATTATTATAATTAAATATTTTATGATTAGTAAAAATTACCTAGGAAAAATGATGCTAAAAAAGAGGCCAAACTTTTGAAGGCCATAACTTTCGATTTGTAGCTCTGTTTGAGCCCATCTTTATGCCAAAACATTCAACTCAAAAAGTTTAATACGGTTGTAACCCACCCTTCCAATTATGGGATTTTTTTATATTTTTCAAAGGCCAAACATGACCATATAAGGGTCTAAAATTACAATTTAATTTTATTTTTGGTATTTTTCTAAATTTATAGAATATCTATTTTTGTAACCAAACTTGAAATTTAATTGAAATTCGTTCAATAGGTTAATTTTAGTGTTTAGTTTATTTTTAGATATTTTTATATCTATGTATACTTGCATAAGATACTTACTAAAAATAACATATGTTAAAAATAAAAGGTCAAGTTTTATTTATTTTTAGAGTTTTGAATTTTGCATGTCAACTCTAATTCTGAGTTTAGGCTTATTTATGTATGGGTTTTAATTATTTGAATAATTCAATATGAATCAATAGTGTTTATTATTCAAAATATTTGTCTATTGATAATTTTATTATCTTGATAGTATTATGGTTCATTATTTGGTATCAAAGTAAGTTCGAATCTTGGACATGTAAGAGATGGTAAGAGGACAAGGAGGAATCACTTAGATGAACTGTACTATGTAATAGATATAGAGGAAAATAGAATAATTAACTAAGATCATTGCAAATCAAAGACAAAGGAGAGAAGAAGATGATGTAGAATATGACATAGATCATGAAGAAGAAACTCCATAAGAGAAGCAACAAGAATAAATGTCATCAATGGAAGAGAGGATGGTTAGAGATTTAGAAGGAAGGAATGAAGGAATTAAGGTTGAAATTCTAGATTATGGGGGGAGTTTAAAACTAGATGAATTGATAGATTGGATGTGGAGAACTATGAAAGAAGACAAGAAGGTGAAATTGAATATTCATGCAATGATTTGGTGGGATCACCAACAAAAATAAAGATAGAGAAAAGGTCAAGAGAAGATCATCTCATGGAAAAAGATGGAGAAGAAGCTAAGGGATAAATTTATTCTTATGGATTATACACAAACCCTATACATAACTTTTCAAAATCTGAGATAGAAGGATCACAATATATAAGAGTATACAGATGAGTTTGACAAGATTTCCATATGCGTGAAACATGATGAGATAGAGGAGTAGGTGGATAAAAGGTATGAAAATAGTTTGGAGTTTTCTATTCAATATCAATTAAGCATACATAAAATACTTTTCATGGAGGAAGCTTACTAGTTAGCTTTGAAGGTAGAAGAAAAATAAAATAGGTAAAATTTTAGAAGAACATCTATTAGGCCAAGAAGAGGACAATCTACTCTAATAAGGGGATGAAGTGGATTTAATAAAAGTAGAGGTGGGTTTAATACCACTAGAGGAGAATAATCATGTGGTCTAAAAAGACAAGAAGATAATAGACAAGGGTTTTAAAACTAGCAAAGATGAAGAGGATTTTAAAGAGGAAGAAGTTATAATGATAGTAGAGGATGGTTTCTAAATCAATGCATGACTTATGTTTCTTACAGATGTGGAGAAAATATTTGTATAGCATTTGAGTTTCCACTCTACCAAGATCAAGAAAGGAGGTAAGAGGATCACCCAAGAGTGAATTTAGTTAAAGCTAATGTTGGTGCTCAAATTCACATCATGAGTTTTTGCTATTTTGTAAGTTGACATGGGATGTTTAATTTAGATCACAATAGTATTTAGACATTGTAGGGTTTCAAAATATACAATTGAGCATCCTACATGGAAGGATGTAATCCTATGTGGACCTACATGGTATCAAGAGAGACACGTAATGGAAAATTTTAGCCCCATGCTACACATAACTTGCCCATATGGAGGCATGAGGAAATAAAACAAATTTTGAATTTTTGTTTATATAAGATTGTAAGGTGTAATGGCAAAACTCTGAAGTCAATATGCAATTTGACCAAGTGCAATATAGGTCCCAAGGGTCGGGTGGAAGTATAGGAGGCTGAAAGCAATTACAAATGGGGTTTGGGCAATCCACTAGGGATTTCCAAAGGGAAAACACCATATAAAATGCAATTATTAAAATTTCACTTTGCATTCCCATTTTTGGATCCTAAAATATAAAAGAGATAAGTATGGAAGAAATGGGAACTTGAAACACAATTTGTAATAATGCAAATTACAAATTACATTGTTACTTTTAAATCCTTCAAGGCATAGAGAATGGGAAGGAAATTCAATGGGATAAAAAGTACATACCCAACAGGTTGAATGGGTAAACATGCCTACATCTGATCAGATGGCAATGCCATTAGAGTAGCAATTTTAGTAGGATGAGAAACATTACATGTAGAAGTAAAATGCAGGCCACGTGTTTTTGTAAAGTGAAGAGGTAGATGGAATATTTGCATGGAAATAACATAATCCACTTAAATTGAAGTGAGAAGAATTTGACACTAAGGGATAAGTTAATTCATGTTTACCATTTTACCAAGGATGCATCTCAAAATCTAATGGTACAAAACTTTGGAGATCCTTTCATTTTGGTTATTCATGAGGGTGAAACTTTAGTAGGGTGTGATTTCAAATGGAAGAATGATGTTTCAGAATATGTTTCCCAATTAAAATATGAGCCACACTAATTTATATAGATTAATATAAGGTCTCCAGTTTGCATCTTTTATTGTGTAGTGTCATGGTTTAGTTCTTGATCTCCTATTCCTTGGATTGACTCGGACATGTGAAATAGCAAACTCACCATAGATGCTAAATGAATGGTTACTGGGTCAGCACATATCAATATTTAAATCTATTGTTAAGCTTTACAAAAAGTATTCTTCCCTCGTAGATGCTGGTGATGATTATGATGGTCTAGATAGTCCTATATTAGACTCTTATCTAATTAATTAAAGGCATTTACAAGCTGAGTTTGATAACTAAAGTGTCTATGGGTGGTTTATCCAAGGAAGATATTAATGGTATTTTGCAAGAGTACTATAGTGAAAGATTTATATAAAATATGCAAAAGTGATATCTTGTCCCATATGCATATAAATGTTCATGTAGGAGCTTACTTGTTTGCTAGTATTCTGCAACTAATGGGTTGTTCTTTTTCAAAGATTACCTACATAACAAAATAAAATTGGAAGGGGATGATTGTCAATGGTTGTAGGTTGTGTTGGCAATGGAGATTTTCATATGGTGGATGCTTCATATTTGAATGTATTGTGTAAAGAAGGATTGATATGTTGAAACATCATGCAAGGAAAGAGATGAGTTCTTGGAAATATCTTTTATAGGGTATTCTACTGGACTAGGTTGTAGGAATGGATTTAGGGCAAAAAATCAAAAAATTACAAGTTTAAAAAATTACAAATGAGGCCTACAAAGTCCCTAGGAGATCTTAGTGGAAGAAGTAATTTGTAAAATCTAGGTCACCAAAACATAATTGCAACTTGTGGTCAGCTCTCCCAATCCCGCTAGTCAAAGCTTAGATAAAAGTCAACTCAAGAGTAGCTTCAGGGAGATCTTGAGAAGAAATACAATTTTTCAATTTTACACTTGTGCAAATTTAAAATTATAGTTGGGTCTTCCAAAGCCCCAATAAATGCCAGTCAACATGGGGTCCCACTATAATTGGGAACTTTCAAGGCCATTTACAATTTTGTAAATTGCAATTGGAGTTCCCATTTCCCTAAGGAAGCCTTTCAGGGAAACAAGAACTCCAAGTGTAATTTGCGTTTTACATTTTGCAATTTTTCAAATTATAACTTGATCTAGAGTTCCCATTTCCCCAAAGGAAGTCTTTCAAGGAAAGGGTAACTCCAAGCATGATGCCCATGTACATGGTCTACTTACTCATTCCCCACATGTTCTAATAACTATTTATATCAACTTTTAAAATGGGTCTTTGACTATCTTTGAACACCTATATATTTATCATAAAACCCTTATCAGACCAATGACCATACTCTTGAACACTTTATTTTCTTGAAGGTTTGTATCTCTATATTCTAGTCAAAATATACTCTCAATGGTCTTAATAGGGTACTTAGTCCCAAGGCAATAATCTACTTCAAAGGATCCTTTATTTTGAACCATAACAAATAAATACACGTTCTTCATAGATCTATTGAACTCTATTTTAAAAAAACATCATACTATCACATAACCTAATTAGATCCAATAACCAAATCAACATAATTAATTTCTGCTTTTTCAAGCCTTCCTAATAACAATCTATAGGAAACACAAAACTCAATCCTCCATACAATTTAATTCATGTTTTCCAACAAAATTATTCATTCTAATTGTTATCAATTTTAATCAGAATCTCTTTCTACTGCATATGCAAACCTTATGAATAATATTATAAGTCAAATTGTCTTTGACAGATGGTTCTCTTCCTATCCTTCATTGTTCCTCATCCACGTTTCCCATCTAAGCACCAATCTAACATATTGGCAGCTATTATATTTTTTATCAGATACTTCAAATGCTGGGATAATTCTTTTGAATCTCAATAATGGACCACAAAAGAATAATACTACAAAAATGAAAGATCCTCCATCACCTTTACTAAAACAAATTAAAGACAATGAAATAGTGACCTTCACAATCAAGGATTTATAGAGAACTCTCTCAATATAAATATAAGAATTCTCATCATCCTAGCAAATTTCATTCCTTTTTTTTTGAAACTTCACTTTCTTGAGATATTTCACTCATCACCTACAGAAATATAGAATTTAGACACTTATCTCTGAAAATTTTGAACTCTGCTCAACCTTAAGACACATGGATTTGGTCATAACTTAATTCCCCAATTACTCATGAAGTCTTATACTTTTTTCCTGAGTCATTTTGAATTTAAAATCCTTTTATTCATAAAACTCTTATTCGAATGTACTCAAAAATTTATTACAAGTTGAGATCTATTCAATGATTTTTTTAGAGCTCAATAGACTTTTTGAAAATCTAACAATTGTATCTTGGTCTTTAATAAATATTTTCACCTATTCCTATAGTCAAAGGGAATCCATACAAAGAATTTCAAATATAACTAGGCTTCTGTAATCAACTATATATGCATAAATAGAGCATTTTGATGACTTAGAAAGATTTAGTAACAAGGACTACTATTTGAGTGAGAAATCACTATAAAACTACTTTGAATTTATTCATACACAAAGATACTAAGTGAACACAACAAAATCTCAGACCACACACCTTTGCATAAGAAATGACTTTTACAAAACCACTCACACTTTTATTCTAGACTGCAACTCTTCCTTAATATCATAATGATGAAAAATTGATCATTTTATGCTTTTCTTTGACCTTGGATGCCTCTTTATTAGTAGGATCAATTCTTATCAAGTGGTTTAAGGTTTATTCAAACTTATAATTGACCAATCTTTGCATGAGATTATTCCTTAACCGCTTTGACTCAATATCGTAATTTGACTCCATGGACCTATCTAACTGTTACAAATTCATTTTTAGTCCTTATGGATGATTATAATCTCAAAATAGACTTAGAACATTCCTATCTATGTAGGATATGCCTAAAATACCTCTAGGACTCATGGTTTATTATAAATCATACACGAATCTGCATAGTTACATTTGAGAATTGAAATTGATGCCATTTGGAGGGAAACACTCCAAAGTCTATATGACTTAAAATAAGCTCTAAATGCCTCAATAAAGACTTATTAAGACTGAAATGACTTCTAAAGACCTCTAATACAATTGACACCATTGACTAATACCATATGTACATACTTTGAAGGATGCTCATACATCAAACCACTGGGGTAAAAAAGAAAGATAACTCATGAAATATTATTTCTGAGTCCTTGATACTCTGGTCTTCAAATAGCATGTTCCTGGCATGATTATATTTTCTTCAACATTTTTTGACGTGGTCTATCTTCTCCTAGATCCCATGGCTTAATTTTTTGGTGTAGACCTTCTTCAATTAAGTGGTTCACTTCATTGACTTGTTTATGGATCTCCTTCAATGCCTTACCTACCATAAACTCATCCTTGTATACTTATATATTTGAACCATATTTTGGATTTATTTTGAATTTTTCTTCATCATTATACCTTGTATTTTGTTTTCCTACTGCTTGCCTTTATCAAAAATAATGAAAATGCATTTTAACTTCCATGATTTTAACAAAACTTGATACTTGTTCTGATGTTTTCCCCTATCATATGGATAATTCGTTGTCCATCCAACTACAACTGCTAGCTTACCTGATTATTTCCATGTTTGCATATTTTTTATGCTACTCATTCTATATATATTCAACATATTTAACTAAATTTTCAAATGATAATTTACCCATTTGAAAACATTAGTTACCTACTTTTTCCACCGCTTCCATTGTTTGTTTCTCTATAACTTTTCTTGCATATTTCTCAGCAATTCTTCATTTTCTTTCACCTTCATTGTTGTTGTTGCTTTTATCCCTCTTTTACTAAAATCCATTAGTTCTCTACTTTTCATTACTACACCTACTACAAGGTCACAACTTTTTTTTTTCTTTCAAAAAGACTCATTCATACTCACACATTCCCTTAACAAAATTATTTACACAAATATTATACATGTGATGACCAAAATTTCCATATAAATACACATAATAGATTTACCAAATGATGAAAAAACATACCTTGTCTCATCCTGTTGGTATTATCTCCTTGTAACTCCTTATTTTGCATTTCTTTATTTCCTAACTTCAAGCTATTGTTTTCACCTATTTTTGCGCTGAGTCTTTCATCCATGACTTTATCTTCTTTTTCTTTTTCTTGGCTGCTTGTATCCATCCATTCTTCACATTTTTATTCTTCATAAATGTTAAGAATGCATCTATAACTTCTTCTTCATACCTGCTTGAACTCTTCACAACCAGAACTTCTTTGATCTCTTCCTCATGTGCCTCTTGTTTCACCTTTGAAATTGCTAATTCAAGATTCATTAAAATTTATTCAAAATAAAATGCCTCATCTTGGGTACCATATTATTCTTCCTTTGTACCTAAAAATATACATTTAAACAAAAAATTAGAATTAAAACTATGAGGCTTGATTGCTTCTCCTCTGTTTTCATTTTTAGACCGAGTCTCTAACACTTTTATCTATTTTCTCAATTTTTTGATCAAATAATGTATTTTATTTCTATAAGTTGCTTTAATGGCCACCTTTCCTTTTTCTATTTATACTATCAACTTATCACTTCTACTCTCTTGTAGGTACTCCATCATGAGCTGTAACTTCTCTATCCTCTCTTTTAAATCTTGTATTTCACTTGCCCTAATTAACCCTTCCTTCACTGGGTTACTCTTTTCCTTCTAGTTCTCCCTTAGTAGTTTCTCCATATTTTTATACCTTTATATCTCTCTCTCACTTTACCTTTTATCTCAACCAACTCTTTGGTCTCTTGACAAACTCCTCCAAGTCTCACCCAAATCTATTTCACTCTGGTCTTTTGACTTTTCTATCCAAGTCTTCTCTCTTAGATCTACACCTTAAACAACTATTGTGCTCTTCACCACTTGAGCTTCTTTGAGCTCTTCTTTACTGATATTCCTTTGATCTCTTCTTTCTACTTAAGCTTTCTTTGGCTTTTTTTACCTCTTAAGACTTAATGGGTTACAACTAATAGAACCACAACTTCCTACAAGACCCTCAACATTGCAACTTCTTTAACACTGCAACTTGTAAATCTTCTTCAATATAAAATTTTCACAAAATAAAATTCATATAAGCTTCCTACAACATACAATCTTTAGAATTTCAAACAGATCAATAACATACCTTCTCCCATGAGTTGTGATCTATGTTATGTGCTCTTTGTCTCTATACCTTTTTCATCTAAGCTCTAATACCAATTGATGGCCATGAACATGGTCTACTTACTCATTCCACACATGCTCTAATAACTATTTATATCAACTTTCAAAATGGGTCTTTAACTATCCTTGAACACCTCTATATTTATCATTAAAACTCTTATCAGACCAATGACCATACTCTTGAACACTTTATTTTCTTGAAGGTTTGTATCTCTATTTCTAGTTAGAAGATACTCTTAATGGTCTTAACAGGGTTCTTAGTCCCAAGTCAATAATTTAATTCAAAGGATCCTTTCTTTTGAACCATAACAAACAAATACACTTTATTCATAGATATATTGAATTCTATTTTTTTTTAAAACATAATATCACATATCTTGTTTAGACCCAATAACCAGATCAACACAATCAATTTCCACTTTTCCAAGACATCCCAATAATAATCTATAGGAAACACAAAACTCAGTCCTCCATACAATTTAATTTGTGTTCTTCAATGAAATTCTTCATTCTAATTGTCATTAATTTTAATTAGAATCTCCTTCCACTATGTATGTGAACCTTATGAATAATATTAGAAGTCAAATTGTCTTTGACAGATGGTTCTCTTCATATCCTTCATTATTCCTCATCCACATTTCCCATCTAAGTGCCAATCTAACATACTGGTAGCTATTACATTTTTTATCAGTTACTTTAAATGTTGGGATAGTTATTTTGAATATCAATAATGGACCACAAATGAACAATACTACAAAAATGAAAGATCATCCATCACCTTTACTAAAGTAAATTGAATACAATGAAATAGTGACCTTCACAATCAAGGATTTATAGAGAACTCTGTCAATCCAAATCTAAAAATTCTCATCTTCCTAGAAAAGTTCATTCCTTTTTTTTTAGAACTTCACTTTCTTGAGATCTTTCACTGATCACCTATGGAGATATAGAATTCAGACACTTATCTCTATAAATTTTGAACTCTGCTCAACCTTAAGACGCATGGATTTGGTCATAAACTTAAGTCCCTAATTAATCATGAAGTATTATACTTTTTGGCTAAGTCATTTTGAATTTTAAAGCCTTTTTCATGTAAAACTCTTATTCAGACATACTTAGAAATTATTATAGGTTAAGATCTATTCAATGATTTTTTTAGAGATTGATAGACTTTTTGAAAATCTAACAATTGTCTCTTGTTATTTAATAAATCTCTTCACCTATTCCTATAGTCAAAGGGACTCCATACAAAGACTTTCACGTATAACCAGGCTTTTGTAATTGACTATATATGCACAAATAAAGCATTTTTATGACTTAGAAAGATTTAATAACAAGAACTGCTATTAGAGTGAAAAATCACTATAAAAATACTTTGAATTTACTCATACACAAAGAGACTAAGTGAAAATAACAAAATATCAGACCACACACCTTTATTTGCATAAGAAATGACTTTTACAAAACCACTCACACTTTTATTCTAGACTACAACTCTTCATTAATCTCATAATGATGAATAATTGATCATTTTGTGCGTGTCTTTGACCTTAGATGCCTCCTTATCAGGTAGATAGATGCTTATCAAGTGGTTAAAGGTTTCTTAAAACTTAGAATTGACTAATCCTATCATGAGATTCCTCCTTGACCACTTTGACTCAATATAGTAATTCGACTCCATGGACCTATCTAGCTATTACAAATTTATTTTTAATCCTTATGGATGATTATAATCTCAAAATAGACTTAGAACATTCCTATCTATGTAGGATACTTATAAAATACCTCTAGGACTCATGGTTTATTATAAAGCATACACAAATCTACATAGTTACATTTGAGAATTTAAAGTGATGTCATTTGAAGGGAAACACTCCAAAGTCTATATGACTTAAAACAAGCTCTAATGACTCAATAAAGACTTATTGAGATTGAAATGACTTCGAAAGACCTCTAAGACAATTGAAACTATTAACTAATACCATATGTACATACTTTGCTTTGATGCTTGATGCTCCTGCATCAAAGAGAAATTAGTAATCATGTAAATTTGCAAATTTAATATTGTAGCTGGAGTTCCCATTTCCATAAGGGAAATTTCCTGGGGGACTACAATTGTGAATTGCAATTTGTCAATTTATAATTTGAAATTCTATAATTTTTAAATTGTAAAACTACTATTGATCTCTAGATTTCCATAATACAAGGAATTGTAAAATTAAAAATGGGACCCATATTTCCTTAAAATAAGTAAATTTACACATTTGTAAAAGTGACCATAATTTCCCCAAAAGGTCAAAAAGAGAAAAGTAATGCATTTATGCATTAAAAAATGTGGAGGTAACCCTAAAAATCAAAATTGAAAAAAGTAAATGTGAAAAAAGCAAAATGTGAAAAGGCAAGTTGAAGCCAAAATGTAAAAAGGTAAAATAACCTAAGTTTTGCATTTTCATTTTCTTTTCTTGTTCAAACACTTCATAGGAGAAATTTTGCAGGTCTAAAAATTCAACATGAACCACTCTAAAGAAGATTTATTAAGCAACCATGGGTATAATGTGTTCAAAATCCATCATTACAAGAGTAGGGTTATTCATTGGCATGCATATGAGGAAGGGACATTGTCAAGAAAGTTCTAGCTATGCAAACAAGTGGTCAAAGGCATCTCTAGACAATTTCACAAGATGAAAAAAGATTTTGTTTAGTCTCTAAGGTGAATATTCTCCTTCCATCTCATGTAAAATGGATTTCCAATCAATAAACCAAAGGGTTTGTTGTAAATATTCATCATTGCTTATAGAGGCAATTAGAACAATTTTTTTCGTATAAATGGATGAAGATTCTAGGCATGGCAAGGAAAATTTTCTAGCTGGGAACATCTTGGTGGAACTTGAAGGTTTATTTTACAAATTTTCAATATTAGAAATTGCAACCCACATTCCTGGATTTGTAAAGTGGTAAAAATGTATAAATATAGGGCTTGTCCTCTATTTTAGGTTGTTTTTGTTGGTCTTTGTTTTTATCTCTAAATATAGGCTCTTCTAAATTTTGGGATCACTGATGTGTGTAGATTTTATCTCTCTTACTAGGGTGGTCATAGTTGTATAACCATTAGCAAGCTCTAAGAGCATGTTTATATGAATCCCCTATCCAATATGGAGAAAATCCACCATGCATGTCCCCATGGAAGCATTTTGAAACATTGATGTAACTAAGATTTTCTTTCAAGATAATGGAAAATACTTGTGGTTCTTACTTTTTCTTATTGCTAAAATATAGTGATATGTTTTACAAGTTCATCTGATTGGATATCTAGCTTTATGCTCATTACTGGTTATCATTTTGGGATTAGATCTAGATTATAAATCCTTTTCTGCATAGTGATTTGGAAATATGTTGTTGAATACCTCTAAGGGCACCTTGGGTTTATGGCTTCAATAAGAAAATGTATTTGAGATTTTAATTGTAGTGTATGCTCTAGGGTTTCAAGAATTATTTGGATATTTGCATTTTATTGGCACCAATAAATGCAAATCACTCATGGTAGTTCCCATAGCTTGTATTTCCATTTTTCTACATCTTTTAAGTAACTAATGTCATGAATATTGAAAGAATCCTTATTATTTGAAAACCATCAACACACCACCCCCTTTTTATTAATATCAACTTGTCCTACCTATCCTACCCTATAAATAATATAGCTATTATATATTTTAAGTATTATTTTCTTGGAATTTCATGAACATTACATGCTAAAAATGTGTCTACTTTTTGTGCCTTTAAGCTTAGCATTGCAGTCTTCCATTCAGCCCTTTGTTGTTGAAAAATTATTTTGAATGAAGGTTGAAATGACACCCATATCTATCTTAAGTATCTTGTATATGACTTAGTGCATTTGTGCATCCCATTTAATTACCCTTCTCAAATGGAGTGTGAAATTTGGTTATGCCTTAGTTAGATTTGTTATTTACCCCAATAATCCCCATGGAGATTGAATTGAATAATCCCTCCATGTGAGCAGGCTACCCCATATGTCCTCTCACCTTGGTTAGGCATAGCCAAAATTAAAAGGGATCTAATCATACCCTTTATCACTACCTCTCAATCATTTTATACGTCTGGTCCATTCTTGATGCCCAACCCTTCTCTAGCTATAATGACATATCAGTGGGTTTTCATCTTTTTTTGCCATTTTCCTCAAGTGTTCAAGGTTGAGAAAAAGAGGTGTACAACTAGGAAAAAATAATTCATTGGTGTTATTACTAGGGATTAATTTAAAATCTTTGTTACCTATGTTTATAAATACTTTTGCAAAGAGTTGTTATAAATTTAGGTTTGAAAATGTTCTCTACCAATATTTGATGCAAGTAATCTTAGTTGTATTTTTAGATAATAGTATTCATATTATTTCATGAGTTTGAAAGTTGAAGTTATTTGAGTTGATCTGACTATCTTTGACATTGAGGCCATAACACTCCACTGGGGATGTGCTAGGAATTGAGAGATTTGATAAATTGACATCTTTTATTTTGTTACAAAGAACTATAAATTTGTCATGTTTTGAGGTGGTTTCCCCTTTTGAATATAAATCTAAAATTTTTAGTGTCCTTGATTTCAAACATCATCACTAATTTAAGCAAGATATGGTTTTGGTATGTATCATTACAGGTCTATAAAATGGTTATATTCTAGAAGTTTGCTTCTATTTATGACTCCAAAACATCATCTAGTTTGAAAGAAAGACTAGTGCCCACTTCAAATATCTTTAGCTTTGATAGTTCTTTTGCTTACAAATATGAAAGGACTAAGATCATCCTTCAAAGGTGACTTGTCAAAACAATTTGTCTTGCCCTTAAGTGTTCATCAAAGAAGGAGACAATTTTGAAGGCTAATTGAAGATCAAAGTGCAATTGTTAAAGACTATTTGGGTTATCAAAATTCTAGTAATCATGAACTTTTGTTTTTTGAAATTCTTGTTATTAAGGATTGTCATAGTTATTCTAATTATTCTAAATCATACAACACCATTTATTATCTAGCTCCTTCTCAACTAGTTGAATCCCCTCCTACATTTGATCTAGCAAGTCTACCTCATTCACCCCCTCCTAACCCTTTACCATTTGTTCTTGAACCTCCCATTGAACCATTCATGAGGAATAGGTACCAAGATGAGAATGAGCATCCTAAATTTTGAATTCATAGATTTAGACCTATAAACTTTGATGAAATTGAAGGCTATCCCAATGAAGCCCTAATTATTTAAGGAACTACTTTCCCAAATTTTAAGGCAATAATGTAGTGAGTGGTGATCAACACTTGAGGGCTTTTCACATTGTTTTTGAAGATTATGAGGTTGAGTATGAGGATGTGTGCATTAATTTATTTATGTACAAAACTGAAACAAGATGATAGTGAATGGTTTAATTCACTTCCTCATGGATGCATTGATTCATGGGAAGAAATGAAGAATGTTTTTAAGATTTAGTGTGGTAATAGAATTGATCCCAAGTTTTTTGGCTAAGTTTTAAAACATCAAAAAGAACCCTAATGAGTGTGTGCATTACTTCAATACATGATTCAATAAGACCATGATGCAACTACTTAAAAACATCAGGGCTTGTGACACAACATGTTTGATAAATTATTGTGATGCCTTTGATAATAAGGTTATATACTACTTGAGGGACAAGGCTCCTGTGAACCTATGATTAGCCTTCAATGTGGCCATCCAAATTGAAAACAACATAAAGGTTATGGTAAATCCCTTAAACAAGTAGACTGATGTAAAGCTAGTTAATCCAAAAAAAACACAGTCCAGTAAGACAACCAACCTTGAGGATACTGTTAATACTTTGGCTACTGCTATCAAAGAGATATCATACCAACTAGCTCAAGCTAAGAAAGGGCTACCTCATAGGCTTTTGAGTTAGGTAAGATCCATGAATTCAAATCAAGCATAAGGAAGGCTTGATTTCTATAATAGAGATAATGATATATGGAAGAGGCCTACACATGATGATATAAATAAAAATAGAGGGGATAGAAAGGAAGTGTCTAATCTATTAAATGCTAAGGTGAATGTAGTAAATTATTATTTTGACATTGATTGGTGTGATAAATGCTTCTTTCCACATCTTTCATGTGATACTGATCAACCAAGTGATGAAGATGCGGATGATCTTGAGTCTAATTTTGATGATGATGATATTTTGATGTTCAATTATCAAGGCTCTCAATGTAAGTTTTTGGCCTCCATGAAATTGATGAGTGATACTATTGTTAATTAGTTTTGGAGTGTGGTCAAGAAGGTATGTGTCCCAACTTCTAAGTTTGCTTATGATTTTTATTTAACACAAGCATATGTGTTACCTAATCATGATGTAGTTGAAGATCTGAAACATCCTCAAAATAATGTGTTGTACACAGATGTGGAATTGGGTAGCTTCATTTAGAATAGTGATTCTTGATGTTGAGTTTGATAATAAAAGTGTTATTGTTTGGAAAATGTCATTCAATGGAGTTGGGGTTATCTTTTATTCCCTTGAGGATGGATATTTTAATTTTTATTTTAAGTAGTACTTTGAGTGCATGAATGAAATTATTAATAATGAGGTACTCTTTCTTGGTACTTACCTAATTACATCCAAGAAATGAGCTTATTTACAACTACTAAAAAGGTACCAAGATCTTTTGGCTTGGTCTTATCTAGATTTGAGATCATACAAGGAGGATTTGTTTAGAAGTGTCATACCATTATAGCCTAGCATCAATACCTTCAAGAAAGTGCATAGATTGGTTTACTTCATTTTTGCCATCAAGCTGCTAGAAAAGTTCATTAAATTATGGGATGATGAGATTCTAGAGTCGCTAGTTAATCATAAACATCTAAAACATTTACTCAACTAAGCTCATGACTATGTACAATATTATATAGTGTATAGTCTTTTTGCTTTCTATTTCATTGATTTGTTTCCCCTCTTCTTTAGGCCTTATTTGTACATCTCCTTTCATGTTTTTTTATCATATGTTCATTTTCAAATCCTCTTGATATATTTTTATCAATCTACCTTGTTTTGTTGATCTTCCATGGGTGTTTACTAATAATTATTGAATTTTTGACTCTATGTCCCAATGGATTGGGCCCTGGTCTTATGTTTTAGGATTATTTACACACTCATAGAGGATGTATATCCCCAAGTGAGAGCCAGTATTGGTGCTCAAATTCACACCATGAGTTTTTTCTATTTTGTAAGATGACATGGGATGTCAAATTTAGAACACATCAATATTTAAACATAGCAGGGTTTCAAAATATACAGTTGAGCATTCTATGTGGAAGGATGTTATCCCATGTGGACCTACACAACATCAAGAGAAACACTCAATGAAAATTTTTAGACCCATGCTACACACAGCCTGCCCACATGGAGACATGAGGAAATAAAACAAATTTTGAATTATTTTTACATAAAACCACATGGTGGATTTATAGAACTCTAAAGTCAATATTTAGTTTGACCAAGTGCAAAATAGGTCCTAAGGATCTGACCAAAGTATAGGAGGCTAAAATCAAGTACAAATTTCACTTTGTATTCCCATCCCCAGATCTTGAAATGTAAAAGAGATAAGCATCACAAAAATGGGAACTTGAAATGAAATTTACAATAATACAAATTACAAATTACATTGGCACTTTTGGATCCTACAAGGCATAGAGAATGGGAAAGAAATTCAATGGGATAGAAGATACATGCCCAATTGGTTGAATGGGAAAGCATGACTATAGTTGGTCAGATGGCAATGCCATTAGGAGTACCAATTATAGTAAGATGATAAATATTGCACATAGAAGTAAAATTCATGCCATGTTGTGTTTTTTGTATAGTGGTGAGGTAGATAGAACATTTACATGGAAAGAACATAGTCCACTTAAATTTAAGGTGAGAAGAATCTGACACTAAGGAATAAGTTAATTCATGTTTACCATTTTACCAAGGATACATCTCAAAATTGAATGGTACAAAACTTTGGAGATCCTTTCTTTTTGGTTATTCATGAGGGTGAAACTTTAATAGGGTGTGATTTCAAATGGAAGAATGGTTTTTGAGAATACATTTCCCAATAAAAATATGAACCACATAAATTCATATAGCTTAATACAAAGCCTCCAATTTGCATCTTTTGTTTTGTAATATCATGGTTCGATTCTTGATCTCTTGGTCCTTAGCTTAACTCAGGCATGTGAAATAGAAAAATCATCATAGATGCTAAAGGAATGGTTATTGAGCTAGCATATATTAGTATTTAAGTCTATTGTTAAGCTTTATTAAGAATTCTTCCCTCATGGATGTTGGTGATGATTATGATGGTCTAGAGAATCCTCTATTATACTCTTGACTGATTAAGTATAGGCATTTACAAGATGAGTTTGATAACTGAAGTGTTTATGGGTAGTTTATCTAGGGAAGAGATTAATGGTATTTTTCAATAGCACTTAGTGAAAGCTTTCTCTAAAATATTTAAAAGTGATATGACATACCATATGCATACAAATTTTCATGCAATTACTTATTTACTTGTTAGTATTATACAACTAATGGGTTGTTCTTTGTCAATGATTGCATGCATAAGAAAA
This sequence comes from Torreya grandis, assembly GCA_037957365.1. NCBI lineage: Eukaryota > Viridiplantae > Streptophyta > Pinopsida > Cupressales > Taxaceae > Torreya > Torreya grandis. The sequence continues at coordinate 1,259,361 of JARHVA010004897.1, read as the reverse complement.
GAAAATTGAAAGGGGATGATTGTCATTAGATGCAGGTTGTGTTGGTCTTCCTAGTGTAATCTAGGTTTTTTAGACTACTTTATTTGAGAAGTAATCAACTTTTGAGAACCTAAGTAGTGTTTTTCCAAAACCCTAGATTGGTCTACAAAGAGGAATTCAAGTTTCTTAGACTGCTTTAATTTTTAAGTATTCAGCATTTGAGAACCCAAGTAGAGTTGTTCCTAAACCTTAGATTGGTCTACTATGAGTAATTTGGGTTTCTTGGACTACTTTACTCGATAAGTAATTACCCTTCACAAACCTGAGTAAAGTACTTCATCAGACCCAAGTTGGTCTATAGGCAAGTAACCTAGGTTTTTGAACCATGATTACTTAATTTATCAAATTGAAATTAAAGTAATTTATAAAACCTAATTTGGTCTGTAGGTAAGTAATCAGACTTATCAAATAACTTAACTTGAAAAAAGTGAAGTTACTCACCAATGGAAGTCCGAGTTGGTCTGCTAGCTAAGTAACAACCCTTCAAAGTTTTAGATTGGTTAAAAGACTCTCTAAAGCATGCAACTTGAAGTTTATCAACTACTGAGCCAAAGTAATGACCTCCTACAAATCTAAGAAGCACAGAGGTTTGACAACATACAAATTGAAGCAAGCCAAAAATGTTTAAAATACTTTAGCTATGAAAAATCTTAAAGAGACCCATTTGTGATTTTGACCCAAGGAAGAAAACCTAGAAGGCATTTTTGCATAGTAACATAGGACATACAATTTTTTTTTTGAAAATGAAAAATGGGGTCTTTGGATGTGAAAAAAGGAAAACAAAATGACTATTTTAGAACTAGATCAAGTTTACAATCAACCCTAAGGTTTTGGCACCTTTTAAAAATAATGGCACAGTTGGTTTTGAGATCTGAAGTTCTAGTAGAAAGATTTGCATGAATTATTTAAGGAATCCCACCAAACCCTTCTTTTTTATTGGAATAATAAATCTAACAAGATTTCACCACAAAGATTGTTGCAATACTAGAAAAAATGACTCTGATACTATGTTGGATTGGCTACGATCTTGGATTCTTATACAGAAGATTGAGCAAATCTATATATGTAGCAATGAAATCATAGATAAATTATAGAAGAAGAAGCTTGTCTTCACACAATAATATTTCAAAATGCGACTGCTTGCATAAAATTGCATTAACCTGTCTTTCTTGTCTAACCTTCTAAAAAGGAAAAATAAGGTACATATAGAGAAAAATAGGGTAACATGAGGAAGCCTCTAATTTTCTTAATTAGATAATTATATTAGAAATGTAATTAGCCTATATGACCCTTTTATATATAACCTAAGGAAGTTTAATTTACATAGAATGGCCATAAGGCCATGTAGGCAAAACCCAATGGGAAAAAGCACTACACTAATAACAACTTAAGAATTGTATTTTGAAAGACACTCATATTGAGTTATTCCAACAATCTTCACAACTAAATATATTATTTATAAAAAAAAATGTACCATGCTTAAAACATATCTAAAAATAGATTTATGATGTCACAACATAGTTAGGATGTCAATAACAAGATACAAAAATATGAAAGATAATATATGTTTATCTGTGGTACAAGTATTTTAAACAATCAAGTCATATTTTAGGCAAACCAATTCACTACTTTGATTACCAAGTTAGTGACACATAAATCATTGTATGTGATTCATTATTGGACATCTCAATATTGATAAGTGGGCGCCCCTAATTCTCATTGTGATGCATATATAAATTTTTTACAATTAATCTAATATTAAGTTAGCCAAACATTAGATATCTTATTACAAATAACTTTTTTATAAAACAAATATTAAAATTTTGCAAGTTTAATATGTTATTTTTCATTTCTCAATTATATATAAATGGATCTAATAGAATATTGGGGTATGTAACCTCTTATATATCAAAGCTGGATAATTTTAGCGTGATATGTCATCCAATCAAATAGTTATAAGACTAAAAAAATTAATTTCAGACATGTATGAATATAATTCTTAGTAAATGAATGATGAGGACCCAATTAATAATATAAACTCCATTTACACTTTGTATTTCATAACATATTTTTTTTAGTCAAATGAAGCATCTAAGCAAGCTAGCATGAACTTTCCTTACTTATCAAATAAAAACATCTTAACAATTAAAATACAAAATATTATTTCTTATTGGGCATGATCTTCTTATCAAATGTAATAACTAAACATGATCATCTTGTAAAATGAAATATGATGTTATGTATATAATTCATTTTGGTCTTTCTCACAAATTTAACTAATGCCTTCACATTATTAACATCTCTAAATGTGGTTTGAATAGTTTTTCTCTTTACAAATTACATAGTTTTTGGAAAGTAATAGAACCCTTATTTATGTGCATAGATTTCCTTAAACTAACTCATATGAATTGAAAATAATTATAAATATAATCATTTTGAAATAAACATAATGTCCATATATCTATTAAAATATAATTATAATTAATATTTTATAAAAATCAAACTAAATAGTTTTACTAATTAATACCATTGTAGTTGAGACATTATAAATTAAGTTAATATATTTAAAATAACAATAAAATAATTTTATTAAACTATTATAATAGAAAATGATATGCCATGAACATATATTTAAATAATGCCTTCAAATTATTTACTCTCTAATAAATGTGTTTTGAATAGTTTTTCCCTTTACAAACTACATAGTTTTTCTAAAATAATAGAACCCTTATTTATATGCATAGTTTTCCTTAAGCTAACTCATATGAATTGAAAATAATTATAAATGTAATTATTTTAAAAGAAATATAATTTCCATATAATTTATTTGCTTTCTTATCTAAGACCACTATATCTATTATAATATAATTGTAATTAACGTTTTGTAAGAATAAAACTAAATAGTTTTACTATCAAATATCATTGTGGTTGAGACACTATTAATCAAGTTGGTATATTTAAAGTAATAACAAAATAGTTTTATTAAACTATTATAATAGAAAATGATATTCTATAAACATATATGTATTTTGATGTAGAAAAATAAATAAATAAAATTATCCAAAAATTAAGGCTCATAGGGTTTAGGTTCAATATTATTTGTGCATTACATCACCCAAAACATGGTTTACATGTCCCATGATGTTCACCTTCCAAGAATTAGATAAATATTTTCATTAAAAAAATTAGTTTAATATAACACTAAAATGCCTTATACACCTTCAAACTTAAGCCACCCTATACATATAATACAATATTCATAAAGTTTTAACAAAATGGATTGTATGGGTAATTAACCACTAAACTTATTTAGTATAAAATATATATAACATGATTAGTATTATAATGAAATATTTTAAGATTAATAAAAAATGTCCTAAAAACCTTTAACATAAATTACTCAAAAGATTTTTTTTAAAGTAAACTTATCATAAAATAGTAAAATGAATTACTATAATAAATTGAATTTAGGGTAACTAAATATTTTAATGTCAATAAAAAATTATCCAAGAAGACCTTTAACATAAATTACTCAAAAGATTACCTTCTTTTTAAGTGAACTTATCATAAAATAGTAAAATAATTTTACTATAATAAAAAGAAATTTAGGGTAATAAATATTTTAAGGTAAATAAAAAATTATCATAAAACTTTTTTCCAATAAACTACTCAAAATAATATTTTATTTTTAAGTAAATTTATTATAAAATAATAAAATAAAATTACTATAACTAAAATAAATTTATGGTAACTAAATATTTTAAAGTTAATAAAAAATTTTAAAATAAAATTACTAAAATAAATTTTTAGGATTTGTTTATAAAATTAAATGAATGCTAAATAATTTTTATAACCCAAACCCTTTTTTTATTATATATATAAATATTGTATTATGACTATATATATATATATATATATATATATATATATATATATATATATATATATATTATTGAAATATTTAATAAAATAAATATTATTTTATATACTATAATTTAAATTTATATATAATATAATATAATATATATTATGCTTGTAATATTTTTTATTATTAAATCTTTAACATAAAAATGTTTTTGAACTATTTTAAAAATATTTGTCACATTTTTATATTTATTTATATATAAAATAAAAAATTTCAAATTATCTATACAATTTATCTAACTAAAAATCTTGTAAATTTACCTACATACAATGATCAAACAATTGTGGCTCTAGTGACATGTCAAACAAACAATAATCAGGTTCTAGTGACATGTCAGACAAATAATAATCAAATAATTGTGGCTTTAGTAATATATTAGAATATCCAGCCAGAAGAGAATCATATATTATTTAATATAAATTATAGATAAATAAATGCATTAATTTAATTACATAAGAGTCAAATATTGTTTAACCAATTCACCTTCAAATATAAAACATAATTTTTATATGTGCATAACAAGTTTTGAATACTTTGTTGTATTAAATAATAAATATATTACTTTTTATTTTTTAAATAAAATAATGTGAGCTACAAAAGTATCCCATAAATATTAATGTTATAACACTCCTCCCAAATGTTTAGTGGGGATATATGTCATAATCACCTTTATATACGAAATAAATTATCATCCATAAACAATCCACGATGAGTGATTTAGGCTAGCCCAATAGTGGGAATATATCTAATAGTTTCTCATGGATAAGTTTACAAGTATTTGAAACCTTTTATAATATAAGGACCTCCATTACAAAAAACTATTTATTACTAGGTACATTGTAAACTCACATAGAGTTGAATTTACACAGGGTGAATTTTTACATTGATTTTACAATAGATAATAAGTGTAGAGATGAAAATAAACACATGGTAATTACGAGGTGACATTTTCATGCAAAATCCCCCTTAATAACAAATCTAATAGGTTTAACATTATATGAAACTTGTCAAACTTGGTAGAAACAAATGATTTTGTGAAGATATCTATCATTGTTTCAGTCCAATAGATTTTATGGGTAGTTAAACACTATTCCTACTTGGTTAAAAAAGGCATCTACCATTATTATATTATTATTCTAATATTCTAATATAGCTATAATACTTTTATAGAAAAATACTTAAAATAAATTATATAATAAATAAGCCCCTTTTTATTATTCACTATAAAATTGCTTGTAAAAACCTTTAATTCTTTATTTTATATATATATATATATATATATATATATATATATATATATATATATATATATATATATATATATATAGAAAGGTGTTGGGATCATTCAATGATCCAAAGTATTGTTAGTTTGTTTATTTTTAGCTGTACGGGTTATTTTCTCATTAGTTAGTTTTCTAACCAACTTCTTCTTCATTCACAAGATTTTATAGTTTGTTTTTGTATAGAAATAAATATAAGGTTTAACATTGCGGATATTTTACAAAATTATTACTCATGTTCCTAGTTACTATCAATGGTATTAGAGCTTCGGTTCATAATGGAGGAGAAGATGTTCAATGAATTCCTATGAAGATTAGTAGGGTATAAACTAGAAGGAACCATCATCCAGGAGGATGTTGTTGCAAAAAATAAGGGACCATGAAGGAGAAAACATGATTTAGTTTGCACAATTCATATAAATTATGATTTTCCCATAGAAATCATAATTCTATTTTTTCAAATCAAAGATCAAATCGATTACCATTTGGTGATGGTGTAGACTAGGTAGGAAAAAAATGACATTAAAGTTGTGGATGCACGATACTTGAGGAAGACACAAAAGTTGCAATGATTTACAGAGGCTAAATTTAAGCACTAGGGCATGAAGGAAGAATAATTTTTATCCCACCATTATCACACATCATAATGAGAGGAGAGAATTGAAGAACATGAAGGAAGAATAATTTCCAAATGCAAATATTAATTACCCTATAGAGTATGTGCATACCGGTCCAAGAATAATAATGGTACAACCCTATATAGAAATGGAAATCAACAAATAATAGTAAGATTTTGAATTAGGTTTTTAAAAAAAAGTTCCTTATTTTTGCATTAGAATGTGGGCCCTACAAAAAGACAGTTAGTCATTCTTATTTTAATTATTTTTCTAAGATAAATACATTTTTACAAGGAAAAGTAATTGTTTTTTTTTTATATATAGAAAAGGCAATCAGGGTTAAACATAAACATCTCTCCTAAAATCTTGTAAATCCTCTTAGAGCAGTTTAAAGTTTTGAAAGTAGGAAGTCTAGGTTGGTATAATTTTGTTGTCAATTTTTTTTTTGACATTATTTTGTTGTAAAGGAGTTATAAGGATAAAATGAGTCTTTTAATGAAAAAGGTGATATAAGGGTGTAAAAGGAGTTATAAGGAGTAATTTTTTGACTAGTATTTGAATCTTTTGTAATCAGAATCTATCTAGTGGGTTAAGGCCAAACCTTGATAATTTTCCTTGGATTAATAACATCATGGCAACATTTTCAAGTTTGATCTCTGAAAATGGATTTCTAATACCAAAAAACTATAAGGAATGGTCGATGAACATGGAAAATACACTCATTTTTAATGATTTGTGGGAAATAACTAAAAATAAAATCACACCACCAACTAAAGACACAAAATTTCTTGAATTCCAAAAGTGTGATAAATGAGCTCTTGCTCTGCTAAAATCATCTTGTACTACACAAGTGATTATACATATTGAATCTATTAAGTCTAGAATGTGGAAAGCATGGAAAACATTATGGGATTTATATGACAAATAACCTACATACAAAAATATTGACCTTCTTATGTAGCTTTTGAATAATAAACTTGTAGATGATGAAGATATCTCTTAATATCTTTCATGCATGAAAACTCTAAAACAAGAGTATTGCAATACAAGGAGCAAAATTTATAATGAAATGTTGATTTATATTACATTGAATGGGATTAATTTTACATACACCATTTTTTTAAAAATGCTACAGCTTAGTGATAAGCTTAACGATGCCACTTTTGACTCTATTTGTGAGTTATTAACTCAACATGAGAGATAGTTTGCAAGGAAGAAGAGTACACCTATTGAAGAGGATCACTATATAAAAAATAGGTCCCATCATAGATATCATCATCATGTATAATGATAGTTTCAAAAACACTCTTTGAGTCATTCTCCAAGGCACTCTCCACACCATTCTAAATGGTCTTCACAACATTCACATCAACACTCTCCAAGGCCTTCTAAATGCAAGCATCACCATAAGCACTCTTCTCATAGTTATTATATTGATTCAGGTTCTTTTAGATCTCACAAACACAATAAAGAACCCATATGTTTCAAATGTGGTGCTATTGGACATCTTGTAGTTGTATGTCCTTCTCGATGACCTCATTCTCAAGGCAAAATGAAAGCTAAAGCAAATTATTTGGATCATTCTAGTGGTAGATATTTTGGTTACTCCATTTATTCAAGATATTCTGGCACTTCACCTAATTAGGATATATCCCTCATGGCTGAGGTCTATGGACCCGATGGACTTGATAACATATTTTGGGTGATCAATAACTAGAGGTTAGAGGATCCATGGAGATTAGAGGATAATTTACCTTCTCTAGTTTGTTATTCACTCAGAGTATGGGTTTACTACTAAAATAGTAATTTTGGCTTGTGTTCTTGCTTTTAGTTTCATTTTTAGCTTTCTATATATGATATTCATGACATAGAGTAGGTAGTGTTTGTTTTATTTTATTTTTCTCGCTGCACAACCTCTCACCTCCCATCTAATAGGGGGAGTAGATATTAAATTTATTGGGATTTTATCAATCATCAATGATAGTACAAGTTGACAGGGGTTTCTATCAATTTTAGTGTTGAGTAAAGGTTTTCAATAGCTGTTAGACATCTAGGAAATGTGCCATACATGGTACTAGTTTGTCACTTGGATGGGTTCCTGTGTGAGACCTTATGTGAATCAATGTAGTTAGAAAGGATTTGATCAGGTTCTACTATAGTATGGTATGATGATCATAAGGGATGAACATGCATTAATTGTGTTCATCAACCTTTTTTACCATAACTTGCTAGGTAGGGTTTTGTATGGAGTGGCATCGGTTTTGATCAGTACCAAGAGGCATAATACACCACTTGTACTTGCATTCAAGTTTCCTTTGATGACTTCAAAGTCATTGCTCCATTTCTTTCATCAACCCTTTGGACCAAGGGGGAGTTTATTGGGATCATTCAATGATAAAAAGTATTGTTAGTTTTGTTTATTTTTAGCTATATGGGTTATTTCCTTGTTAGTTTTTATAACCAACTTCTTCTTTATTCTAAAGATTTTATAGTTTGCTTTTGTATATAAATAAATATAAGGTTTTACATTGCATATATTTTAAAGAATTATTACTCTTGTTCTTATTTACTATCAAATTGAACAAAGTGGGCCAAAAATTTATGCAATAAATATTTATTTTAACAAGTCTATCAAGTGCTTAGGTAAGTCACAAAGTTTGAAAATCCATTTGTGTTAAACAGGTTTTTATGAAATATTAGTTGGATATAAAATTCAAAAATATTGGGGAACACGTCTAAAAATACCATAAAAATCCAATTGTGAAGATAAAAACATCATCGACATTGAAAACACTAAAAACAAAAATAATCTCTACAAGATATGTGACCTAAACCTACAAAATATTGGAATGCAATGAAAGTGAAGGTTTGAGTAGCTATTGAGCAGGAGATCAAGAGTCTAGAAGGTAAATGAGGTGAAGTGGTGGGAAAATGGGGGAGAATGATTAAATATTGGAGGTCAAAAACATTAATGCATGTAATAAATGACTATATTAATGGCATTAACATCTACCATGTAGCTATTTGGTTTCAATGGTTGTCAGGTAACTATTAGGTTCTGATAGGTGCTAGATAGTTATGAAGTTTTGATGAGTGCTAGGTAATTGTCTAGTTTTGATGGATTCTTAGACAATCAACTATGTGTTTTGACTTATCTGAAAAAAATTTACTTTTATGACTCTCATTTTGAATCAACTTGATTACAAAGATTCATACTTGGGGTATCCAAATTTTCACCTAGATTTAAATTTGGGGACAACAACTAGCTTTGACTGAGGACTTGGATTTGTAAAATATAAAGTATGAATTTCTAAATTTTAGGTTACGTTGATCAATGTTTAAGTCCATTGGGTTATGGAGTCTTTGTTACACTCAACAATAATTTTCATATTAAGATATTTAAAAACTATGGGAAAGAGAGAGAAAACTATAAATAAAACCAAAACCAAAACCAAAATGAAAGAACAAATAGAATAAAAAAGGGGGAAACATAACCAAAATCCTAGACTCATCCATGTACATGGTTAGTGACAACCAACCACTATTGCTTGAAAATATTTAGATATTACCTATTATAAGGAAGCAAGAGATGAGTTATATCTAGATAATACATGTTATCCCTGCCAAAGTGTCATATTTTCAAAGGACCTTTCCATAAGGAATTAAAATTTCCATGGCTGCCCTTGGGCTCCTTTATTTTATCGCAGAGGAGGATGAAATCACCAATCTAGAAATCCATTTTATTATCTTTGTTGTCAAAAAACATTTTACCTTTCTCTAATATTATGTAATCCAAAAAACTACTTCAACGTTCTCTTCTTCTAGTTTACTCAAATACATGATCTTCTTATCCAAAGAATCTCTAAAGTTTTTATCTTCAATTATCTTAGCCAGCTAAAGAACTGGTAAATCTAATTAAATAATCAATGTGGCATCTATACCATACATCAACTAAAAATTTTAAATGTTGATATCTCCTTTCATAGTGATGTGATCATCCTAGAGTGATTATTACAACCTCTTGTGCTAGTTACATTGATTTTCATCAATGAGTTTTTGGATAATGGTGATAATGTTCTCATTGCTTGATTTTACTTGGGCATTACCTTGTGGAAAATAATTTTACTAATGATAAAAGGATGTCTCATAGTCATAGTATAATCTTACCAATTCATAAGAATAAAATTGGAAACATTATTCATTAATATTTTATGTTGAACACCATACATGAACATAATATTTTCTTTAATGAAATTACAAACCACTTTTGAAGTTGTCTCTTTGACATGAATAACCTCTACCCATTTCATAAAATAAATAGTTTCAATAATAACATAGATGTGACCATCACTTGAATGAGGTTTAAACAAAACCCCATTAGTGAAAAGTATCATTGAACACTACTAATTTCAATGGTAGTGTTGCGAGCTTTGGCCTACCCATAAACTATTGACAGGCTTCGCATTTTAACACCCACTCCTAAGCCTCTTTCAAGAGGGTAGGCTAGTATTAATTATCTCTCAGGATCTTATGTGTCTTAATAGGATATTAAAACTGGTCATCACATGCCTTGCTATGAAAATAATATGACAATATCTTTGGTTTCTCTTTGTCAACACATTTAAGGAAAATACCATCAATTCCCCTCTTGAAAAGATTATAATCCATTTATCATACTTGGTAGCTTTTAGATTTATTACCATTTTATATTTGGCATTTATATCTTCAAGAAAATATCCATATGTGAGGAAGTATTTCTAGGTTTTTATACCATTCATCGATGGAATTAATGAAAAGGAATAGTGGTGACTCTTCAAGCACAACTTATTTTTATGGTTCATCACGGCCTCCATTATTGGGTTTAATTTTAGCTATGAGATGACACAAACCATGTCCTCAAATAATTTTTTTTGTATTAATATCAAAATCATATTTTGTAATTTTTCTATCCATCCTCCTCTTTTCTAGCCAAATTCGTGTTGTGTCAAGATGGACTTAACTACCATATCTTGCACCATTACAATAGTGTGTGAATTTAATATATAATATTTGAATTTTTTGACAGCCTTGACAACTGTATAAACATGTTTTTTAAGTGAGGAATACTTATTTTCATGATTCTTTAAAGAAAAAATCATGAAGGCTATGGGTGAGTCAATTACTTCATTTTTTTTGTACCAAGATCATTGATAAAGTGTGTTCTGATGCAATGAAATATATTATAAAATCTTTATTAAAATTAAGTCATACTAAGGTTGATGCTCTAGAATTAACAATATTGATTTTCTCAAAGTATGTCTTCCCTTCCTTATCCACTTGAAACTAGATTTAGCTTTCATCATTTTTTAAATATTATTAATGAACTCAACAAAGTTGAGTACAAACCTTCTCAATAAATTCACCTTACTAAATAAGGAATGAACACCTCATTTACTAGTGGGAAGGGTTATATTTTGGATGGATTGAACCCTTTATGAATCAATATTTGTTCCTCATTTTAACACAATGTGATTAAGAAATTTCCCTTCAATTACCCCGAACATAGACTTCTTGGGATCGAGTGAAATACCATGAGCTATTCATTTTTAAAGTAATTTTACTAGGTGATCATAATGGTCTTCTCACTTCTTTTATAATATGGTTAGATCATCCAAATATACCAATATTATATTTTTTTTAGATCATGGAATGTTAAATCCATTGCCATTTTAAAATTAGCTCTAGCATTGATGAGGATGAAAGACATTCTTCTATATGTGAAGGTTCCTCAAGGAATCATGAATGTCATCTTATGTTGATATTTAACTGCAACCTTAATGTGATTATAACCTAAAAAGCCATAAAACATAGAGAACATATCTTATCTTATAACAAATTTTAATATCTTATCTATGATTAGTAGAGGGCAATTGTATTTTAGAGACATTTGATTAAGATTATTGAAATGATCATAAATTTGGATTTCACCAGTCTTTTTATGAATGGGCATGATATTAGCTACCCATGTGGAATGATGGATAGGGTAGATAATATGCACACCAAGAATTTTATGAATTTTAGCTTGAATGGTGGTATATATTTTGGGATTATAATGCTTTTGTTTCTACCTTTAGGGAGACATACTAGGTTTCAACATAATGCTATGCTTCATATCTTTTGGCTTGAAGGGTTTGAGTTCATCACAATTCCATGTAAAGACATTTTTGTATAGCTTAAAAAGGTTGATAATATTCATCTCTATTCTTTTGAGAAATAATTTATGATTTTGATGTACATAGGTTCTTCATAAGTACCAATATTCACCTTTTCATACTTAGAATATTCAGTTGGTTCTCACTAAAATTTTCATTTAACATACCTATCATGCTTTTTAAATAGGTATTCAAGAGAAACCAAACCTTTTGGAATCATATTTCCTTTCAACTGAATCATCCTTTCATGCTCAATTTCATCATGAGTTTCTGATCCTTTAGTAGCCTTGTTGAGAATATATCAAAAATATCATCTTCATCATCATGATCGTTTGATTCCTTGTAGGTGGAAGTGATACCCTAAAAGTACATACTTATAAAATTATCTATATTTTTAATGAAGGCTATTATTTTATCATCTCTATTTAAAACCTACTAATGTTTTACATTATTAGGAACACAAGGTCTAGAGACTATTTCAATGGTTTATTTTTCTCTATCCATACTCAAAAGAAGAATCATTAGTGAATAAAAAATTTCAAGTGCATTTGCCTTTGTGTTTTCACCCCTTATAATAGTAATACTTGATAATGAATACAATGCCTTGATATAATATCACACATAAATCGTATAGTGCCTCAACTAGTCATTTTTACTTGATATTGGTTCTTTATTTCCTTCACAATTAGCTCAACATCACTTCATGCCTTCATCTTGTAACGACTTGCACCAATATATTATTTAGATTTTTTAGGTGGAATAAATGCAACCTTGGCATACTTGTCCTCATACTCATCAATGATTATGTGATAAACCATTTTGGGTTTCTTTGGTGCACAAGGAGTAGGTGTTATGAACATGCTAAAGTCAATTTCTTGTGGTTGGAAATTTTTATTTTATTTCTTGACCACTTGATTCAACCAATATGGAATATTTAATCTCAAAATCTTAGGGATCCTTGATTTATCTAGGTTTGAATCTCAACAAAATTAGGAGGAATTATTAGGGCTTATTCTAATATAGGTTACATATCTTCATTGTTCTACTTTGTAAGTTTAGGTTCATATTTAGGAACTAAAGACAAAGACTAAGTTAAATATTTTTATGAAGGTCAAGAATGTAAGTTGATTGCTTTGGGATAAGGTAGAGAAGATGCATGTTCTAGAGTAGTGGATGTAGGAACCAACAAATGAGGATATGTGTCCATGTGTTGTAATATAGTATTCTTAATTAAGCCCTGAGAATGAACCAAATTTAAAGATGGGTCAATTAAAATAGTTGATATCATATGGGTTCATTTAGCTCTCATACTAGATTTATTTATTTTTAACTTAAGTGTTTTTTTGGTTTAGTCAACCTATGGGGCATCTATTTCCTTCTCTTTTCTTCTTCAATTATAATTTATCTTGCACTAGCACTGAAAGAGGAACCTATGATTTATTTTTCTATTTTGGTTGTGGTTGTTGATCAGGACCTATGTATGAAGCTCTTAATGGTGGTGGGAAACCAATATTTTATACATTAACCCCTTTTCCTTTAATCCATGTTGTAGTTCTATCTAGGACTATATGTGTCCTATCTTCTAGTAACATGGACTCATGTTTACTCCAATCAATGCAAGGCAGGGGTCTAAATTCAATATTTTTTGCATGATAAATAATTATATAGCCTTGTCCTCATTGTCTTCAACATATTCTATAATATATGAAATTTTTTACTCAATGATCTATTCTAGGGTGAAGTGATAATATATGAGCCTTATTTCTCTTTTTCCATCACAATCCAACCAATAGTATTCATAATAGGGGATATGATTCTATGTGGATTTGAGAGTTTTCTCAATCACTCATATGATATCAAAGTATGGTCTATTGTGAAAATTTTATAGAGTCACCCAAGTCATATTCATGTTAATTGACTTTGCTTCAAAGACTGAGGGCCAAGTATATCTCTCAAGAATGATTAAGAAATGGACATTTGCCTTATGCTTGCTTGATAAGAGCTTGAGATTTTTTAGACTTTGGATAATTATCTATATCAAGGCCCACCCATAATCAAGTAACTTTGGAATCATGTAGGGTATATTATTGAGCCTGCATACTCTAATATATGAAAAAGTAGTAAATTATGTGACCTAGGCACCCCACTTGAAATATTGGTAGTGTCATCCACAAAAGAATTGAACTAATATGGATCAGGCTCAATATTTGAGTGACATATTGTAAGGAAGCATCATTAACCTTATGAAAATTCTTAACACTAGATTCCAATGTGAGCTAAGGATAATACTCATAAATCCTTGTCACAAACATTTACCCCATTGTGTTTAATCCACTGTATACTCTCATGTAGATGGCTACATAGATCATACAAGAAGTCATGTATGACTCCTATATTTTTTGAACTTCACACAAACTCTTATGGATAGAATCACTAATAAGTTATACCCATTTGATATATTAAGTATTATCATGTATAATTGACATGTACCTACAAATCAATTCTTTGAAATATTTGATAATAGGGTTCCCAACCAAATGAACCAAGAGTATGATGATATAATTAATCTCCATCTTAAAATTAAAGATTGGAACAGTCTTAGGTAACCTAGTGGAAGCTATTTTTGGCTTTGCAAGTGAGTTTTTATTCGATGATTTTGAACAATAAATCGAGTTGTCATCCCAAAATTATTGATAAGCTTTAGTGGAGATATAAACAAATGATTCATGATCATGTATCCATAACATGTCTTTAATATGTTCTACATCAAGACAAAATATATTCACCTTTTGAGTTATTTACCTCCCTATTTTTTTGTCATAATGACTTATCAGGGTTAGCATAAATCAACACACTAATCTAATGTCAAGAAATTTGTATCTTGAGGTATCCCATTTTCATATATACTTTGAATCCAATCATATTTATGATCATCATTGACTCTTTCCCAAAAGTCATAAAAATAAACATGCCCTAGATCTATGTCATTGACTTTATATGTATTTGAGTCCGAATTAGATTAGGGGGTGACTCCTTTAAATTGATATGTCATGTCACCTTTATTATTTGAGGTTCCTAACATGTTTTTTTGATAGTAACATATATGATAAAGAAAAAACTCCTAGAGAATGAGAAAATGATGTGTTTCCAAGCAGGTAGTGGGATCTATGAGCTGATGGGTAGGGTTCAAAGTTTAGTGAGATACTAGTTATGAGGGAGAGTCATATGGGCTATTAGTAGTGAGGCAAAGTATGATGGGTTGTCAATAGAAAGGTAAGACCATTAGCTTCTGAGTATGGCTCAAAATTTGGTGAGTTATTGGTATGGAAATAAATTCAAGGGCTATGGGTGAATGCACAATATTTAAAGGATTATGGTAGGTAGGTTAAGTCTAAAAAGATATTAGGTAAGTTGCGAAGTCTAAAATTTCATTTTCACCAAGTGAATTTTGATAGAATATTACTTGGATGAAAATTTAATGAGCTTGAGGAATGAGTGTAAAAATGCCACAAAAAGCCAACTGTGAGCAAAAAACCTTGTCAATGCTAAAAATGTGTAAACACAAAAAAATATGCAAGATCTATGCCCTAAACCTAAAAAATAGTGTAGTTAAATGAAAGTGAGGGTTTGGGAGACTGTTTATCATGAGAGCAAGAGTCTGAAAGATAAATGATGTGAAGTGGTGAAAAATAGGGGGAAATGATTAAATAGTGGATGTCTAAAAACACTTGCATGCATAGGCATTGACCATATTAATGAAATTAACAACTTCTAAGTAGTTTGCAGGTTTTGATGGCTACTAGATAGTTATTAGGTTCTAATGACTGCTAGGTACTTGTCTAGTTATGACTATTGCTTCGGCACTCAACTAAGTGTTATGACTTACCTGTAAAAATTACACTTTTCTGATATTTAGCTCAACTCAATTTGATTAAAAATACATGTAACTAGGGTATCTAAATTTTTACCAAGACTCAAATTTGGGATAAAAAGGGCATGAATGGTACTATGGGTATGATGGTATTACATAAGAAATTTGGATCTAAAATCCAACTACAACAATCAATTTTATATTATTACTATACATAACATTATTTAATCTTAGGTCTTATTTTTAGAGAGATTTTGTCTCATAGTGGTAGATTAATCGTCTGCATAGGGAATTTTAATAGTCTTCATGGAAAGTAAAATGAATAGAAACATTGTGGCTAAAAATATTGTAAACTTTCTTCATTTGATTAATGTGAACAATTTTGGTTTGCACCAAATTATAGAAATTTTTATTTCCATTATTCTTGGATTAACATTGGTATCATAAGACTTACTTTCTCATTTTTTTCTCCATTCAATAATCCTCCATTTTTTAATTTCCATCTAATAAAAAATTTATCAAAAATTTATTTTTAACTTTTATCTCATTTTCTTTAATTGTACAACCTTCTACAAATATATATTTTAATAAAATATTATCTTATTTAATTTTTTGGTAGCTTAAGGGAATTTTCAAAATGTAAAAAGGCATTTCATAACTACATGGCATTTTAATACATTTTGGTTGAATAAAATTATGCATAAAATGTGTTTTGGTTGAAATAAAGACTATATAGATTGTGTTTTGGTTGTTTAGACCTAAGTGTTTACAATAAGGAGGTGTTTGAATTGTGTTGGATATATTTAGCCTATTGTTTTATTGGGCTACACTGGTGATATTATTTTGTGGGTTGTGCCTTGGCATAGTGTGATGTTTTTGCCTAAATTCAACCTTGAAAATGTTTATTATTGTTCTCTCCTGAGTGATTTGGATCAGTTGCATGTCATCTTATCTTACTTGGACCTTAAAGTTATAAATTTAGTTGGAGTTGGTGTTTTAGGTAATGTTTGGTTGCATTCCATTTGAAGAAGAATAAATAACCATGTTTGGTTTCTTCATTAAGAAGATGACATTTTAAATGGTGTATTTAATCAAATTCATGCTTATTATGTGGACCGTAGAGTGCCATAGAGCTTAGCAAAGTTTTTTTTTTTAATTTCATTTTATGATTTTTAATTTTAAAAGCAATCATTTCTGAGAGGAATATTTTAATAAATTTTAGTTTTGAAAAACATATAATTTAGAGGATTTTTAATTTTAACTTATTAAAAATAATAAATAAGTCATTTTTCAAACCAAAACATTACCAAAAGTAATTTCCTTTTTCAAAATCAAGCAATTTTTTAAAAAAAAAACAAATTATGCACACAAACAAATTACAACATTTTGTATTAATGGTGCTTGTGGTTCACACTTATGAGTAATTTTATCTTAATTGAACTACTATACTTATAGCATAATATAACTATAATAACAACATTTGAAGCATCATCCATATAAATTACTGAGGATAAATAAATAAAGCAATCATTTTACCATTCCCTTCATTACCCATTCATAACTAACACTAGAATTAAATCATTAAAGTAAGAATACTCTAAGTATATAAGAGTATTATACTCATGTACAAGGAATTCTCACTAAGTAGGTGTTGTAGATAGAGGGAATGTTTTTTATAGACAACCTAGTTATTATGTGTCATTCCACTATCACATGATTTAACATCTATTTCATATACTACCATATATGTAAACAAAAAGATTCATCCATGTACCATATGATATATAGTAAGGGTGATCATATAGAGATGTTTTATATATTAATCAAGTGGTATATAAAAAATATAAACTTTTGGAATGAAAAGGAACCAATACATCTTCTTGTATAAACATGCACTCAATCAAAACCATTGTTGGCACTACACCAACTAAGAAAGACATATTGTTAAAATGGTCAAGATAGATGGAGAATAAAATTCTTGTGTTTTGATTTGATGGGGATGCACAATATGTTGAACCTAGTAAAGTAAAGTAGATACCATATTTTTATGTGATAGGGTAAAATACCTAGTTTTATAGGGACCAAGAACCATGGTAAAGAGTTATAAAAAAGAGTAGCAGGACCCTAGGGCTATAACAACAAAAGGAAATAAACACTAGGTAATTAATCCCATGGGAGGAAAAACAAAACACAAAAAATAAAATAGGTCAAGAGGAGGGTCCCTCAAATGGTTCCTTCTCTTCTTTAGTCTTCTTCTCTGGTGTACCTTGCTTGTTATTAGAAACTTTTGCCCTCGTTATATTACCAGGTCCTTCAGTGTCATCTCTAGGATGGATCATCCAAGGCCTTTTCTGCCCCTATTCATGAGTTAGGGTTCTCTTTATTGGAGTAATGATGGGGATATTATGAGGGGGGGTATTCATCACCTTCAAGTGTTGATTCACGAGAGTCATACTCACCTTGTTAGAATGGGTGAATGATTGGATAGTCATGTCCACTTATATTTTCAAGGCATTCCATTCTTGTATGAGTCCCACCAGATTCATCTCAGCCTCATGTAATTTACTATTGAAATTTTCTAACTAATCTTTATTATTTTTCATTTATTTTAAAAAGAGATATTTTCCTTTCCCATCAACCTCCCCAGAAGTTCCCTCATCTAGAATAATTGATTTGGGTTTAGGGACAATCAACTTTAGATGGAGATCATCAATGGAGATTTTGGAAAGGTTAACCTGGGGGTACTAGTAAATGGATGGTAAGACCCTGAGGTAGGGTCTTCCTTAGGGGAGTCCTCTGTATTAGAGGATCCCCCTAGAGGAAGCTCCCTACCCTACAAGGTTTGGCCATGCTTTACCAATAACAAGATGAAACCTTGGTGTAGTATAGGGTTTGATTCATTAACTTGATGGGTGAGAGTGGTGATCTCCAGAGACTTTAGGAGATATAAGAAGAGACTAATTTTATACCCTTAGAAGTGATTTAATAGTAAAAAATGGTGGGATAAAATTAAAGTGTGCTTACCTTGAAGTGTTAGGTATTTCATCACTTATAGGCACACCTTGGGCCATTGATGCAAGAGGTACCATCTTGAAATCACAAGAATTCAAAATAATTGATTTGGATGAAGGTATTAGTTTATGGTGATATTTTTCATCACATATAAGGGTAAAACACTCGTTATAAATCACTTCTTAAATTGAAGGACTTGTATGATTTTCACTCAAAATTAGAGTTCATACAATTATAGTTGAAATTGTTCAAACTTGAGTTGAAGAATGGTGATGTCATGAGTATGGTTTTATAAATCCATGTTATCAAACATGTTGTTCATGTTTATAGTGTAAATATTTATTTATACATGAATACATTCATAAAATATCTTCAACTCAACCTAATTGGAGTATTTGTAAGAAAATAATTTGTTAAAGATTCTCTCTTTTGATCAACAATTTGAGAAGATGGCCAAGAGAGAAAAATCCTTTATAAGAAAGAATTAGTCCATTAAATAAATAATTTTATATGCTAATAAAAATGGAAATTTTTCAAATAATATGGGAAATGATAAATTCAAAGGGAAAACTAAATGGTGAGGTTGAAATTATGACAAAAATAATACCCAACATCAAGAAAATAAAATTGACAAAAAACATTTGTTTTGCAAACATTATGAAAAAAGGGAGTCATGAGACCCATGAATATAAAACATCATTGGGAAAAATTGAAGCCTATAAAAAATAAAAATAAAAAATGAAAATAAGAAATAGTCAAATCTAGATCCAACTCAATTTCCAAGTGAATGTGATATTTCCATCTCAAATGGAACAAATAGTGCCTTAGTGAGTTTAACCTGGGCTAATGTTTGGCCCCTAGACACTAGTTCCAGGAAACATATGAATTTATGAAGGGAATTATTTAAGTATTTTCATGAAATTTTTTATGATCTAGTATATTTGGCAGATAAAATGAGCCTACAATCTCAAGGCAAAGGCTCAAATCAACTCATATCACCATGGCTTCTAGACTTCATTTTTTATGATGTGTTATACCTTCCTCAATTGAAAATAATTTTTTTGTGTCTAGTACTCATTTAAAAACCAAGGTCATTCCATATTTATAGGTCATGTAGAGGTGGTTTTTATAATAAATTTGATGATACACTTGTTTTGACTAGATTTGAGGAAGGAATATTGCTAAAACTCGAGGGTGAGCACTCAGTTTTGAGAAATTTTGCCCATAGTGATAAAGAAGCATTGTGAAAAATAATTATATAGCATGCCATATTTGGGAATACTCACTATGAAAACATTCAAAAAATGAAAAATAATTGTGTTGTATGTTTTCCAACACTTCCCACAAATATTTAAAAGTGTAAAGCCTACATATTGTTGAAACATGAAAGGGAACCGTTTCAAAGGTCAGAATGGAAAGATGACAAGAAGGAGTTGGTTGACTTTGATTTGTGTTATATTACAATTATTTATACTAGTGGCCACATGTAATTCATGAATTTCATTGATCAATATATAAGAATGACTTGGATCTATTTTTTTAAGAAAAAAATCATAATCCTTCAAAAGTTGTTAGAAGTTTTAAACAAACTTTGAAAATAAAACTTGATCTTACATTGGGACACTCATGACTGAAAAAAGTGGTAAATCTAGGTCAAATGTGTTTTAAAATTATCTCAATAAAAATGGAATCAAGCATAATCTCATAGTCCCTTACACTCTTCAATAAAATGTAGTTGAGTGGATGAACATGACTGTGATGAACATGGTTCGAGTAATTTAAATACAAAGGAGTTAATTTGAATTTTTAGGTAGAATTAACTCAAAAAATAGTGTATCTCCATAACAGATCACCATAAACATCCCTTTAAGTGAATAATCCATATGAATTTTGGTGTGGTCATATCCCTTTAGTGAAATACCTTGAGATTTTTGGATCCACTTGTTACACATTGATTCTAAACAAGAAAATGAATAAAATGGACCACATGAGTTGAAATTCATCCTTTTGGGATACTCAAAATAATATTATGCTTATAGACTATTTGATGAGAAAAATAATTCTTTTGTTGCAACAGATGTTTTCTTTTTTGAAACTATAAAGGGCATTGTAAGTATTAGCTGACAATTGAATCTTGAGAAATATGATAAATTTGATGTGTCCAAGGAGATTGATATAATGGATCCAAATAGGGAAGGGGAAACTTATAATTATGGAATAAATGAATATCTATTGATTCATGTGATTGAAAATGACACTTCCCCTATGAAAGAAAATAAAAATTCATTAAAATATGGTTTGATGTCAAAAATAAAAGAGATTTAAATGAAAAAAATGAGACACCAATTATTTCACAAGACACTTAGAAAAATATACCCAAATGGAATAGACATTGAAATATATTAGACCTAATGAGGTTGAAAGAATAGGCACCCGATATGCACATATAACTGAACAATAATCAAATAATTTCTTAGATGAATATCAAGATAAAATAGAAACTTTTACCTTGGAAGACCCTCTATAAGTATATGTCAATGTTGATTTTGAATTTGAACCTACTTCCTTCAAACAAGATAAAAATCTTGATGCATGGAGAATAGAAATAAAGAATGAGTATGAAATATTGGTCAAAAATGTAACTTGGAAATTATTTGATATTCCAATCAATTGTAAACCCATTGGTTGAAAGTGGGTATTTCAAAACAAATGAAAATAAAATGGCTCACTTGAAAAACATAAAGGTTTGTTGTGAAGGGAATTTCTCAAAATTAAGGAATATATTACAATGAAACCTTCACACCAAAATAAAAATAGACTACCAATCAATTTTTTTGGTTTTGACAGCTCGAAATGGATGGAAAATTAACCAAATAGATGTAATATACATTTTGAATTGTGATCTGAAATAAATAGTATACATGACTCATCTAGAAGGTTTTTCAATAAATAACCAAGAGCAAAAAGTCTATTGGAATAAAAATGACTAAGATGGGGGTGGTGAATTCGTATCTTAAAATATTCTTTCAATTCTTCCTTACCATTCATGAACCATCACATCAACATATAGATCAAGCAATACATGAACAATCACCCATGCAAGCATGAAACAAGATTACACAAAACAACACATCAAACATGTGGGAAACACTCAAGGGGAAGAAAACCCACTGATCCATGTAAATTTAATAAAGTATTATAAGTCAAAATATCACAATTTAGTGAATCACCAACTTCACATAGAGAACCAACCCCAACTAGCTAAGCACCAGCTTTCAAGAAGGCACCAAACCCCTAGATAACTCAGCACTAACTTATTCACCTAATTGATTTGATCACCTTCATAACACATTTTTACTCAATAAACTAATGATTACCACCTCTTCATCTCTTCACCTTCTTATCCCTCTCAAACTACCTTTTAGGCATCTTTGGTAAATTAAGTCTCTTCAAGACAAATTAGGTCATATGGCCTTGATCTTCATATGCAGACACACTTTCAAATATTTATATCATATCCTATATACTCCTATTATGGCCTGAAAAACCTTATTATACTCAATAATGTTTTTTTATTCGCTTACACACTACACACACAAATAGGCCTAAAATTGCCTTGTATATATACAAGCCTCTTGCTCATATTACCACTTAATCAGTCAAACACCCTTAACCTATTAGGTCAAACATGGAATATATCTTAGGACATATCATAAACATGAATAAAATGTGTTTTTAGTCCCTTTAGGTCTAACATATCTCAATTAAGCCTTATTTAATCTTTAGGTCTCATGGATACCTAATACCATTAGGTTTATTTAGGACACGTTACACTTTGTCTTCCTTAGAACACTTTTAAAATTAAAAAATGGTATTAAAATATAATATAACAATAAAACTTACCTATATTAATTTCATATAGGTTCTATAACACCTTTTAGGCCCAATCGCCACCTGAAGCCCATTTATACTATTCACAATTAGGTCTTCTCATACACAAAAAGTATGTCTTGAACTACTGAACAAGTAAACACAATTATCTAAAAAACCATATAAATAAAAAATATATACAAAAAATATATGACCTCAAGTTCATCACCATATTATTTAAACTTCATAACTCAAGGCAAAAGGACATAAAACTTTCTCTACACATACCCCACTTAGAACTATTAGAACACTCTAAAACCCAGTCATGAACAACTTGATATTAAACACATAAAGAAACACTTTCCATGATCACTTATAATTTAAAAATATCCTTTGACATATATATATATATATATATATATATATATATATATACCACTCTTAGATACAAAAATCACAAGGTCTAATGTCAAATATTGGTCTTGCAAACTAATCTTTTAACCTCAGTACACACAGTCAGACCAGAACCAATCAAACCATTTTGTATTCAACATTTCTCCATCTTATACTAACTTTAAATATTTAAAAAATAATGAGAAACACTTTAAGTTAACAAAAACCAACAACATATGAATTATATACATCAAATCATGGCATAGAGCCTCAAACTCATCACTACAACTTGCTTACCCAGAACTATGAGTTTACCTTAAACCATAGTCATGATGACAAAGAAATTTAACACATGTATGACCACTTAAAAATAATTATTATGTAAGTATATTATCCTATTAAATTTCTATACCATCCTCAATTATAATCATCATATGGTCTAGTGTCAACTATTAGTCTTATAGACCAATTTGTTGACCTTACCACACATAAACCTTACTACGTTAAAGAAGCCAACTTGTGAGAAACTTTTTCACCATAATCACTAACCTAAAAAACTAATATAAAAATTAAAATGTATTAAAATTCATAAAAAATCATCTTCATGCAGTTTTTTTAATCACTATTTCATGATAACACATCCCTAATACTCTTCTCACTAATGCTTGGATTTCTCATTGTTTCCATCATTAGGCATGTTAGTGACTGGATAACTTGGATGACTAGTTTAGCATACTTGAGGGATATAACCTATCAAAAAAACTTTATGTACATGAAACATGAGTCTCAAACTTCAACCTTCATCAATTTTTTAAAAAAAATCCAAAGCAACTCTTCACTGCTATAGCAAATTCTTCATAAACAAGCCTGTATCTATGCATGTTCTCTCTCATATGACTAAGCACCACCACATATAGGTACATAGGAGAGTTTAATACATGATATAATATTTTTTATAGTCATTTGAGACCATTATAGGATATTTTGAATAATATATTTCACATTGGGTCCTTGTTAAGGTTTTAGAGAGGTTTAACACAAATTTTGGTGTTAATGATTATTCATAAAGGATTACCCCTTAAATCCAAAACCAATGCCTATAGTTATTATCTATGACCCTTACCCATCTACCTTTAATATCTCAATTTCTCATGAAAATGTTACACGTGCCAATAAATAGTTGAAAGTCCTTATCAAGTTTGTATGCCTTCATTTTGTGTACTCGAGAGACCTCAAAACCACTTTTGATGTCTTTTCTTGTAAAAAAAAACCTCAAAATTCATTAACACACTTAAAAAAACATACTTCACCTCTTAAAATTATTACATGATTTCAATCACCTTGAAATATGATCATGACCCCTCATTAGGCTACACTCTTTGTCTCTCTTTGCTTGCTTATACCTTGACTTTCAAATCACATTAGGCATTGAAAATGACCTTCATACCTCTTTCAATATATTATCTACCTCACTCTCATACTCAAAAAACCTATATCATGATAAAATAGTGCCATACATTCTTCATATGTCTTGACAATAGATCATGATGCCTCATTAGGCCAGACAGGGTCTATAAATGATCTAGTTGCAGACTTGATTTGTACATCCTACCCCCATAAG
Organism: Torreya grandis; assembly: GCA_037957365.1. Classification (NCBI taxonomy): domain Eukaryota; kingdom Viridiplantae; phylum Streptophyta; class Pinopsida; order Cupressales; family Taxaceae; genus Torreya; species Torreya grandis. The sequence continues at coordinate 1,234,542 of JARHVA010004897.1, read as the reverse complement.
ATCACCTTAAGACTCTCATGAGTGATTCAATTATTCAAATTCATGATCAATTAATTAATAATTCCTATGTGCACTTATCTCACTTATCCATCATACTCATGCCTTCTCACAAGGTCTCTTCATATTATGACTAGTGTCATGACTAGGATTCTTAAGCACTTGAAACTTGACAATTAATCTTGAGACACCTTTGAAAGTATCTATACCTTACATGATCACATAATTTGAAAAATCCTCTCACAAGATTATTATTACTTAATTCACCAAAATTTACTATGCACACCTTCTCACAAGGTCTAGATTGAGCTTCTCAAGACACCTTGTACTCAAGAACTAGTACTCAAACATGCTTACCTAAATGCTACCAAACAAGATCACTCACTAGACATCACTCTCACACCACTAAAATAATCATAACATCAACAAATATAATAATCATTAGGTTGACTTTAAATTCTCTCTTTGATCTGAACCTTGACCTCAACCTTGACATCAACCAACTAAAAAATCATTAGGTTGCCTTCACATTCTCTCTCTAACCTACACCTTGACATCAAGGACAACACTTTTCAAAAAAATCCACTTTTTCCATTGATTTAAAATAAATTTAATCTTGATTATTCTCATATCATCTCCCCTATTTTGGTATTTCTCCCCCTTTGACATTAATGACAAAAGATCATATTCACTACAACTTCTGAAACCACTCATTCTCCCTCTTTGGTAATTATTCTCAAAAACTTGTAAAAAAAACTTAGGGCGACAAAGTTACCCATTTGAATTCATAACTTGGGATCACCAAATGAATCAAAAGAATTCTCAAGCCATCTACAACACAAGCCATGTTCAACTACCAACTAATAGAAACATAGAACGGCTTTGCTTACCTTTTCTATGCTTGTCAACAACTACATTTGGAGATTATGAACAACCTGAATAACTCCCCCTCAAACCAAGCATCCATCATTATTTTTCTAAATGAATAGTGTCTCCATAAAACCTAATGGATTTAACCCTTTCCATAGGGTACTAAAACAACACAAAATCAAGAGATTCCTAGATATCCATGCTCTCACAAGACTAAATGTCCTTCAGGGTCCTTTTAGGCTTGATTAGTCTCTTTGGATTGACATCATCATCTATGTGGTCAATAATATGAGTTGATAATGAACATTCCTAACTTGATTCACATCTTAAGTATGTTCTATCATGACAAATAGTCCACTTGGGCTTGTAAATTGATCATGACTTACCTTTATTATATTTGGTCTCTATACATTAATTTGCCTTCTCTTTTACACTCTAAGGGCTTCAAACCTCTTATTTTGACTTGATGCCCTTTTAAATATATTAGGATAGAATATTTTAATGTGTCCTACATTATGAAAACTATAGCAAACCACCTCATTCATACCCCTTAGCTGATAATTGCTTTCATAGTCCCATGCATATTCATTTTTATAGGGTCTTCTACATTTTCTTTCTCTATGACCAAACTAATTACATGAAAAACAATAAAAATTGAATGAAGGAACATACCTCATAGCATTAGGATATTTGATTTGTGTCTTCATGTTGATCTTCTTATCTTCATTAGCTTTCTCCTTAACTTAAGCTATCTCCTTCTGATTTTCTTTGAAACTAAGACCTGTTTTATCACTTGTAGACTTCTAACTACTCAAGATATTATCTAGAGAATTAGTACTCTTTTAAAAATTCAAAAAGGTCTTCAACTTACTAAATGTTTGATTTAACTCAGCTTTCAAGGATTTTATTTTAGTTCCATACCTGGTGCATTCTTCCTTTTTAGCCTTTAAGCTTGTAGTGGCTATCTCTATTTGTACTTCAATTTGATTGATGATCTCATCCTACTCCTTGGATGTATTACTTTGTCTCTCTTCAAATAAACCAAATTTCTCTTCATAGTCCTTAACTAATTATCTTAGTTTGTCAGTATTCCTTATTTAAAACTTCAAATCTTATAGATCATTCACTAATTATACCTCAAGTTTTACTTCAACCTCTTCTTCATCTAATTATTCATCATCTATAAGGCCTTTCCCTTTTGAAAAACCCTCATTTTTTATTTCTATAACCATGAATAAGGTTTCATTTTTATGATGTTCATGTTAATTACTATCGATGTCACTCTTAGATGTGCTTATGTCACATACATTGATGAGTTATTATCCTCTTTTTTATAGAAACTTCTCTTATTCTTGAATGACTCTTTCCTACCTTCACACTTTCTAAAATATTTATTGCTCTTGTCAAACTTATAGACCTTTTTATCATCACCTTGTTGTTCATCATATTCTCCATCATGCTCAATCTTATCCTTGTTACTTCACTTAGATGCAAAGTGACCAATCTTATCACAATTGAAACATTTAAAAGGTAACTTGCCCTTGTACTTACTAAATATAAACCTTAATTTCATAATAAACATAGCTATCAATTCATCATCATAAACATCTAAACATACCTCATCTTTGACGTTCTTGGATTTTGACTACTTCTTAGCTTTGAATGTGTCTTCTTTCTTGGGAGGTCTTCCTTCATTTGTTCTCATCTCATAGGTAATTAACATGTTATTAATCCCATCTATTTTTATTTTATCCAAATCTTGCATCTCTTCTACTACAGACACGTTAGAATCAAACTTAAGAGTTAGTGATCTCAATACCTTTTAAATAATTGTAGACTCTTTCACTTATTATCCTAATCCTCTAATGGTATTAACAACTTCAACACCATTTAATGGTTAAGATATAATTTGTTGATGGTTAAAATTATTTCATCAACTAATCAACCCTTTGTCTTATCATGAAAGTTAAGTTGGAATCATACCAGTCTAATAATAAGATTATAAAAGTTTAGTTATGATCCTAAAGATGCAAAAAAAAATTTAAATGTTCTGATAAATAATAAATAATCTATTTAATATAACATATTCTATTATAATTTTAAAAATTCACTTATCAAATAATGAATCAGTTCAGATATGAATATATAATCTATCCTATCCTACAGAAAAAGCTTATGAACAAGACATTCTCTTGAAGGAAATAAATTTGATTGAATAGTATAATATATTCTTGAATTAATAACCTTTTGTTGTAATAACTTATGAATAATGTAAAGACCATAAAAAATAGTATAGGAGTAAGATAAATCAGCAATGAATAGATCTTCTTAAAGCAAGCCAAGCTTAACTCAATAAATCAAGATAAAAGCAACATCAACTAGCCAATTAAAAGATAATAAACTAATTAAGAAAAAGTAAAGTATTAAATCTAAACTAAAATAGAACATAAACTAAACTATAATTTAAACAAACTAATCTAAAACTGGATTAAGAAACTAAACTAATCTAAAATTAACAAAATCTAACTCTAAAGTATTAAAGAAAGAAAATTAATCTAAGAACTTAACTTAAAAGCAAAATAGAAATAAACAATAAGTTGATATGCAAAATCAATAGTAAAATAAATAAAAAATAAATAAATTAGATTAATTAAAGATTAAATTAAAATTAGAGTAAACTAAATTAGAAGTCAATGTCAAAATAAAGTACAATATAGAAAAAACATGTGTCTTAACAAAGAGAGTCATTTTAGTAAAATAGATTGATTTTATTTGCGAATTCAACATCTTCTTTACAAATATATTTAAAAGATAACTTTAAAAATCAATTAGATCAATAAAGTGTCACAAATAGCAATGTTTTCATCATTATTCAGGTTAAATACTCAAATTTTGTACATAAGACTGCAAGAAGCAATCATCAAAAGATGTTAAACTTGACAATATTTAGATAATCTATTATAAATGATAAAATAAAAATAGATATACCTACATTTCCTAAGCAATATATTCAACCATTAGATAAAGTACCATTTATCTATCTACAAAATTCATGCTATCTCAGAGAAGTTACATAAAAGAGAGAGATAAATGATTAGTTTTACAAGTATAAGTCTTCAATACATATGTTGTTTCTCTATTTCAAATGAATCCTTGATCTCCTTTTATACTTTAAATTTGGTTGAAAAAGAAGTTGTAACTAACATTAATTAGTTACTTGTTAACTTAACTAATTAAATTTTACAAATCAATTAATCTTGATAGTTATTAGTTAAGGTTTAATTAAGACTTTAAAAGTCTTAAGTGATCAAATATTTGAATATAGACTGAGTATTTCTTAATGGGTGGGGACCCTTAATCAATTAATAATAATAAGAAATATATATTTTAATAAATAATTAGATAAATCAAAGTTTAATGATATCCTTATCTATATTAATTTCATAATGCATATTATCAAAATTACTTAGGTATATTATATATATCTAAATTTAAATGTCTATTGTACCTTCAAAATATTAAAACCAAAGTATCCAAATCTGATAATCAAAGTATCAAAATCTGATAAGTATTTAAGTTATACCAACTTAAAAGTTTAACTTGAAATGAAAAGTTTATCTTTCTAAAAACCAAATGTCATCAGAATAAGACAGGACTTTAATCACTAGTTTTCCTTATTCATTCAAATATTCTTTGTATTCCATTTCAACTACTAGAAACTAAATCAACTTAGTTATAAAATCACTTGTAACATCATCAATCTCTAGCTTACTCCACTTCAAAACTATGATCTCAGTAGGAGTAGTTGATTTATCCTAGCTAATTGAATACTTCTTGGAAGAGGCTAGATGAATGACAAGCGATGATTTTTCCAAACTTAGCTTCTTATGTTAGAATTCATCAAGATCTCTAAATAGCGAGCATGCAGTAATGTCAAATTCTTATAGAGACAAAATTAGAGCTCCAAAAATAAGAAAATTTTATAAAGTAAATGTTTGCATTGACCAACTTAGGAAAAAAAGAAAGAACATATAGGGTGAAATTAGGTCACCAAAAATGTAAAACCCTAATTCACAATTAAAACTCACTTAAAGGTAAATGACCTCTAATAACTTAATTAACTAACTTAAGTTGAAAATATGTGTAGGTGAAACCACTAGGTGGGAAACTACCTACACTAATATCCCCCTTGAAGTGTAGCTTAGGTGAGTAAAAAAAGTGGGTCTCGAGAATGAGGCTTGATGAGGTACCCAAGCACAATGTAACTCCCATAAATTAGGGTAAAGAAGAAAACTTGTAGGAACAAAACTCTTTTCTAAAAGAGAGAAAAGAATAGAAGAGAGCTAAAAAGCCCCATTAAGGTCTACAATTGACTGTAGCCACCTGGTGTCTCCCAAAAGAATGCTTAGAAGTGATTTTAAGTCAAAAATAGATGTAATGAAGAGTGGTTCACATTGAAATAGTCAGTTTTCTTGCCAAGTGCTTGATGGATCTTCAACCAAGGTGTAATTCCTAAGAAATGAATGATTCTCATACTAGGAGGTATGGGCTAACTACTCTATGCAAATATGGTGCACTAAAAGCAGAAGTGAAGAAAGAGTATGGAATTCTCTATAACTATCAAATAGACTACTTGATGTCTGATGTATCCTAGATTAATAGACCATTTTTATATAATTTTAGAAGTATACTAGAGGTATATGGATTATGAACTAACCATTAAATATATGGTAAGTGACAAGGAGATGTTGGAGGTGTGTCCATTTCACTATTGTAGTCTTTTAAAGAAGAAGAGTTATCAATATCAGAAAAATGCTCAGGCTCAGAAGTGTCAACCAGTATAAGTGAGTTTAAAGAAGAATATAAAGAATCTGAAGGAGATTCAAAAGTAAAGTGTGAGAATATATATAACCAAGTCTATCGATCGACCATTCCCATAGCCAAAATAATATCATTGTGCAAATCCCTAATGTACACTAAATTTGGAGTGAATTCAACTCACATGCCTAGACCAAGGTGAACAATCTATTAGAATGATAAGAGATTAGTTGAGAGTAAGGGTACACTTAGAACATTATTTAATGTTTCACCACTCACTTCAATAAACCCTCTCTCGAGAACCTTTTTAGAAGTGTTGTCACCCAATTGTATAGAGGACATGTCACATAGTTCGAAGGAACTAAATTCAATCTATGAAGAGGCCAAGTGATGTGAAGCACTAGAGTTAATGACCCATGTAAGAAGAACTAGAAGCATAATTACAAATAAAAATTTCCCCTTATATTTCTCTTTGTTATTCTCTTTTAGATTTTCTTTGCTAGAGTCATTTACCTTAGTGGATTCATGGGTTGATGAAGATAGTTTGACAGAATCTAGAACACCTATGTTATTTTGAATAAGAAGGTTAGTAAGGTAGTCAATTTGTTTATTGAAACATTTACTCTCATCATTCTTACTTGATAATTTCCCACATTTGATCTAATTTTGCTTAGGCTTATGAATAGAAGAAGATGTCACATTGTTTGATTTGGAGGTGGAAAGATTTTCACGCTTCTCACCTTTTTTTTTGGTATGCTTTCTCTCTTTGTTGTTAGAAGCCTTATCTTTCTCAACAAGTAGTGTGTAATATTTAGATGACTTCGCTCTACCCATTTGTATCAACTTATCTTGCTTTTAAATCAGGTTAACAACAAAGGTATCATTCATGTGGTGTCAAGATCACTCTTAGTGGCATGGAAAGTGGACACAAATATAGAATATTTAGAGCCCAATTTAGAGAGTGTTGATAGAACAAGTTGCTCATCTTTATTATTAATTTCACATGCTTTTAACTACAATCTAAAAAGTTTGAATTTGATGAAGAAGTCCTAAAGAGTGTCAAAATCATCTGGACTCAGTCTAATGAGCTCATTTTCTAGTTCATGTCCTCTCATCACATCCTGCACCCCAAAGAGCTTTGTGATTTAGGTCCACACTTTAGTATGTGTTTTGGTAGATTCAATGTGAAAGAGTAGATCTAGAGTGATGGAAAGACACAGTAGTCCATAGACTTTGTCATAATGGTTAAACCATTTGATTTTCTCTTTAGCATTAGTAGGCTTAGTCTCAGTGCCCATTATAAATTGATGGTAACCCTTGGATTATAAGATGATTTTATTCTAATTTTTCATTCATGATAATTAAATGGTGTAAGTGGACTAAAAGAGAGTGAATTCATAGTGCAAAAGTAAATATTATTACAATAAGTAAAGAAGAATGCATAAAAATAAAGAATGCATAGCACAACATAGTACCCCCTCAAAAATATCAATAGTGACCCTCCTAAATGTTTAAAATATAATAATTCTCATATATATATTGGATTCAACCAGAAATACATCTTGAGTAGTAGGTGCATAAGTAAAAGAAACTAGAGGGATGTTAGATTCAACTAATAATATATCCAAGAGAGAGTATAATAGGGATGAAATGAGATTTAAACCATTACACCATGAAAAAAATTGGATGTTACAAAATTTCAAAAACAATACCACCAATGCATAGAGATTGAAAAACTATGCACTTTCAAAAAAATAGTATCCAAAACGGAGCTACGAATTGAAAGTTATGGCACTTACAAGTTCTTACTACCACATATTCTTGGCCCTTTCCAAAATTGGATTTTTTTTAGAGTTATGTTATTTTTGAATTACCTTTCACATTAAATTTGATTTCCTTCTAAATGTTATGTGGGTTTTTTGAGCTTACTTACTCAAGTTTTTTAACCTGCTTTACTTTCTTGGGGTTTTGAAGATGTATTACTTGCTCAAGGTTCTGAAAAACTGCTACTCAAGTTTTTAAATAACTAAAACTTTGGGATCTTGAAAAACTATAATTTCAAGTTTTATAACACCTAAATCCTTAGGGTTTTGAGTAAATAAAACTTTGGGCTTTCAAAAACCTATAACTTTGGGCTTTCCAGCAACTTCTACTTTGAGGTTTCAAACAACTACAACTTGAGTTTTCTAATAGTTGATACTTTGAGGTTTTGAATAACTAAAACTCAAGTTTTATAATATATGCTACTTTGAGCTTTTGAATAATTGTAACTCAAGTTTTTGAATAGATTTTACTTTAGGATTTCAGACAACTACACCTGATTTACATGCAAGTAGTCAAAGGTTGAAAGTCTAATTACTTCTCTAAGCAAGTTGTTGGATTTCAAAAGTCTGATTACTTCTCCAAGCAAGTTAATGGGGTTGTGAAGTTTGATTAATTCTAAGTTGTTTGGGTTGTAAAGTTTGATTGCTTAAATCAGCAATTTTTTAGGTTTTGCAGGCTCTTCTACTTGTTTGTACAGAGGTCTAATTAGTAAGAGGAAAACATGATTTTTGGAAAATACATGAAATTTATCAAAAATATAATAAAAAATATTTTAGATCTCAAAAAACCCACAAAAAATATGCAAACAAATTTTTATCAATGGCATTTTAACACAAGTTTCGAGGAAGAGAAGAATCACGCCTCTAGGGGAAAAAAGCAACCATAAATTCATAAAATTTATCAAAAATATAAGAGAGGCCCATTTGAGATCTCAAAAAACCCACAAGGAATATTAAATTATATTTTTTATTTGAGGTTGTTTGACATGAGTTTTGAGGTATAGAAAAATCATGCCTCTAAGATCAAAACATGGTTGTACAGAGAAAAACTAGCAATGACGAATGCAAGAAGATCATGCCAAAGGAGACAAACACATGAGGCTATCAGAAAAGCTCTAGTACCATGTTAGAGTTCACCAAAATCTTTGAATAATGATCTTGCAGTAATGTCAAATTCTTGTAGAGGCAAAATGAGAGCTCTAAAAATAAGAAAATTTCATAAAAGAAATATTTGCATTAACCAACTTAGAAGAAGAAGAAAGTACATATAGATTGAAATTAGGTCACCAAAAAGGTAAACTCCTAATTCATAATTAGAACCCACTTAAAGGTAAATGACCCATAATGACTTAATTAACTAACCTAAGTAAGCTGAAAAGATGTGTAGGTAAAACCACTAGGTGGGAAAACACCTACACTAACATCCTACACCCAATAATAGGCTCTTTCAAGCATAAATTTATGCAATCTATAATAAGATCTCTCTAAGATGGTGTGGGTTCATCAAAACAAGAAGGTAAGACAAGATTGACAGAATTCTTAGCATATGTTATTTCAGTGTCTAGCTCAAATAGTTTATTAACATGATAGATTATTTATGGGATAGGTGACTAAATAGGTAATTGGTTTGAATTATTCTATAATTGATGGGAAGAACTGTTATGATATTGAGATATGGATCAAAATCTATGGCCATAAAATCCTCTATTACCCCTATGGTTTTTAAGATTAAAAGATATATTATTCAAGACATTTCATAATTCAAGGTTAGCGGCATCAAAATGAATTAACATTATTTCTCCCCTACTAGCATGCCTAGGGCCAAACCTTCTAGCCTTAAAATCCCTTCTAGGAAATTACCTATCGAATGCCTTCTAATTTATACTACTAGAATTTTATTTTTTTCCCCAACCTCTATTATCATTATCTCTTCTTGAACCCAGTTGGTCCCAGCTCAACATCCTATACAGTTTAAAATAGATTCAAAATTTGATTATTCTTGTGATTGAATATCAACATGAATATCTCAAAAATAAAACCAAAATAAAAACTATATTTTAATTTATCAAACTCTTAGTCACTTATATAATTTTCACTATCAACAAATGATCATTCAACTGATTCTAGTGACTAAACTAAATTATTCATATGAAAACTTTTAACTATGTCAAATATCATTATCATATTCTAGTTTAAACTCTAAAAATAAAATTATATTCCATAATTTTATTTTTAACATATTATGTCCTATTTTTTTGAGTTTTATTCTCAATATATGATTGTCATCATAAAATATATGTCATTCTCAAACTAAACCAACTCAGAATATTTAAAAGAAATATTTTTACAAAAGTTTTATTTATGTCATTATGAACTACATGCTTTCTCATATTACAAAGAATCTAAAACCATCACAAATATTTCACAACTATAGATTTTGACAATATTATATCCTTTCCAAGACATAATTACAAACTGAGAATCAACTTATAATGACTTTCTGAAACTATCAATATTCTTACTACATTAGAAAATTCTAATTTGAAACCTTAATGGTTTCTCATAAACATATTCTACCAAAATTTTCTTATAACTATTATTACTATCTGAATATCATCTTAAACATATACAACACATGTATAATTCCCAAAATTGTAATTCACATGCATTCTTCTAAAGAATTTTTAACAAAAAAATTTCACACAAAAAAGACTTTCAACATAATTATATTTATTTCAAATCATTATGTCAAAACTAAAACAACTTATCATCGATTCTCAAAACTATCAATCATTTTAACATCTTCAAAACTGACTTTGAAAAAAATACCCATAATGTATATACTAAAATGTTTCCAAACGAATTCTCCACGATAGACTATAAATACATCGAATCCATTTATATAATATTTTCATGATTATAGAAAACTCGTCTTTATACCAAACCCTAATGTCAATTAAATAAATCTTCAAAATCTAAATTGATTTATTTCAAAAAAATGTTGATGTATTATATTCAACCAATAGAAAACTTGAAATAGAACACTACATGTTTATAGCATATCTTCCAAATCATCTTAGACACAGTTTGAACATACTAAAATTCCATAAAATGGCCAGGTAAAACTTCTCATTTAAAACCTCGTGCATTTACAAAATTAATAGTTTCAAAATAGAGACTGATATGAACAAAAATTGCCACTGTCACAAATAATCAAATAAAATTGAAACCTAAAAAATTGAATAACATATATGCAAGAAACCTTCACATTTGTTTTAAGAATACCATATTAAACTAACCATCATAATATTTCTTAGTTTTAACCTCAATGATCAAGATAAATAGATAATATCAAACTAAAACCATTTATCATTGATATCTCATGCAAAAAAATGATTTGACAACCACTGAACTCCAAGATTTTTTTACTTCTTTATCAACAACAATTCTGAAATTTATGCATGCAATAATTTTAAATAAATAGTTTAGAATATCAAAACTTATCAAACCATGTAGACTCAAACACTATATTTCTTTTATACACTAGTCACAGTGAAAACTACCACCATTTTACTTAAAATTTTATTGATTTTCTAGTCATGGTGTACCTAAATAAGCTTTTCTGTAACTTTATGCTTACTATTTTCCAACTGTAACTCTCAAACTCCAATCTGACAGAGTGACACTTCTAAAAGTGAGCTTCATAAAAATGACCAACAAATGAAAGTAAATGCTTTTTTTAGTCAAGACCCAAGAATTAAATGCCTGTGGCTACATGCACATATATTATCGACTCATCAAATCGAGGGAAAATCTTAGCAAACTACCAACTTACTTAGTAATTCCATCAAATTAATTTATTACCATAATACTTGTTAAACCATAGTCAATTTTCATAAACTAAGGCATGTACACCATGAATTAAAGTCCCTTGAATGACCTAGGATCTCACTAAGATGTTGAAGCATCCATTATACTTCACATTTACTCAACCTGCTAACTAACTTACCATGAAGACTGTCAACTAGACCATTCATGAGTCTCGAGACTAAGCAAAGCATGGGTTAACTTAAATTAACCTTTCAAATTAAATAAATCACTTATACCATAAATCTTCATGCCTTGAAATGACATAGATTAAATTTAAAATAAATTTTGAAATCAGAAGCAACCCATGACCACTTTAGAGTATTCAACTAAGTCCACCACATTCAATGAGTCTCAAACATAGGATAATGTATAAATTAAAAAATTTAGGGCCACTTTATAATAATTAACAAACCTTAGGAAATAGCTTACATTTAATGTTATAAACCAAACTTTTAATGTCATCAAACTCAATCATTTCATAGCCATAATTCTAATATTTTGTACTTATGATTGAACTGTGAATGAAAATTGATTTGAAATTCATTGTGTTGAATCCATGCAAAATTTGTATTTGAGGATCAATGTAGATAATTGAATATTATCTTAACAATCATATAATACATCCACCTTTGATAAAACCATATTGCACATTGCCATTTCAAATTGAAAATACCAAATTAATCACTGCAAAATCATCAAACTGTCAATCAAAAACTTATGATTGATCACAAATACTTCAAAATTGATAAATACATATGTAAATTTTATTCATTCATATTTTTATGATTGTCAAAACTATTTTAATATAGATGTGAATACATAAACAAATCATCACCCAAATCATTAATTGAAAATATGCATACTTAGTTTACTAATAATTAATTTAGGTCCCCAAATTGTAGTTTTAAATTTTATGACTGGATCATTTTTATGGTAGATAGGAATATTAATTTTAGAAAAAATTAAGGAGGTATGAAAAATAGGTATAACGCTTGTGACTTTGTTAATTAGTTTTGAATAATGAAATTAAGTAGGAATCAAATTACCTATTATTAAAAACATAATCTTGAGAGTGTGATCTAGGTAAATTATTTCTTAAGCAGCTATATGCAAATGCCTTTATAATGAATTTCAATAAGGGATGAGATGTTCAGCTAGCGTGGCATGAAGAAAGAAAATGATATAATAGGGATGTTTGGTCTAGATGTACAAATAAATACAAATACCTCCAATACAATATCTAAAAATAAAGTATAACTTTTACAACTAGTTATAACTCAGCATATAATTCATGCATAAAGAAAACTGAGTTTATAAAGAATAAAATCTGAAAAAAATTGATACTTATAGTTGAATTGCAGCAACTTGGTATTCTCTCTCCATAACATGAAAACTTTAACCACTTAGAACATTTTTTGAACTTTCAGAAGTAAAAGTTAAACAACAAGTAGCAAACAAATAAAATAAGAAATAATAGGACAATAGAAAATAAAATAAACATAAAAGCAAAAAGAAAGCAAAATAAAACAAACAAATTTGAAAAGAAGTTAATTATGAAATAATTTTAAATGATGGTTGTTAATTGAGTAACATAACTAATTCTTATCAAGATATTTTAAATAAAAAGTATTATTTTCAAGTATAATTACAACTTGATAAGGTCCAAGCTATAATGACTCAAATTTATGATGTTTACCAAGATCTTCATGAGCTTTGTCCCAGTATAAAAATAGATCACCAACTTTAAAAATTTTATTAAAAATTTTCTTATCAAAAAACTTTTTCAATTATTATTTAGTCCTTTCTAATTTTTGTAATGTTGTTGCTTTAGACTCATCAAGAGCTATTAAATCATGTAACATTTGTTCAATCAAATTTATATCTCCAACAACATATTGTAAAGTAGTTCTAGTTGAAGAAATCTGAGGTTCTATTGGTAAGGTGGCCTCAAATCCATATATTAACATAAAAGGTAAATAATCAGTTGTTACATTGATAATAATTCTATTAACTCATAAAACTTCAAAAAAATTAAGATGTCAATTTCTTTTATTTGCACAAACTAATTACTTCATGATGGAAATCAAATTTTTATTTGTTGATTTAGCGTGACCATTACCTTAAGGGTAATATTTAGATAAATGACTAGATATAATAAAGTATTTTCTTAAAAATTCTTGAAATTTATCTAAAATAAACTAAGGTCCATTATCATAAATGATTTCATACAGAACTCCAAATCTAGAGAAAATTTAATTTTATAAAAATAAAATTACTTCATCTATTACAAAAATTTTAGCTTTAGCCTTAAGCCACTTAGTGAAATAATCTATTCCTATTAATATATAACTATGACCATCTAAAGAAAGAGGATGTATATCTAAAGTTAATGCCCCATTTAGTAAATAGTTTTTCAGATATAAAAAGATTTAAAGGCATTGCAGACAACTTATCTCTAGCAATAAACAATTGACATGGTATACAAGAATGAACTAACCTATAAGCATCTTGAAATAGCTTAGGCCAATAATAATTTTAATGTAAAATATTATAATTAATTATTTTTTTAGTATAATATCTATCATAATTTTTTTTCATGATAACTTCTAAGAACATTTTGAGTTTGACCATGTGTAAGGCATCTTAATAAAACTCTATCTCTATTTTGATAAAACAAAAAAATATATAAAAAAAAATTAAAAGCTCTTAATCATAAGGAATGTCTTTAATTTTTATCAAAATTATTAAGACAAGATTAATTATAAAAATAAAAAATTAAGTTGTGATATCAATCATCTTCAACCAACATACAATCCCATTCATTCATTTCAAGACCAAATTAGAAATTTTTAGAAAAATTACAAATTTTTATGGTCTTTAAATGAGAATTTGTATTTAGATTATCAACTAACAAGACCAAAACATTAATATTTGAAGAAGCATTTTCAGCTAAATATTTTTTCAAATCATTACCTTTAATTTTTTTTGAAGTTTCAAATTCAAGATCAAACTCTTGAATTCATAATATTCACTTTATAAGCCTTCCTTGAATGGTTGGTTGTTTCAAAAGATAAGATAAAACAGGTATGTTAGATCACACTAAAACTTTGTTTCCAATCAATAATTAACAAAATTTAATTAAAGAGGAAACTAATGAGGAAACAAACTTCTCAATAAGAGAGTACCTATTTTTAACGTCTTTTAAAATTTGAATCATGTAACCAATTGGTTTTTCATCATTATTTTTAAACTCGAGTGATAACAACTCTAATTTATTTTTTAGTAGCATTAACATAAAATATTAATGCTTTCTTTAAATCTGGTTTAGCAAGAATTAGAGCACTTGCAATAACATCTTTAACATTATTGAATGTTAAATCAACACCTTCATCTTAATTATAAATTTTATCTTTCTTAAGTAATAATTGTAAAGGATTAGACTTATCAGTAAAATATGATATGAATTTTTTAACAAAATTAATTTTATCAAAGAAAGAACGTAAACTAGATTGATCTTTAGGAGGAGGTAATTCTTTAATAACTTTAATACATTCAGCATCTATAGAAATGACATCCTTATAAATGATATGTCCTAATTATTTATCTTTGGTGACACCAAAAATTGATTTCTTTAGATTCAAATAAATATCATACTTTCTACATCTTGTGAAAGCTTCACAAAAATGATTTAAATATTTTTTTTTTGTTTTCTTTTAAATGAGCAAAAAGATCATCAAGATAGACCTGAATAACAATGCCAATTAAGTCATCAAAATCAACATGTATAGCTCTTTAAAAAGTAATTCTTGCATTCATTAATCTAAATGGCATTATGTTATTAGCAAAAGTCCCTCTATGAGTAGTAAAAGTAGTTTTATGTCTATCTTTAGGATTTATAAAAATCTGATTATAACCAAAAAATTCATCTAATAATGACATCATTTTTATCATGTAATCTATTGTAAAATTTTATCTATACTTGGTAGATAAAAATTATCTTTAAGACTAGCTTTGTTCAAGTCTCTAAAATCAACACACAATCTAATCATCATTTTTCTTCCTAACTGGCACTAAATTAGCTACCCATTCAAAATATTTTATAAGAAAAATGACACTAGCATCAATCATTTTGTCTAGATCTTTGTTAATAGTGTCTTCTAATAAAGAACTAATTATTCATATTTTTATCTTACTGATTTAATACCAAGTTTTATAGGTATATCATGTTTAACAATATCAGGATCATAACCTTTAAGATCTTTGTATGACTAATAAAATACATCAATAAATAACTTGAATAACTTAATGAATTTTACTTTCTCACTTGTAGTAACTTGAATTTTTAAATACACATATTTATGACCCTCTTTTGTACCTAAATTGATAGGAATAGTTTCACCTATGATTCTCTTAAAATATTCTTCCATTCTAGAGATTTTAGCCTAATCATTAGGTGTAAACATAGATTCTAAACTCACTAAACTAGTATATAATTTATTAGTACTTAATTGCGAATAATCTCCATAATTTAATATGTAATCATCATAATTAAAGTAATTACATTTAATAAAAAAAAATTGTTAATCACAATTAAAAACACACCATCATTTAAATCAAAAAATTTAGGTTGAAAATTTTTAGAATAAGAGAAGTCTATGATAAGTTCACTTTCACTTAGAGTTGTTTTAGATGCAAAAATAGCAAGTTTATCAACTTTTTGATTATATTTTCTAAGGAAGTGAGTGATATTAAAAGCCTCAAAATATTTAAATAAAGATCAAATATTTTAAGTATAATGATATAGACGAGTTTGATTAATTTTATAAAATTTTCAAACTTATCTAATAATTAATTCAGAATCTCCAAAGACTTCTAAATATTTAATATTAAGTTAAATAGGTTTTTCCAAACTTAAACATAATTATTCAAATTATATTATATCATTAGTATTTTCAAAAGATAATTTGTAAGTATAACAAAATATTTTACCAACAAGAGAGATTAAACTAATTTCAGCACTATTTCTTTGTTGAAAGCAAGCTCCATCAAAATATAATGATCATAAAATATTTTTCTCAAAAAAATCTTCATATTGATTTTCTAATTCATCTAAATTTAATAGCTCATAAGTTTCAATTCATTTCTCAACATACATAATAGTAGAAAAAGCAAATGATTTTATAGGTTTACTAGACCAATCTTCTCTTTTTATGAAAGCAATCTCATTACTAATAGGAACCCATGTAATATATTTTTTAATGAAAGCACCAGTTGCTTTTGACTAATCTCTTTTTAATAAGATAGAATAATTACTAAGAATTTCTAAAATTTAGACATTAGTCATGCATCTAATTCTTTCATCTTGAGTAATCTTAATGACTGTCTCAGAACTTACCACAACTTTTAGTTTGTCTAAAATCAAATCTAATAAGTTTCTTATTGTCAATTTTATAAAAAATATCTTATTGATCTAAAATAAATTTAGGCATTGTATTCTTTAAAGTACCTATGTCTAAAATATAATTATGGGTTACTTTATTAGCAATTTTGACCAAAACATAAAAAAGAGGTATATAATATGTAAGAGGATCATAATTTTGAGCAAAAACAAATAATTATTCATTAATATCTTCTTGTAAGCCTACATCATTTTTATGACTCTTAATAGCTTCATTAATTTTTTCAAGTTATCCTAGAAGACTAATTGTTTGTAATAATTGGAATCTAGCTTTAATTATGAATAAATCATCAATTATATTATAAGTTTTAACATCAATTTGTTGAAAAATTTTAGGCTTCTAATGTTGATATTGACAATTATTATAACTAGTTGATAAAAAAATGTTTTGAGAAGAATTATAGCTGAACTATTTGAAGAATTATTCTGATTTGTTTTAGTTTTATCATTAGAAGAAGAATCATTATTTTCTATTTTGTTATTATGAGAATAATTATGATATTTATTTTTAGTATTAACAACATAAGCACCTTCATTTTATAATGGATTATCAAGAGCACACATATTTATGTTGTCTGCTAGATCATCAGATATATAATTTTTTCTTTGAATAAACTTTCTAAATTTATGAATAGTAATACATGAATCTGGATCATAATCCAACTCACATACATTACATTAATAAGCAACATATTAACTTTTACTTTCAACCATATTTATATTAGATGAAGAAGATTTATCACAATTATCTTTTAACAACAATCAATTCATTTTTTAGATTTTGAATGGTTTTTAAAAAATTTACATTATCTAAATTTAAACCTATAGAAGACCTATCTTTAAACCCAATACAATTAAGCTTCTTTTCATATTCAATTCAAAATGTTACAGTTTCAACATATTTCATAATAGCTTTATCTTCTAAAGTTATTTTATATTTTAAAGGTAAAGCATTACAAAAGTAAAGTCTAGATAATTTTTTAGAAGGTCTAAGATCATGAATAATCTTTTGATACAGGTTAGTAAATCTGATATTAAAATGATATATGGTTTCACTTAGATCGAGAGAAAAAATTACAAGATCATTGACTAAGTCTAGATCTTTTTTAGCTTTTTCAAAATCTAATTCAAACCAATCTTTAATATCTTTCCAAGTGTTCATAGCTTTAGCAGGTAAACTAATAAAAGCTTGATAAGCTTTCCCTTCAAGTGTTTAGAAAAAAAATCTTAAACAAATATTTTCACTTGTAATATCTAGAATTGAAAAAACTAACTTAAATGGTCTTCCCAAGATTCTTTAGAAGCTTTAGAAAATTTTGGTATATTTAATCCTTTTAATGAAGGTAACTTAAGCAGATGATTTTCAATGTTAAGTGGATTTCTAAAAATTCATAGATTTAAAGCTATTTGTTGTTATGTTTCAGCTTCAAAACTATTTTTTATCCTCAATGAGATCTTTATGATCTCTATTGTCTTGCAGACCTCAAATCATGTTCTGTATTTTTTCTTCTAGTTGATTTCCTATTGGAAGCTTTAGCAGTCTCTTCTACTTGAACTGATTGATTATCTTGAACTTGATTAACTTTATTTAATTACAAACTTATATCAATAAGCTCAGAGGACATAATCAAATCATCAAATAGATTAGAATTAGTAATAAAATGAGTTCTAGATCTAATATTAACAACTAAAACTCTAGATTTATCTTCTCAAATTCATTTATTTATATTCAAAACATCTTTCTGAGTCTCACAAGTAAGATTAGAATACCAATCTATCTCAAATTTGATAATGTCTTATTCATTTATAACTTGAATGACATGTTAAATATTATAAGTATGACTATACTATGCATAATGAGTTAAATAAAAAGAAACATCAACTTGATCATCAATAATATCAGTTCTAAGTTGGATAATATGAGGTTGCCCTCCAAGTGCCATGAGTAAGAAAAAATATAGATCTAAATAAATAAGATTTTTGAAAGAATCTCTAGCAGTGTCATCAAATTTTTTAACAATAAAAATTGTTTCATCAACTAATCAACTCTTTCATCTATCATAAAGGTTAAGTTGGAATCATACTAGTCTAATAGTAAAGTTCTAAAGGTTTAATTATGATCTTAAAGATGCAAAGAGTTTTTTAAATATTCTGAGAAATAAAAAATAAGCTATTTAATCTAACATATTTTATTATAATTTCAAAAATCTACTTATCAAATAATGAATCAGTTTACATATGAATGTGTAATCTATTCTATCTAACAGAGAAGTCCTATGAACAAGATAATTTCTTGAAAGAAATAAATCTGATTCAATAGTATACTATAATCTTGAATTAATAACTTGTAATAACTTTTAAATAATGTAAAAACCATAACCAACAGTATAAGATTAAGATAAATCATTTATGAATAGATCTTAAAGCAAGCCAAACATAACTCAAAAAATCAAAATATAAGAAACATCAACTAGCCAATTAAAAGATTAAAAACTAATTAATAAAAAGTAAAATATTAAATTTAAACTAAACTAGAACATAAACAAACTAATCTAAAACTTAAACTAAACTAAGAAATTAAACTAATCTAAAATTAACAAAATCTAACTCTAAACTATTAAAGAAAGAAAATTAATCTAAAAACCTAATTTAAAAGCATTATAGAAATAAATAGTTAGTTAAGATGCAAATCAAAATTAAAATAAATAAAATAAAAAGAAATTAGATTAATTAAAAATTAAATTAAAATCAGATTAAACTAAATTAGAAGTCAAAGTTAAAATAAAGTATAATATAGACAAAACATGTGAGTCTCAATAAAGAGAGTCAGAAAAATATATAGATTTTATTTGAGAAACCAACATTTTATTTACAAATATCTTTAAAAGATAACTTTCACAATCAATTATATCAACAAAGTGTCACAAATAATGATGGTTTTATCATTATTCAGGTTAATACTCAGATTTTACACATAGGACTACAAGAAGCAATCATCAAAAGATGTTAAATTTGAAAAAATTTAAATAATTTATTATAAATGATAAAATTAAATTAAATATACATGTATTGCCTAAATAATATACTTAACTATCAAATAAAGTATAATTGATCTATCTGCAAAAGTCATGATATCTCAGAGAAGTTGCATAGAAGAAAGAGATAAATGATTGACTTTACAACATATAAATCTTTAATACTTATATTATTTCTCCACTTTAATTGAATATTTTATCTCCTTTTATACTTCAAATTTGATTGGAAAAGAATTTGTAACTAGTATTAGTTAGTTACATGTTAACTTAACTAATTGACTTTTACAAATCAATTAATCTTGACAGTTATTAGTTAAGGTTTAATTAAGACTTTAAAATTTTTAAGGGATTAAATATTTGAATATAGACTAGATATTTCTTAACAGTTGAGGACCCTTAATCAATTAATAATAATAATAATAATAAATATATATTTCAATAAATAATTAGATATATCAAAGTTTAATGATATCCTTATCTATATCAATTCCATAACATATATTATCCAAAAAATTTAGACATATTATACATATATCTATATTTAAAAGTCTATTGTACTTTCAAATTATCAAAATCAAAGTATCAAAATCTAATAAGTATGTAAGTTCTGTCAACTGAAAAGTTTAACTTGAAATGAAAATTTTATATTTCTAATAATCAAATGTTATCAAAATTAGACAGGACTTCAATCACTAGTTTTTCTTGATCATTCAAATATTCATTGTATTATATTTCAACTATTAAAAACTATACCAACTTGATTCTAAAATCAATTGTAATATTATCAATCTCCAACTTAACCCACTTCACAACTCTGATCTGAGTCAGAGTATCTAATTCATCCTGGCTGATTGAATGCTTCTTGGAAGAGGTTAGATGAATGACAAGCGATGGCTTTTCTAAACTTAGCTTCCTGCACCTAGTAATAGGCTTTTTCAAACTTAAATTTTTTCAATCTATAATAGGATCTCTTTGAGATAGTGTAGGTTCATCAGAACAAGAAGGCAAAGAAAGATTGACAAAAAATTTAGCATGTACTATTTTAATATCTAGCTAAGTTGGTTTATTAACATGATGGATTCTTTCTAGGTTAGGTGACTAAATAGATGGTTAGTTTGGATTATTTTGTATCTAATGAGAATAAATTCTATGAGATTGAGACCTAGATCCAAATCTATAACCATAAAATATTCTATTACCCCTATGATTTTCATGATTAAAGGGTGAATTATTTAAGACATTCTAAAATTCAAGGTTGGTGGCATTAAAATGAATTGACATGCTGCCTCCCCTACTAGCATGCTTAAAGTTAAACCTTCTAGTCAAGAATACCCCTTTAGAAAAAAATTTATCGAGTGCCTCCTAGTTTATACTTCTAAAATTTTGATTTCTACCCCAACCTTTGCTATTATTATCTGTACTTAAACCCAATTGGTCCCAACTTGACATCCTATACAGTTTAAATATATTCAAAAATTGATTATTATTATTATTATGACTAAATAGCAACATAAATAGCTTAAAAATGAAACCAAAATAACAACTATATTTCAATATATCAAACTTTTAATCACTTATATAATTTTCACTATCAACGAATGATCATTCAACTAATTCTAGTGACTGAACTGAATTATTCATATGAACACTTCTAACTATGTCAAATATCATTATAATATTCTAGCTAAAACTTTAAAAATAAAATAATTTTCTATAATTTTATTTTCAACATATTCTATCCTATTTTCTTGAGTTCTATTCTCAATATATGAATGTCATCATAAAATATGTCATTCTCAAACTAAACCAACTCAAAATATTTGAAAGAAATATTTTCACAAAAGTCCTATTTATATTATTATGAATTGCATGCTTTTTCATATTTTGAAGAATCTAAACCCATCATAAATATTTCACAATATAAATTTTGACAATATCATATCCTTTTCAAGACATAATTACAAATTGAGAATCAACTTATAACAACTTTTTAAAACTACCAACATCCTTACTACATTAGTAAATTCCAACATGAAACTCTAATGATTTCTCATAAACATATTCTGCCAAAAAAATTATCACTGTTATTACTATCTAAATATCATCTTAAACATATATAGTACATGTATAATTCCCAAAACTATAATTCACATGCATTCTTCTAAAGAAATTTCAACAAAAACTTTTCACACAAAAAAGACATTCGATATAATTATATTTTTTTCAAATCATTATGTCAAAACTGAAACAAATTATCATGGCTTCTCAAAACTATAAATCATTTCAACATAATCAAAACTAACTTCTAAATAAATACCCGAAATGTATATATTGAAATGTTTCCAAACAAATTCTCCATGGTAGACCAAAAATACATCGAACCCATCCATATAATATTTCCATGAATATACAAAACTTATCTTTGTACCAAACCCTAATGTTAATGGAATAGAGATTCAAAATATATATTTATTTGTTTCAAAAAAATGTCACTATATTCTATTAACCAATAAAAAACTTGAAAAAGAACACTACATGTTCATAGCATATCTTTCGAATCATCTCAGATACAGTTTGAGCATACTAAACTTCCATAAAATGACCATGTAAAACTTCTCCTTTAAGACCTCATGCATTTATGAAACTAATATTTTAAAAATATAGACTAGTATGAACAAAAATTACCACTGTCACAAATAATTGAATAAAACTAAAACTCCAATAACTGAATAACATATATGCAAGAAACCTTCAAATTCATTTTTAGAATACCATGTTAAACTGACCATCATAATATTTCTTGGTTTTAACCTCAATGGCCAAGATGAATAGATAACATCAAGATAAAACCATTTATCATTGATATATCATGTAAATAAATGATTTGATAACCACTAAGCTCCAAGATTTTTTGACTTCTTTATCAATAATAATTTCACAACTTATGCATGCAATAGTTTTAAATATACAATTCAGAATATCAAAACTTATCAAATCATGCAGACTCAAAACACTATATTTATTCTATACACCAATCAAAATGAAAACTACCACCATTTTCTTTAAAACTTTATTCATTTTCCAGTCATGGCATACCTGAATAAGCTTTCCTACAACTTTTTGCTTATACTTTCCCAACTACAACTCTCAAACTCCAATCTAACAGAGTGACACTTCTAGAGGCAAGCTTCACAAAATGATAAAAAAACAAAAAAAAATCTATTTATAATCAAGACTTGAGAATTAAATGTCCATGCCTATGTGCACGTATATCATTAGCTCATCAAATTAAGGTAAAAACTTAGCAAACCACCAACTTACTTAGCAATGCCATCAAATTAAGTCATGACCATAATACTTGTTAAAATCAAAGTCAATTTCCATAAATCAAAGCATGTAAACAATGCATAAAAGTCCCTTAAACTACCTAAGATCTCAAAGCATCCATTATTCTTTGCATTTACTCAACCTGCTAACTAGCTTGTCATGAAGATTGCCAATGAGACCATTCATGAGTCTTGAGACTAAGCAAAGCATGGGTTAATCTAAACTAAAATTTCAAATTAAACAAATCACTCATGATATAAACCTTCATGCCTCAAAATGACATAGATTAAATTCAAAATAACTTTCGAAATAAAAAATATATATGAACACTTTAGAGTATTCAACTAAATCCACCACATTTGATGAATCTCAAACATAGGATAATGTATAGATTTAAAAATTTAGGGCCACTTTATAATAATTATAAAACCTTAGGAAATATCTTATGTTTAATGTTATAAACCAAACATTTAACGTCATCAAACTCATTCATTTCATAATCATAATGCCAATATTATGTACTTATGATTGAATTGTGAATGAAAAATGATCTAGAATTCATTGTGTTGAATCCATACAAAATTCACAGTTGAATATAAATGTAGATAATTGAATATTATCTTAAAAATCATATAATACATATACTTTTGATAAAATCATATTGCGCATTACCATTTCAAATTGAAAATACCAAATTAATCACTGCAAACTGATCAAATTATCAATTGAAAACTTATGACTAATCACAAATACTTCAAAAATCATAAATACATATGTAAATTTTATTCATTCACCCATTTATTATTTTTGAATCCACTTTAATTTAGATGTAAATTCACAAATAAATCATCACCCAAATTATTAATTGAAAATATACATACTCAGTTTACTACTAATTGACTTTGGTCCCCAAATTACAGTTTTAAACTTTATGATTGTTCATATCTATGGTAGATATGAATATTAATTTTAAAAAAAAAATATGGGGTATGAAAAATAGGCTTAACACAATTATTTCATCTTCATTCATCTTTAGTATTTCAAACTATCTCCAATGGGTCTACAATTTGGCCATCTTCACCTTGGTGCATCCTTCATAGATACTCTTTAATTTATCCCATATCACCTTGACCAATTCATAGTGCATCATCTTCAGAAAATATTTCTCTAATAGGCCACATATAATGGCATTCATTGCTTGGAATTTGTCTCAATTTTTTTCTTGTATGTTGCATCATTTAGTGGTGTAGGAGGTGGAGTGCATCCATCCATAATTGACTGTCATATGTCATGACCCATTGACATTAGATATATCTTCATGTTGATGCTCCAAAAATCATAATTAGTCCCATTGAATAATGGAGCCTTAGTTTTAGAGATACCAGCTTCAACTTGCTGACTAGTCATCCTTACTTCTAAGATCTCTTTTATGCTATTAGGCTTACTTCAAAAGACTTGATCTGATACTAAATGTTGGAATAAAAATAATTGAGAGAGGGGGGTGAATTAATGTCTTAAAATATTCTTTCAATCTCTCTTTAACATTCATGAACCATCACATCAATAAATAGATCAAGCAATGCATAAACAATCACCCATACAAGCATGAAATAAGATTACATAAGACAACACATCAAACATGTGGGAAATCTTAAAAATAAATAAAACTCACTGATCCTTAAAAATTTAATATATTCATATAATTCAAAATATCATAATTTAGTGAATCACCAACTTCACATGGAGCACCAACCCCAACAACCTAAGCACCAACTCAACTAGGCTTTAACAAGCACCAACTTGCAAGGAGGCTTCGACCCCCTAAATGACTCAACACCAACTCATCCACCTAATTACTTTAATCACCTCTATAAAACATTATTTCTCAATCAATTGATGATGACCACCTTTTCATCTCTTCACCTTCTTATCCCTCTCAAACTGCCTTCTAGGCCTCTTCACTTAATTAGGTCTCTTCAAGACAAATTAGGTCATATGACCTTGATATTCATATGTAGGTACACTTTAAAATCTTCATCTCAGATACTCTACACTCATATAATGGTCTAAAATACCTTATTCTTCTCAACAATTTATTTTTTATTCACTTACACACTACACACATGAATAGGCCTAAAACTACCTTGTATAATATAATTATCTTACTCATATTACCACTTAATCAGCCAAAAACCCTTAAACTCTTAGTTCATCCATGGAATAGATCTTATGACATCTAATAAACATGAATTAAATGTACTTTCAATTTTTTTAGGTCTAACATATCTCAATTAGGTCATATTTAATTTTTAAGTCTTATGGAGACTTAATCCCATTAGGTCTAGTTTAGGATATGTTACACTTTACTTTCCTTGAAACACTTTTAAACTTCACACATAGTAGGAACATATCATATAACAATAACATATACCTTTACTAAGTTCATCTACTCTCCATAACACATTTTAGGTCCAATCACCACTTGAAGCACACTATTTGTATTGTTCATAATTAGGCCTTCTCATACAATGAAAGTTTATTTTGAATTACTAAAGATTAATAATAAATTAGCTAAACAACCATGGAAATAAAATATATATATAAAATATATGATCTTAGGGTCATCACCATATGATTTAGACTTCATAACTTAGGGCAAAAGGAATCAAACCCTTCTCTGCAAATACCCCACTTAGAACTGAAAAAATACTCTAAAACCCAGTCATGAACAACTTGATATTCAACACCTGAAAAAGACTTTTCATGACCATTGATACTTTAAAAATATCCTTTTACATCTCTAGACTAATCTTAGATACAAAAATCATAATATCTAATGTCAAATATGGGTCTTGTAGACCAATCTTTTGATCTCAGTACACACAGTCAAACCAGAACCAATCAAACCATTTTGGCTTCGACATTTCTCTTTCTTGTACTAACTTAAAATATTATAAAAAATATTATCAACACTTTAAAGTCACAAAAAATAACACCATAAGCATTAGATACATCAACTCATAGCAAAGAGCCTCAAACTTATCATTGCAACTTGCTTTCCTAGAACTACCAATTTACCTTAAGTCATAGTCATGGTGACAAAGGCATTTAACACCTTTATGACCACTTCCAAAGACTTATTATGTTATTATATGATATTCTTACATATATAGACCATCCTCAAGTATAATCATCATATGGTCTAGTGAAAACTATTGATATTACAGACCAATTTTTTGAGCTTACCACACATAGGCCTCACTGAGTCAGATAAACCAACTTGTGAGCAAATTTTTGACCATATTCATTGAAATCAAAAAATTCTATCCAACATGATCATGTATTAGAATTCCTAAAATATATTTCCATGCACTTGGTTTCATTTCATCACTATTTCATGATAACACAACCCTAATCATCTTCTCACTACTACCTAGATTTCTCATTGTCTTCACCATTAGGCTTATCAGTGACTAACTAACTTGGATGACTAGTTTATCATATATGAGGGCTAGAACCTATCCATAAACCTATTGATAAATGTTGTCATTAATGTCAAGATTGATGTCATTGATGTCAAGGTTAATGTTATTGATGTCAAGTTGTATTTAGTGAAGATGTATGGTGAGTGGTCTTTGAGAGATTTTGAAGGCAACCTAATGTATCTTTTTAAAGAGATAATTTGAAGTAAACCTAATGATTCTTCTGTTGGTTGATGTGAAGTTTAATTTCATGATTCAGGTCAGATTGATGATTGTCATCATTATCATATTGTCATAAATAGGTTTGATGATAAAGTAAGTATTAAAGCATGTTTATGAGGCTCTAGGTCTACATGAAATCATGATAACATGTTGATCATAAATATATTGTTATAGTGGTGTGATAATTTTGTCTAGTGAGTACAAGGTAAGAATTTTTGAGTGATAATTCTTGAGTACAAGGTGTCTTGAGAAGCCTAGTCATAACAAGCATAGTCATATCATGAGAATGTGCATGGTGAGCATGAATAGGTATGTGAAGAGGTATTAATTTTTTTAAGGAGTATTTAAGGCATGTGATCAAGGTGTATAATCATCAAGGAGTGTTTCAAGGTCAGTTGTCAAGTTTCAAGTACTTGAGAAGCCTAGTCAAGGCATGTAAAGTCCTAGTAAGATGGTTTGAGCATGGTGGTTTGGTGAGATGGATGTAAAAAGGCATAAGAGGTTATATGAGATTAATTTAACATGTATTTGAGGAATTTTATAACTCATGAGAGTCTCAGGGTGAGCCTACAAGTGTAGGACCTTCAGACCAGTATGTACCTATACCACCTCTAGACCCTATCTGACCTAATGAGGCATCATGAATTATTGTCAAGACATATGAAGGATGTTTGGATGTTTTTAATAATGAGAGAGGTTTTAAGACATTATATTTAATGTTTTTATTATCACATTTAGGTATTGAGAGCATGGAATAAGACATGAAGGATAGTTCAAGGCCTAGTAAGGTATGAAGACTATAGTGTAAAGAGAGAATATAAGATTAAATGGGTATGAGGTTATATTTTCAAGGAAATAATGGATATTAAAGTGTTTTTATAGGTATTATATTTTATTCAATCATTTTCACAAATTTTTAGGTCATAATTTGTAGTTAAAAACATGAAAAGTGGTTTTGAGGTCTCTTGAGTACATAGAATGAAGGCATACAAACCTGAGGACTTTCAGGGGTTCATTGACATTTGTAACCTATACATGGGAAATTTATATATGAAGGATATATTTTTAATGGTAATATCTAATATATCTAAGTATTATTTTTGGAAATGAGGGGTAGTCCTTTATGAATAATCATTAACACCAAAAATAGTGTTAACCCTCTCTAAAACCCTAAAAATGACCTAATGTGAGATATCTTATTCAAAACAGCCTATAATTATCTCAAATGACTATAAAAACTATTGGATTATGTATTAAAATATCCTATCCATCTTAGGTGTGATTATTTTGTCAGGTGTGTGAGTAGACCCTATAAGAAAGTGCTAGTTTCCCATAGATTTATTATAGTAGTCAGAGTTAACAAAGTAAAAGTATGAAAATAATTATATGGATAATTTTAAGACTTGTTTTTTATATCCATTTTGGTTTCTATATATGTTCAAAGACTCAAGTGTGTAGTTTTATTCTAATCATCTTCTCACTATTACCTGGGTTTCTCACTATTCTCACTATTAGGCATGTCGCTAACTGCTACCTAATCGATCATCCAAGTTGACCAGTCACTAACAAGCCTAATAGTGAAAATAGTGAGAAACCCAGGTAGCAGTGAGAAGATGATTAGGTATGTGTTACCATAGAATATGGATGAAACAATGTGAATGGATACAATTTTAAATACTTTTAATACATTTTTATGTTGGATAGAATTTTTTATGCTCAATAAATATGATGAAAAAGCTCCTCACAATTTTTCCTGTCTGGTTCAAATGAGACAATGAGATACAAGGTCATGAGATTAGTATACAAGACCAATATTTCCATTTGACCATATTATATTTATATCTTATAATCATATAAATATCTCATAATATCTTACACATTCATCATGAGTCTCTAGAAATGGTCATACAGGTGATTGAAGGTCATTGTCACTATGACTGTGCTTTAAGGTAAACTATTAGCTCTAGGTAAGTAAGTTATAGTGATGAGTTTGAAACTCTATGACATGAGTTGAATAATATAATATACATGGTATTTATATTTAGTTATTTTATTTCCTATACATTTCTTTTTATAAGGTTTGGTAGTTAGTTAAATTAGTGAAAATGTTTAAACCAAAATGGCTTGACTGGTTGAGTGAGGTTTGTGAGAGAGGTCAACAAATTGGTCTATAAAATCAATAATTACCATTATATATTATGATATTTTTGTTTTATGTTGTTATTAATATTATTTAGGATAATTTTCATGAATTTTAAGGTCTTTATTATATTATTTCAAGTGTCATAAGTTCAAGTTTCCATGATTATGTTTTGAGGTTAGTTGGTAGTTCAAAGTGAGCATTTTGCAGAGAAGAGTTTGAACCTATATAACCTAAGTTGAAGTATATAATAATTTTTTTGATGACATTGAGGTTATTATTTTTGTGAATATTTGATTTATTTCCATGGTTGTTTATCTAATTGGTGTTTTATCTTCATTAGTTCAAGACAAACTTTCTAGGTATGCACATGCCTAATTGTGAATAATACAAATGGTGTACTTCAAGTGGTTATTGGAATTGAAAGATGTTATGTATCCTATATGATATTATTATAGGTATATTTTATTTTTTTATGATATTTTAATTCCATGTGTAGATTTTTAAAGCATTCCAATGAAAGCAAAGTTTAATGTGTCATAAAGTAGACCTAATGGAATTAGGTCTCCATGAGACCTAAAGATGAAATGAGGCCTAATTGAGGTATGTAAAACCTAAAAGGACTTAAATAAAATTTGATCCATGTTTATGATATGTCTTAATATATATTACATGGCTGAACCAAGAGGTTAAGGGTGTTTGGCTAACCAAAAAATATATTTACAAGAGGCTTGTATAAATATAAGGCAATTTTAGGCCTATTAGTGAGTGAAGAGAGTAAGCAAAGAAGATAGCACTTTGTTGAGGAAAATAAGGTCTTATATACCATTATATGAGTGTATAGGATTAATGATTAATATTTGATATAAGTTATGTGTATGAGGATCAAGGTCATTGTGTAGACACCAAAATTACATCACACACGTGTGTAACTCCTTGTGTCGAAACCCCCCTTGAGCCCATTTTAATACTTAGTCTTCATAACCCATGTTTTCACCTCATATATTTAATTAATTTAAAATATTTAAATAAGTTAATTAAAAACTACTTATACCACCTTACCTGACTGCCTGATCCTAAGACTAATTTTTACCCTCTAAGTCACCTCAAGACTTAGTCCCCTAATCTTAAACACCCATGACTTATTCTCACCCCTAACATAAATTCCTAACTAACTACATCCTTCTTAACCTCACATTTTTACCATTTCTTAACAGATACCACACTTGGTAAGAGAAGGAATAGAAAATAGGCTAAATATAGTCATTTTACCTATTCTCGTGCCATCGACATCGGTCAACCCATAATCAACATCAATGAGATCACCAATGTCAGTTACTTAAGCAAAATTCCAAGCTAATATTTAGGTCAATAGAAATTAAAAAACCCAATTATTCAGATACAGGCTTTCTCATTTGACTTTCTACATCCAAGCTTACCATTACTCTGCACAAATCAATCCAAATTAGGAATTGATATACTACATAGATCTTGGATTCGTTTGAACGAATAACACACACTTGTCTTTTTGTTCACCTATTGCTTCAATATTCCTCATCAGAGCCATCTATTTAGCACTCATGGTTCATCTATTTCACCAACTAAGTATATCTCTATGTTTTATAATTCTTTTAAACATTCATTTTACAATTACTTTACATTATATTGTTTATCATTTTATGAGCATCTTGACTCTCCCCATGAAGGGGTTTTAAAACTCCTTCCCTTATTTCATCTACTTCAAACATACCAACCCTCTGTTTAGACCCACCTGAGTCTTACCCACTCCCTTAAAAATTTTCTCAACCTCACAAACCTGACCAACATCTACCTCCCAGCTCAAAATAGTCTCCTATACGACCAGCATCAGTCACATAACCAACATCAATCATATTTCCTTACCGACATTGGCACTCTTAACTGACATTGGTGACTATGTATTTCCACCAACTTCTCTAAGCTTGCCTAAATAACCTCTAAAAACACCAATAACTCACATTACCTATAATGTGTCACTCTCTACTACACTTAGAATGCAAGAATGGTATGAATGTCTCTCTCTTAATCTCTCTTTAATTTTGTTATTCATTAATATTTTGTTTCAAAAAGTGGACTATCATCCCTAAGGAAATTTAACACTTTTAGGAATAAGTGCATAGCTTGGTAGCCCACTCATATATCTACTAACAAATATATTTGGTGGTAGTGCTTTCTTATTTACAAGTAGTCCTCCCTAGCCAAAGAGGAGTACTCAACATCATCTGGATATGATGTGCAACCAATCTGAGTTCTCTTTAATCTTTAATCCTTACCCTTCATCTCTATTTCTCCTTAAACATCAAATAGATTCAAAATTTAGTGAAACATTTCTAGCATGCCCGATGAGACCCTAGAGTTTTCCTTGGGTTCATTACTTGTTTTAAGCATTCATATAGGTGGTTGTATGTTCTTTTTTTGCTTTTATATTGCCTTCTATATTATGGAGTTGGTAAGGAAATTTTTTATTGATTTACAAAATCAACACCATTCATAATACTCAGGGTGTATAACATGTTATATCAAGTTTTTTGAGTGTTCATCCTCCTTATACAGATCTCTTGCATCCTCTATTTTGCCTAGATTTTGCCTTTAGGTTTCTAAAACATTGGATTTTTCATCTCATAAGACTCCACAGTGACCAACATCAGTTAAATCTATTGATGTCGATAGACTTTGACTTGCCGACATCAGTGAAGTGACTGACATCAATGACTATGTAATTTTGTTTTTTTTAGTTTGCTCAAAATAGCAAGATAAAAAAACCTACCTACCTGCACCTAAACCTATTTTTTCCTCACTCTGTCACTAATACAGAGTTTTGAGACTATTTATACTTCTTCTTGCAAGGTATTGACATGAATCCAAGCCAAAATTCTTATCGATTATACAAGTTGATAACCAATTCCACCATCTCCTCTTGTTACTAATTTTGTCATGGAGCATAATTTAGATATAGAGCATACTCCTAGCCCCAACCAAATTCCCATTATGCCTAAATGAGATCAAGATTTTACTATATTTCTTGATCGCAATGTGGCAGCCCTTCAGCATTACCTTACCATGAGCCAAACCCATAATTCTTCAAGTGACCCCCTATATGGTAAGCCAACTTCTCTGATGGAAAAAACTTTAGTTTCAACTATCTCCACTATGTTCCCCATGGTTACTCAAACCACCGCTTCAATAGTTAACCTAACCATAAACAATGTCCAAAGTTTAGCATCACCAACTACCCAATCCCACCTAAACCCTATCATGACTTCCCTGGCTTCACAATTACAAGTAGTTCAATCAAGTCTAACCCCATTTTAGAATTTGGTGGTACCCATACCATATACTCATGCACCTATAATTACATGAGTTATGACTCACCCTTCACCTAGTATAACCATGCCAACAACCCAACGTACAATAAGAACATTTAACCAAAGCATTGTCTCTAACCAAGCAGGGCAATCCCCTTTAATTTCCACCCCCTATCCTATGACTCACTACCCCTATGTTGCATCAACACAACCATAAAAATATATTCCATATGCTCCCTCTACCTCTTATCAGGTTCCTTATAACTTAGGGGGTATCTCCCAAACCAATCCTTCTCTAGACCTCATAAAGATGTTGATGGACAAGATGTCTAATCTAGAGACACTCGTGTCGGGTTCAAAGAATGTGTAATCTTATGATCAAATATGCAATGAGCCTATCCATCCTTCTATGCCTATTTTTCCTTATCCAAGCGAATGGGAACTCCCCAAATTTACTCATTTCTAGAGTAAACAGAATATGTAACATTGCTTGCAAGCATTTAGACATGTTTTTTATTTAAGAGGGCACAATGATGCATTACTACTTTACACCTTCCCTATGTCTCTTTCTAGTGCTACCCTAGATTGGTATAGCTCTATAACTTGGCACTCCCTTTTCACATTTACTCAACTCACACAATTATTCCTAGACCATTTCTCTATCAACATTTCTAAAAAGGTTTCTATTATAGACCTTTATTTTATTAAACAATTTGATGATGAGTCTATCGTAGATTTAATCACTTACTAGAGAGGCTTAATCAATCAACTCTCCTTCTCTTTTCCCCAACCTAAGATTATTGAGATCTTCTCAAGGGCATGTGCTAAACACATTTCATCCACACTCTGAGTACAAACTTTCCACACATTTATGAAGCCTTTATAATGGTGCAGAAACTTAAGATTTAGGCTATAGATGAAGATAGAATCAAGTTGCATAGTAAGAATGCTAATTCTAAATCAAATGAATCCTCTTCTTGTAAACCTTCTCCTTCTAACCAAAAGTATAAAGGCTCTACCAATGTGGTGGTCATTAAATCAGCTTCTTCCATAACCACAAACCAAGCTAATTCCTTGACCTCACAAAATCTGACCAAGCAATTTCAACAACTATATGAACAAAGTTAATACACTCTCATTGAGGAGTCATATACTTTTGTTTTGGAAAAACTATTGCAACAGGAAGCCATAACCCTTCCTCAAATCAAGCCTCCTATACATTTTGACCCCTCCCATCCTATTCCTACTTGGTAAAAGGAGGATGAGTTTTGTGGCTACCATCGAGTCAAAGGCCACAATTCTAATAACTATAAAACATTCAAGAACATTGTTTAATATATGATTAATAGAGGTGATATCATCTTAGATAACCCTAATGCACCTACTAATCAAAATATGGATGTGTTCAAATAGCCTTTTCCTAACCATTCACCCAATCAAAATATTTTTCAGACCATGACTAATAATTCATGTGATCATAATATTCATACAGTCAATATGGTCTTTCCTTTCCCTCTAGTCTAACCTATCCCACAACAGGAGGCACCCATTTTACCTACTTCTCCCTCACAATTGATGGATTTTGTTTTCCCCATCATTTATCCTTGGGTAAAAGGGCCTACTTCACCCATTCTACTCTGATGTGAGGAAGAGCCTCCTTTACCTCTTTTTTTACCACAAGAGGAGCCTGTATTGTTAATTCCTTTTGCACCCATTTTACCTATCATCTTACCACTTGAGGACCATGACTTATCTATTCCTCAACTACATATTGAGGGGAACATCATTCCTATGCTATACCCTCTTAAGTAACCTTCTTCACTTACCTCTCCTCCACTGATGAAAGGTAGTACCCCATCCACTCCTCCTTCGCACCTAGAGGAGCCAGTATTATCTACCCCTACATTAGATGAGAGACCTATTGTGCCTACTATAATGAAACTAATTTTACCACTTATTTTACCTATAAAAGATCATACTTTACATATTCCTCACCCACATGTTGAGGGAGAAATTATATCTAAGATCTACCCGCTTGAGGAGCCATCTTCACCTACCTCTCCCCCACCCGTGGAAGACCATGCCTCTTCTCTTGTCTCTATCAAAGAAGACCCTATTGTGTCTCTTTCTCATATTTGACCTGAGGTAGTAGAGGCCAATAATTTCCCTCTTTCTCAATCACCTAAGCCTTCTAAAAAAGAAACTATAAATCCTACATCAACTCCATCTAAACCCTTCTCATGGTTAGTGGAAAGTCTAGAATTTCTTGACTCCACGAAGCTAGATCATGCAAAATTTTGGGACTGACTTAAAATTCCTTATCCTATATAATAAATGTCATTCTCTACCACTAATCCTCTCACTACCCTTTACCCTAAGGTCTTCGACAAAGTCAGATCTTCTTCACTAAAATCACTAGAAGTTCATCCTTCTATATTATAATCCTTACCCTTGTAAACATCTACCACATTAAAGTAGATCAAGTCTTTAGGCATTCACCTGGTCTCTAATCTAATTCATCCATAAGTGAAATTAGATCTAACTCTTCAACCACAAGTTAGAGTTCTATGGCTTAAACTAAGTAAGAGTGTTAAGTTTCCTAGATCTTGTCGATCCTTCCCTCTTCCACCTTCAACTTTGCCATCAATTTTGGGACCACATCCCTCTACTTTAGTTGGGGTATCATCGATCCAAGCAAAACTAAAGGCTAAATTACCTCCACTAATACCTCTACCACTTAGTAGGCCTTTCACATCTAACATCGTGACACCTACCACTACGAAAGTGTTGGCAAAACATGTGGCTCCACCGCCACCTAGAAAGATGCCATTCAAAATCACCCCCATGACTTCTAAACCAAAATAAGGTGTATACCCCCATTATAATAACAAGTGTTATCCCACTCATAGACTCTTAGATATTTTTCATATGCCAATTGTTGAAATCATCCACAATAACTCTTCCTCACATTAAGCCTTATAGCCCTCTTGGATTGAATCCATCTTGGTTTGATAATACACAAGTATGTTTATATCATCATTCACCTAGACATGATACTGGGAGTTGTAAAGCTTTCACAACAATCATTCAAAAACACTTTGATATCAACACTCTCTTTTTTGATACTCCCATTAACCTTCCTATTATTCCACCCATGACATCCATAATGCCTCATACCATTCCACCTAAATTCAAATCCAAAGATGTTATCATACCCTCTTTGCCACCTCCTTCACCTATGTTTTAGATCAATATGGTTAATGTATCCATGCGGTCACAAAATCAAAAGGATAAAGGTAAGAAAAACATCACTTCCCCTAGGGCTCATCCCTTCTTAAAAGACACTCCTCTTTTGAATCCCAATATTTTCATCTTAGGTGTCACAAAACCAACATCTTTAGAAGTTATTTAAAACTTGATGGTGAAACAACTTCACCAAACCCATGTGAAAATGCACTTATATGAGTTAATCTAAAACTCACCCTAAAAATTTCAAGATTTTGTTAGTACCTTGTAAGTAGTTGAGGTACACCCTGATGATCCCTGGTCTCTTACAATTTTAGTTATCTCTCTTAACACCATCTCCCTAATTTCCTTTAATGATTCATAAATTCCACTTCAACACCCTGAAGATCAGGATTTTACCTCTTTTATCACCATATATATCAATCAAACTTGTTTTAAAAGAGCCATGATTGATGGAGGAGCTAGTATTAATATTATCTCTACCCATGCTTATAAACAACTAGCCCTTCCTGATAATTGCATGTCTCAAACTGACGTAGTGCTCTACTCCTTTAATGATACCATAACTATTATGGTGGGCACTATTATCTTACATATCCATGTGGTTCCTCACATAATTATTGAGCTCTTATATGTTTTAGAAGGAGAGTTTAAATACAACATACTACTTGGATGACCTTGGATACATGCTATGGCATGTGTGCCCTCAAATTTGCACCACTATGTCAAGTTTGAGCACAATGGGTAAGTGCATGTTATTTTCATTGACCCACCTCCTTTAAAAACATGAAACATGACTTATAGCTCCAATGGTGTTCTCATTTTGTTAAAGACATCATCTCCTCCATGCTATACTTCTGAATCTTCTACAAGCTCCACTACCCTAGTTACATAGATACCAAAAACATAAATTCTCAATAAAGACCCCATGGAAGAAACTTTCAAGCATCTAGCACTCAAAGAATATTGTTTGTTGACACTCCACATGTTCCATACTCCACAATAGTATGAAAATCTTAATATGCACCCCAATTATGATCCCTGTATTAAGATGGTCATCCCATATGGTCCCCCTAACCTTTCAACTAATTTCACATATGGGGGAATTTATCGAGCTCTCGCTATTGACAATCCATCTTCTTCATCACAACCATTTACCTATGATTTATCTTTCCTAGGTGAGCCTAGATTCAATCACACCTATATTTATAGTTGTACCTAGAAAGGATTTGGTTTGGGTCATTACAAGTAGGGTATTCATGTGCCCATTAAATATCCCACCAAAAAAACCATTCAAAATGCCAAAAAATAGCATGGAGTGGGTTTTGACGAACCAACTAAACTCACCAAAACTTATCATATACCAATTATCAAAGATCTAGTCTCTCCTTTTCCATCTTCTCCTCCACCATCACCTACCAAATTGGAGGTATCTATACCTCCTAAATTTTTTTCAATAAATGCCATCCATTTGGGACCCCTCACCTATCACATGGGTAAGGAAACAAGGTCCCTTCCTCTCATTCTCCTAAAATGATTGGTGAAGACTCTCCCATTATCAGCATTTTCCAATGTCAAGATGATGATGCTATTATCACATACATGGGTGTAAATGATTCT
This sequence comes from Torreya grandis, assembly GCA_037957365.1. Classification (NCBI taxonomy): domain Eukaryota; kingdom Viridiplantae; phylum Streptophyta; class Pinopsida; order Cupressales; family Taxaceae; genus Torreya; species Torreya grandis. The sequence goes on along the minus strand of JARHVA010004897.1, from coordinate 1,197,290 downwards.
TATATCCAATGATTACTCCCATCTAAAACATAAGCTATGTTAAATGAATCAACCATTGACATCAATTTTCCCTCTCATGATAACCTTCATGTCCTTAATATTGGCCAATCTTTGGACTCTTGTGAGCATGCTAATTATGCCATATTTCTTCATGACCATAGCAAAGCCTTCACTTGGTCTTATAATGAAATGTTTGGTATTAACCCCTCTATCATAACCCACAACATTGTCACCAACTGAGATGTTAAATTTTTAAGTATAAGCTTCATAAAATGCATCCTTGCATTTCTTTCCTTGTTAAATAAGAGCTCCAATGCCTCCTTTATATTAACTTTATTCAACCCATCGACTATGCGTAATGGGTTTTCAATATTATTCCTATTTCAAAAGTGATAGAAGGAATCTACATCTGCATCAACTATCATGACTTAAACCTCACTTATCTAAAGGATGACTTCCCTTTCCCAAGTATCAACCAACTTGTTGATGTAATAGTTGGCCATGAGATGTTATCACTTATGGATGGGTTCTCAGGTTACAATCAAATCTTGGTTGCTCCTGAGGATCAACACAAAAACACTTTCATTACCCCATTGGGGACTTTCTATTATCGAGTCATGCCCTTTGGTCTAAATAATGCTGGTGCCACCTACCAACATGCCATGACTTACATCTTCCATGATCTCTTACACAAAATTATGAAAGACTACGTGGATGACTTACTCAAAAAGTCTAAACTTTGCCAATATCACTTGATGATTCTCAAAATCATATTCACTTGTCTCCTCTAATGTAATTTTTGACTAAACCCAAAGAAATGGATCTTTGGTATCCTTTTTGATAAGCTCTTAGACTTCATCATTTCTCTTTGTGGTATTGAAGTTGACCCTGCTAAAGTTTAAGCAATACTAGACATGCTTCCACCTACTAATATCAAAAAACTCCATAGCCTATAAGACAAGTTTCGGTCAATCCACCACTTCATGTCCCAATTATTGGATCATTTCTAACCCTTTCACCATCTCCTCAAAAAAGATGTCTCCTTTTATTAGAATACAGATTGCCAAGAAGCCTTTGATGCACTCAAAAAGTATCTCCTTTCCCCACTAGTCCTTATTCCACCTAAGGAAAACTAGCCTTTCTACCTTTACATTTCTGCAATAGACCATTCTATGAGTGATATGATTGCACATCAGGATGATCACCATCGATAACAAGCAGTTTAATATATAAGCTACACACTTATTGATTATGAAACTCAATATACCCATACTAAAAATCTTTGTCTTGCATTGGTCTTTATAGCTTTCAAGCTTCATCATTACCTATTAAATCATAAAACATACATCATCACCCATATTGATCCCCTCAAATACATGCATTCCAAGCCATATCATAACCAATGTATAGCTTGGTGGCTCATGCTGCTTGCTGAATTTGACTTGAAATTTATTTAACAAAAGTCTATCAAAGGGCAAGTGACCACTGACCAGTTAACTACCACCCCTTACCCTAAAAACCAACCTTCAAACCTCAAATTCCCTAATGAATCTAGCATAATGCTCTCCATTGATGACATCTCCTATCAAATGATGATGTTCTTTGATGGGTCTAAATGTCAACATGGTGGGGGTGTAGGGGTCATCCCCATCCCTCTTTATGGAAAGCCTATGCCTTTGTCATTTAAACTAGATTTTAAATGTACTAACAATATGGTTGTATATGAAGCTTTGATCTTAGGGCTTCAAATGGCTATTTTCTTGGGTGTCAAGTCAATAACCATTTTTGGTGACTCCCAACTAGTGGTTAATCAAGTTAATGGTTCCTACCTATGTAAAAATGAAAATTTTCAATGATATAAACATCATGTATATACTATATTGGAATAATTTAACTCCTACCTCTTGCAAATTATTCCTCAATCTACAAACAATTTTGTTAACACAATGGCTTCTCTTGCTTCACACATACCCTCTTCACCCTCTTCCTCAAAAATCTATGTTACTATACATCACTTAACATTCCCCTCCTATGTATCAACTAACATCCTTTTTATAGGAAATATAACACATAACCCACATGACTTATGGTATAACCAACTCATAGATTTCCTCTCCTTTTCTATTACCCCTCCTAACCTCTCCAATAATGGGAGATGTTCCTTTATGAAACATGTCACTCATTACACTATGCTAAGGGGACTTATCTACAAGTGAGGTTTTGATGGTCTCTTTCTTAGATGCCTTACTAGTACTAAGATCCCCTTTACCATTAAGGAAGTCCATGATGGGATTTATGGTGGACATTTCAATGGTAACACAATTACCAAATGTATCCTTTGACTTGGTTACTATTGGCCAACACTCCATCAAGACTATAGTGATTACATTCAACATTATGTCAAATGTCAAAAACATGCTAACCTCCTTTACATTATAAGCCATACATTATAATTCATTAAAGACTTTTGGCCCTTCTCCCAATGGGGTTTAGATCTAATCAGTGAGATTAACCATAATTCATCTCTCTGTCACTGTTCCATCATTACTACTACTAAATACTTCACCAAGTGGGTCGAGACCATTCCTCTCATCTCCACTAAGGCTAACAAAATTTTTGAATTTATCGACCATCACATCATCTATCACTTTGGTGTACCCCATAACATTATAATAAAAAATGGAAAATATTTCATAAATAAGAATGTCTAAAAGCTTTGTGATGCTTTTGGAATCAAATTAAGCTTCTTATCATCAAACTATCCACAAGCAAATGGATAGGTAGAAGCTTATAAAAAAACCCTAACCAACATCCTCATGAAATTAGTCAATGATACTGGCAAGGATTGGCACATGCACATTCCTTTTTCTTTATGGGCTTACCACACTAGTATTCAAACCCCTACAGGTGCTACACCTTTTTCCTTGGTCTATGAGATGAAAGTTGTTTATCCTCTTGAGGTCCATATTCCTTCTCTTCACATTTCTCTATAATAAATACTTACTAACGATGACTTTCATCAAGAAAATTTGGCTCAACTTGAGTTTCTTGATGAACATCATCTCATAGCCCTCAACCACTTCCAAATCTATTAAGATCATATCAAACATGCTTAAAACAAAAACCTCAAGGAGTAAGATTTCAGTATCAGAGATCTCATCTTAAAGGAAAATCAACATGTGATGAACATGGAGAAAAGCAAATAGGGTAAGTTTTCTCCTAATTGGATTGGACCCTACATCATAACTCACAAGTATGGCTCAAGAACCTATCACTTATCTTCTCTTGAAGGAAGGCTTGAACCCAGGGCTTTAAATGATTTGCACCTATGACCATTCTTTTATTAATCAAGTGATTCTTCACCTCATGTTTAACTTGAGCTCAGCCCTTGATCAACCCTATTACATTCATCTCCCTTCCTCTTAACCCTTATTCCTACACACTTAGTTAACCTATGAAGTGTTATGGTTTTCCCCTCAAAGTGGAAAACCTCTAAGCCTCTATAGTCTTGTCCATGACTAAAGTCAAAAAAAATGGGATACATAGATAAGTTATAATCTCTTAGGTCATGATTATTGATGTAGACTTCTCCCTTGAAGGATAGCTATGTAACTTCTCCTTGATACTATAAATAGATTGCTCCCTTGAAGGGCAACTATTAAAAATCAAAAATAAAAGCTTAGACCACTCGCTTGAAGGATGGCTAAGCTAAGATTTGTTATCAAGGGAAATAATGACTTAGATGTTTCTCATATTGATTAGCTTCATATCACTTCAACACAAATAAAATCCCATTATAGGCTTCTCATATTAATCAACTTACACAAAATACAAAAAAAAATTTAAGTCATGGACTTACCTATAGTAGCTCTCGGGTCACCCATAGAAGGGGCATATCATCCCCACTGAGAAGGTTATGTTATATGTTGATGTAGTTGGATTACAACCTCAGAAGGGAGGCTCAACTATATTCATCCATGTGACATAATGGAGACATCCCTCTTACTATGGGTGGTAAACATGAGGGATGAATCTCTAGATTAGGGGCTAGCTCCCCTTGATGCACCCTGAGGCCCTAGATCTCCTACTACTAAAAATGGGGGGGATGAAAAGGGAGAGAAAATACTAATAATGGGACCTAAGCTAAGAGGTGATGCACCAAAAAAATTAGTCTACTTAGCTTTGGCATACACTTTGAACCATGAACAACAAGCATACACTTCATTCAGGTGAGAAAAAACTTCCTTGCATTAGTATTTTAGTAGGGGGTCCTATGAAGATATAGGGAGGAAGAAACTAACATAAGAGGTCTTTTGAGACACACTATTGCATAGCCTATTCACTTGCCTATACTTCTTCAGACACTTCCTGTGACCTACAAGAGAAGAAAATCACTATGCACTAGATATTTTGGAATAAACTTATGAAAGCATTAAAATAAAATGACTTAACACAAGATAAAACCATAGACATATACAAAATTACAAGCTCAAATGGAGGTAAAATGCTCTTTTTGATTTAAGGTAAATTCCTCTAGGGCTTCCCATACAAGCTGGGATATATTTTCTCAAAATGATAAGTTACAAATATATAGAGAACTAGAAATAAGATAGCTAACAAATCAACGAATGGAAACCCATGCTGAGTTAAACACTTTTATAGAGACCAAAAGACCATGATGTTGTCACTTTATTCAAATTGCCTATGGGAGCCATGTTGTAGGCTATCCAAACCATTATTTCTACTATCCTTAGGCTACAAAAGCATGGAAGACCATCCCCAACAACTGA